>RJWH01001410.1:349409-382249 GCA_004363575.1 Solenodon paradoxus | reverse complement strand
TTTAGAAGAAGCCGATATTGTTGGCAGCACCCGACTCATCAGGGTCAGGAGCTGGCCGACCATGTGCCTTCTCTCGGTCTCCATCAGGTCTCACAGGGTGTTGACTTTGGCCATGTCAGTGTTATAGGACTTCTTCGTGGCCTGTTTCAGCCGATGTTTTTTGGCTTTAACACCCACAAAGAGTTGCAGCGTGTTGCTGTCTTCTGTCTTCTTCATAGCTGACCCACAGGGTGGTGCAGGGGAACTTGATGATGGCATGGAGGTCAAACTTGTTCTGCTGGGGATGCTTTTCTGATGATATTGGGGCTGCCGTCCAAGGCTGGATGTTTTGGGCTGTGGGATGGTGGGTGCTGTGGGGTCATTTTTCTTGTGGTTGTGGATGCCTTTCAGCTCTGCTTTCTTGACCTTCAAAGTCTTTGCTTTGGCTTCAGCTTTGGGAGGGGCAAGTGCTTCCTCTTTGCTTTCGGTGCCATTTTTGTAAAAAAAAAAAAAAAAGGCCTTTTCTTCTTTTCTTCTGGGGGCACTAAATTCACATCCCTTAGTGAACCCTCAAAGAGTGTTCCCATGTGTGGGATAGCACCGCTGTCTTGCAGGTCAGGGATCGTGCTCGTTGATTAATTATCATCATCACCTTCAGGATGTAATACACAACGTGATGACGATACAGCAAACAACGCTGTATGATATCTATGAAAGTGGCTGAGAGTCTATTCTAAGAGTTCTCAACACAAAGGGAGTGAGATGATGGGTGTTAAATAAATAGAGCGGTAATCATTTCACGACATGGACAAGACAAATTATGCAGTACGACTTAAACTTAGAAGTGTTGTATATCAATTACATCTCAATCAACCTGGGGAGGGGGGAAATAATCATAGTAAAGCACACTATATTATTAACATATAGTAGTTGAGACATAAAAGGACAAAAGCACAAATATTACAAAGATAATACAATTACAAAACTTGATTCCTTATGGATTTTAGCACAGTTTAGAAAGAGGGCAAAAAATTAGAAGTTACCAAGGAGTTCTCTGGATTTGATAATGAAATGATTCGGGATGAGATATGTATGCAAGGCTCGCTGTTTTCAACGTGTTGTTCCAGCTCCTTTCCTACTGCCGAGCAGCAGGTGTGTCTTGTGTTTTTTTTAACACAGCGCTTATTCGTTTCTTTGCAAAGGGCATGAAATAAGTCACAACGGGAACTAGAGATGTTAAAGATAGTCTTAAGAGGATTTGTCATATAGGATTAATTGTACCTCAAAAGCTACAGTTGACACCATGCTTCCTGTAATAATTGGTGAATGGAAGCTAAAAATTTCCCCTCTTGAGAGAGGGTATCAGTGTAGGTAGTTATTAGTGAATTTTTTAAATCCTTATAGAATTTCCAACAATTTTGTTGTGGCTATAATTTACATACTTTTAAACGTTCAATGATTTTTAATAAATGTTTAGAGTTTTGCTCCTAGCACATGTTTTAGAACATTTTTAATGACCTATTTACAGTCAATCCCTATTTTTATCCCCCAGCTCCAAGTCATGAGTAATTTGATTTTTCTGTATAAGATTCAAGAATAAGAAAAGATGAAAAAACAACACGTGGTCATTTGCTTCTGGTTTCTTTACTTAGCATAGTGTTTTTTTAGTTTATCCATGTTGTTGTATGTATCAGTTTCTATTTATTTCTGCATAGTATTCCATTTTGTTAATAGAGATTTTGTTTCTCAGTTCCCCAATTAATGGATAGTCTGTTTGTTTCTATTTTTTAACTTTTATGCATAATTCTGCAATGAGTATGTGTGTTCAAGTCTTTGTGTAGCCATATGTTTTCATCTTTGGGGTAGATACCTAGGACTGGAATTTCTGAGATGTATGGTAAAGATGTGTTAAGCTTTATAAGAAATTTGCCTTTATTAGTTACTGATTTCTGCATAACAAATTCCTTCAAAATTTTAGCAGCTTAATACAAATTTATTATCTCAGGAATACAGTCACAATTTATCTGGGACTGCTGCTTCAGAATCTCTCACAAGGCTGTCCTCATGGTGTTGACATAGATTCTGGTCTCATTCGAAGGCTTAACTGGGGAAAGGCCAACTTCCAAACTCTATCATGTCATTCTCAGGATTGTGATCCTGGAGGGCTGTTGGACTGAGGGTCTTGTTTCCTCACTGGAGTTTGACCAATTCCTTGCCATATGGTCTTTCTAGCTTGCTGCAGCAGAGAAGTAAGTCTTTTATACATTATAGCAAGTGATTTTCCATGGCTTTTTCTATGTTCTGTTGATTAGAAGCAAATTATCTAGGTCTAACCCACATTTAAAGGGAGAAAATTACACAAGGCTATGACTACTAGGAGACAGGGATTGGGGGAGCTGTTTTAGAAAGCTACCTACTGAATTGCCAAACATGTCTAAATGGCTGCATCATTTTACATTTCCATCAGCGATGTATTCTGGTTCTGTTTTCATCTCCTCACTAACATTCATTATTTTCTCTCATTTTGATGGTAACCATTCTAGTAGGTGTGGAGGGTAGCCAACAGCGGTTTTAATTAACATTTCTCTAATAACTAATGATGTTGAGCATCGCTTTATTTGCCTCTCGTCCATTTGTACAATTTCTTTGGTAAAACGTCAGTTCAAATCTTTTTGTCCATTTTTTGTTAAGGAAAGGTACAGGCAGGAATGAAAGTAAGCAGGCAAGAAGGAAGAGAGAGGAGAAGAAGCACTTTATTTATTTTATTTAATTGTTTATCTTAGCTGTCCCACCCCCTAGGCCTGGGACTTGAACCAGGGAATTTGGGATGTGGGTGAACTGTGCTGGTGGTGTGTTAAACCACTAGGCCACCAGGGCTTGCCTCTTTGCATTTTAATTGGGGGCATTTATCTTATTACTAATTTGTAAGATACTTTCATTTATGAATCATACTCTTTGGTGTCATATCTAAGAAATCTTTGCCTAACCCAAGGTCACGAAGATATTATGTGTCAGCTTTTATGGGAGGCCTTTATATTTTTCCTAATTGAATTACTGTAACAACCCTGTGAGAAGTAGATATTAATCATTATTACACAAATGGAAAAATTCACAGAAATCAAGGGACTTGCTGATATCACAAAGCTAGTTAGTAAAACTTAAATCTAGATTCTTATACCAAAACCCATGTACTTTCATCAGAACTCTTTAAAAAAGACATTCAGATGAGATCTCTTTCCAGTGGGCAAAGTAAGAGTGACATACTTGAGGCTGTTTAAATAATGTTGGTAGACACCTCTGTATTCATGATCTTTAGAAGCTGCTTCTGAAATAGTGTATATTCCTATTTATTGGCTAGAATCTGTTGTAATTTTATTCTGCCAGACAATATTCCCTCCAGTTTCTGGTGGGACTAGAATGCCTCTTTGCCTGAAGTCTTGACATGTGTTACTGGGCAGCTGTTACACTTTACCCTCAGGGACAAGTATGTTCCAGTGACAAGACAGCTTATTTCCTTGTATGCTTTTATCATTGTACATCCACCTAGGACGTGTCAGTGCCGAGTTTCTTCCATGGGTCTTAGTGCTCTAATTTCTTTATTTGAAAACCAGAGAGAGAGGAATGGAGGAAGTAGAGAGTAAGGGAAGTCTGAATTATGTTGCAGGTGGTCAATTTTATATTTTGTATGTATTTTGTTTAAATGAATTCAATGTGAAAAAGAGCAAGAATCTTTCATTTCTTTTTTTAAAGCTTTGTCTATTTTTATTTAGTTGTTCATCTTGATAGCCCCACCCCACCCAATCCACTGGCCACAGGTCTCAAACCTGGGTCCTTGGAATTTCAAGAATCAATTATATGGTGCACCCTGGTGGACGAGTGGTTAGATAATTTGCCTCTGAAGAAGCTCAGGCCATATACCTCTGGGTTTGAGTCCCAGGCCTGGAGGGAAACAATCCGTGTCCTGTGTGAACAATTAAATACAAATAAAATAATGTGCTCCTCCTCCTCTCTCTTCCTGCCTGCCTACTCGCCTTCATTCCTGCCTGCACCTTTCCTTTAAAAAAGAAAAACAATTATACTGTTTGATTCTGGTTGGTATATCTTAAATTAAAAATACAACTTATTCTTTCCTCTATGGTGGCCTAATATGCTGACTCTAGACAAAAATTGTAATCTGTTGTGCACCCGGCAGAGGAGCACAGGCCATATACCCCAAGGTTTGAGTCCTAGGCCTGGGGAGAAACAACCATTGTGGACAACTAAATAAAAAAAAATAATAAAACGCTTCTTCCTCTTTCTCTTCCTGCCTGCACCTTTCCTTTAAAAAAAATTATAATCTGTGCATTAAAAGAAAATCTCTGAGCTTAATCTTACACTTGAAGCAAAACACAGGGTAGCTGTTCACTCCTCCTTCTTGCCTTCTGTCCCTTTTCCTCCCATTCATGTGGTGAGCAGTCACGGAAAGGTGTGCCAAGCACAGTTC
Source organism: Solenodon paradoxus (assembly GCA_004363575.1). Taxonomy (NCBI): domain Eukaryota; kingdom Metazoa; phylum Chordata; class Mammalia; order Eulipotyphla; family Solenodontidae; genus Solenodon; species Solenodon paradoxus. The sequence goes on along the minus strand of RJWH01001410.1, from coordinate 377,787 downwards.
TGTTAGGTGTCAGGTGGAATAACAGACAAACATGACATCAAGAAACCTCTCTGTGAAAGAGAACACAGGGAGGAGGAGATGTGAAAGGAAGTAAAAGGAGAGAAATAATAGGCTGGGTTTCACCTTGTAGAGTGTGAAAGTAGTCGGAGAAAGCCAAGAAGTGATTAGAAGTAATCTTCTGGACTCCCCAGGAGAACTTGGCTGGAAGTACAGATTTAGGAGTCATCAGCCACAAAAAATCAGATCAAGTGAATATGTAAAGTGAAGAGAACAAGAAATTCAACAAGCAGGCCCCTGGATATTACTCCCACCTAGGAGACAGACAGAGGAGCAAACAGGGAAGGAGCAAATGACGTAGGAAGGGACCCAGGCAAAACTGGAGTTCAGGGAAGAAGGGCAAGAAACAGGGACTGGTTGGTGGTATTCTGTTCCAAATGGTGGACTGGGAGGAGCAGAAGCCAGACCACAGTGGATAAAGCAGTCAGCTGGGAAACTGGCTACACCTATGGGTTTGGGGTCTTTTTCTGAGGGGTGGAGAGGTTAACTGCGTACTGCACACAGCTCAGCTTCAGAATGTAGTGGACGACCTAGGGCAGTGGTCCAGCAATTGACTTCTCTGTCTGATTTCCTATTATCATTCAGTTGGTTCAGGCTGTCTAAGAGTTCATTACTTCATTTGTTTAGTTAGTCAATCCTATAGTAACTGGGCCCTCTGAGAGGTTCTGGGGATCCCAATATTATTAAAGCGTGGCCCCTGCCTTGAAAATACTCTTAGTCAGCACAACCCAGTGGCTCAGTGGCTAAGGTGCAGACCAGGTGAAGCCCAAGGACCCAAGGACCCAGGTTTGAGACCCAGGACCAGGGGAAAGAAAACAGACAAGACCCGACAATAAATTAGGTTCAAAGAAAATACTCCCAGTCAATATGGGAAATAAACATGTTAACCATCATATAACACTGTGTATACCAAGAGTTACTCATGCTCTAGATACAGAAGTCCTTTTCATTTCTTCCCTTACCCATCATCCTGAACTTAGTGTTGTAACAGAATGCTTTTAGCCAATTTCATTGTATTTGCATAATAATTTAATTTTTTTCCTAAGTATCATATTTTAATAGGCTTTGAATGTCTTTTTTGCTGAAGTCTGTGAAAAGTCTGTGAAAAGATAGAATGAGTATTTTATACAAGAGATGATGAGTGAAAAGAAAGTTTTTTTTCTGGACTTATAAATGAATTTTCTACCAGATACTTACTTTAGTATGTTTATGTAACCTGAACAAAACCTTAGCTTTTCCTTTTTAAAGGAAGGGCGCAGGCAGGGATGAAGGCAAGCAGGCAGGCAGGGAGAGAGAGGAGGAGGAAGCACTTTATTTTAGTCAGTTGTTCTTCATTGATTGTTTCCCCGGCCCCGGGTCCTGAACCAGGGACCTTGAGGAGTATGTGAACTGTACCTGGTTTAAACTACTTCACCACCAGGACACCCCAACACCTCAACCTTTTAAATATGTTTTCATTCATTCTTTTTTCAATGGAAAGTGGTTATTTCTCAGAATGTAAATATGAAATAATACATAGGTGACATTATCCATAGAAAACCTCCACAGATATAGTGGACAGAAAGGAAAAAATGCTTTCTATTGGCATATTAATTTAAAGATTAGAAAAAACATTCACACATGTTGTCTTTAATCTTCACGACTGCTGTAGATAAAGACTTGTGCCGGACCCCGTGACATCTAAGAATTTAGCCCAGCTCAGCAGCTGGGGTCTCACCTACTGCTGATGTGTGGCGAGTTCCCGTTGTAAAAGTCGTCAGTCTTTCCTTGTTCCAATAAGGAAGCAAGGATTTGCGCTGAAATTGCTAAACAAAGTTATTTTTATTACATGGCTGTGAATGAACTATTTAATAGTAAGACAAGGATTCACGTCATTAGTAAAATTAAGGGCAGTTCCTTTGCAACTGAATTTTTCTTCATGCTTTCATGCTAATGCTTTTGAATTTGAAGTGACATGATTTTCTACTGAACAATTTAGATTCTTTAAGAGAAATGTAAACATCTAAAAAAAAAAACACATGTTTTCATGAGAAGTTAAAGCAATCCAAATATTATCCAAACTGCTATCTCTTATTTAGCTGCTGTTGAAATTATAAATATCTTATATATTAGTCTGATTCACCTTTACCAGTTATTCCCTAGTTTGAAAATAGGTGTTTTAAAAATTACTAGTTTTCCTTTTTTTTTAATTACTGGTTGTCCATCATTTTAAATTTTAAAAGAAGAGAGAAAAAAAAAATCCTGGATCTGATATATCAATGACCAAAAAGCTCAGTTTCGGGGGGGCTTTATCATTTTACTGGTTAGCAAATACTAAAACTTCTCCTTCTTCTTTACTTCACAAAATATCCTTGGTTTCTCTCTCTCCTCACTTACACATAAAAATATAGATTAGAAAATGAAAATGACCCATAATTTCAGTGTTCGTAATACAAAGAGACCATTGTGGGAAACGGAGTAAAGGTATTGATTTTATAAGGAAAACTGTTGGAGTTAATCTGTCTGTGCTTTAGTGGGTGATAGCCACAAACTGTACACTAAATACCTACAATACATCTAGCTCCCATTTTGCTCTTTAGTGCTCGAAGCTTCTAAATCCTATTAACAGCTGTCAAAACCTGGTAAACTATTTAGATGCTTTCACAATTTGTTTAATTGGATAGTTAGAAAATGGAACGCTGGAAAAGCCCACCCCCCTTTCTTTTAGCCTGGTTGAACATCTGTAGCATTAGGGCCTCATTATCTCTGAATTGGCATAGCAAATCAGCAGCATCATTAAAATGCCACATTAAGATGATTAAGCTTCTTTGTTATCCAGTGACTTTTGCATGTGCTGAGGGTTTCATGGTTATGACCCCCGATCCTTGTAAAACACTTGAACAGCATTACCCTTTGTGTCTTTCCTGTCTTAACAGCCTCTCTCTTCTTTTGTCCCTTCTCACAGTATCTCCAGCAAAGTTGAGGCTGTTTGGCCACACTTTGTCCTTCTTTCAGTTGGGAGTCTGAGCTCTCGGGGTTCAAGGTGGAATTTCAGCGCCCGCTTTTCACAACTGGGAAATGTCTGCTAACATGCCCTCTAAGACATCCAAGTCGCCGGTTCTGTGTGCCGTCTGTGATAGGTTCTTCTCTCCAACTGAGCGTATTATGTGCCTGTAAAAACTAACTGAGGCACACTTGGCTGAGACTGCTATTGCCCCTGAAGGATTTAGATGTTGGATCATTTCCAAGACCCATTGTTTTTGCAATGTCTCAGGTGAAACCAAAAATGTCTACTCTGGAGTGTAAGCCTTTCATGTGATAACCATCACCCCAGGAAATGAAACCATGTGCATCAGCCCCAGTAAGCCAAGCCTTTGTTCTCGTCAGCCTACAAATTTTCTCTCTCTCTCTCTCTCTCTCTCTCTCTCTCTCTCTCTCTCTCTCTCTCTCTCTCTCTCTCTCTCTCTCTCTCGTGTGTGTGTGTGTGTGTGTGTGTGTGTGTGTGTGTGTGTATGTGTGTGTGATCTTCCAAGAGGCCTTCGGAACACACACAAATATGGGAGCAATTGTACCCCCAAAGTAAGTAGCTCCTTTTCAAAGAAGTTCAGTTTAATCTCATTTCCTATGAGTTAGATTCCATTTAGACATCTTCCCCATCTCCCCACTCTGGGAATGTTTTGCAGTTACCTTTATCATCCATTTGTGGTTTGGTATGTTCTTTTCTCCCCAAGTTTAATTACACAAAATTTACTCAGGAAGCCTTGAACATTTTTTATGATGAAGTATGTCATACTTACAGAAAGGCAAATGTAATTATGTGTGTAGCTTAAAAAGGAATAACCCACCAAGCCCCCACCTGGCTTAAGAAATGCAATCTCGCCAGTGCCTATGAAGATTCTTGATAGTCTTTTACATGGCAATTTAGGTTTTGTGTCATAGAAGCCTGACATGTATTATAAGAGATTGGAATTTACAAAGCTAAAATGGGAGATTATTCATATTACAAAGGTTTATTCATTTTACAAAAGACTTAAGGATACTGTGCAGGCCATTCCTGAAACATACATATCCAAGTATTTCTTGCCAGAGATTTTCTACCTTTATTAATAGTTCAGGTGTTGCCAGTCACAGACAACTGAAAACCAATGAAGAATAAAGAAAAACATCCGAATGTATAATGGAAATCAATGGAACATGATTATTGGTTTTACATCTAACATGTTATGAACATAGTGACTCTATGAAGAGGTTAGTGACATCGTGCTAAATGAAAAGTAGAATGAGGTTGGTATAGGAGAAAGCACAGAAATAGAATTTTTTTTCTAGTGCAGGCTATCAAGGAAGACTGTATGGCGTTTAGAAGAAATGGCGTTTAGATGGCATCTGGATGTTTGAATAGAATGGTAGGTGGGAAAGGAGGCTTGGAAAATCTGCTAGTCACACTGCTACTGCACTTCCCAAACTTTCATGTGTGTGAGAATCCTTGAGGATCTTGTTAAAATGCAAATTCTGATCCATCTGATCTGGGGTGAGGCCCAAGAGTCTGCCTTTCTAACAGGCTCCCAGGGCCTGCTGGAACTGTCCATTCAAGGACCCCACTTTGAGTGTCAAGATTCTAGTCTAGAGAGATGGAAATGCGATGATGAGGGAGCTGGGGCAGGTTCTGGGCAGGCCCTTGAATGCCTTGCTAAGGAGTCTGGATTTATTCGGTGAGCAAAATAAAGTCACTGAAAGTGTCCGAACAAGGGTTTTAGTGGCACATGACGATTTGCCTGGCAATTGGATTTAGTATAAAATGGAGATCACGTACACGTGAGCCACTTAGGAGGCTGTGCGGTGGCACGCTGAAGCACTAAATAATTGTAGGTACGTACCTCATGCAAAGCCCTGTGTCAGGCTCTAGAGTGGAAGTTCTCAAATTCTGTTGTGCAGAAGATTTACCTGGAGAGCTCTGTTTGTTTAATGCGTATATCCAGTTCCCACACTCAGGTTACTAGATCTGTGGTGAGAACCCCACAATTTCTATTTTAAAGCTACACAGCCTCTGCTCTTATAACTACAGTGTAAGCAGTGTCATGGGAGAGGCTAGGTAAAAATCAAATCAAATCAAATCACAAACCTGTGTAGCACCTGCCTTCAGAGAACTCGGATGTGCCTGCAGGAGACGAGGTGACGCAGAGGAAACAAGAGACAGATTCTTTTGCGACAAAGGAGGCATCGTGGAGGAAAATGGCACATACGTTTACCTCAAAAATGTGTAGAATTGTATAGAATTTGGACATGTTGGGAAAGGCATTTTAGGCAGTAGAAGTAATCAAAGCAAGAATGCTTACATGTTGTTTAGTTTGGATATCTGAGTAGTCAGAATCAATATTGCAAAGACAGGTTAGGTCAGACAGCCAAAGGTCTTTTAAATTTGTCGTTTCTGAGTTTGGACATTAATTTTGTTGTCAGGGGAAAATATTGAAGGGCCCGAGAGCTCTAGGGAGAAAATCTGGTGATGATACAGGAGGGTGGGAAGGACACGGGAAGGCTCTGGAGACTAGTAGTAGATCCTCAGTAAGGTGGCCAGGGTCTGAGAATTAGGACATTAGGTGTGCAAGAGAGGAAAGGAGAGACAGATCGGATAGAGGGTACAAAAATAGAGCCCATGGGTGCTTAAGTGTGGGCTACAGACAAGAGGAAGGAAAGATGACTCTAAAGACACTAACTTGTCACATCCTGGTGGCCTAGTGGTGTAGTCCACTGTGGTGCAGTCCATATACATCCCAAGGTCCCTGGTTCAAGACCAGGGGTTGGGGTAAGCAACCAGGATTACATAAAAATAAAATAAAATGCTTTTTCCTCCTCTCTCTTGCTGCTTGTCTGCCTGCTCACCTTCATTCCTGCCTACACCTTTCCTTTTTTAAAAAAGACTCCAGCCTGAGTAACTGGGAAAACATCTAGGAGCCCTCTGGGTATAGAGGACTGAAGAAGGGGAAAGATTACACCTAGGAGTACATACTTGGGGATTAATTGTAATCATAAAATGCTACTTAAAACCTTAAGAATGAATGAAGTTACCATTAGGGGAGGAGCTGTAGAAGGAATTAAAAAGAGAGTAAAGGATTGTATTTAGAAAATGGGGTTGGGGGGTGGGGAGGGAGCTAGAAAAAACAATCCATAAGGAAAGGAAAGGAGGCACCATTTCACTGAAGAATCAGAATATGGAAGAGAAAGGGGTGATGTCAATCGGCTTAAGGGTTACAGAGAAGTTGTGGAGAATGGCATACAAGAGGCCACTGGATTTAGGAATCAGATTCCTAATCTTTGGAGGAGTTGATTTAGTGAAATATGGTAGCAGAAGCCAAATCACATGGATTTTGAGGATGGAGAGGCAGCGAACAGATGACTTTTGTAGTCAGTGTATCTAGAAAGGAAGACAGGGATAGCATAGAGATGATGTGCTGAGAGGCTACGCTAAATGGCAAACAGTTTGGAGAAAAGGACTTGCCTCTGGAGAGCCTGGGGACATAGAATCTATGTCTCACAGACTGGTTGATGTGGCAATTGGAAGGTAAGGGTTCCAGCGTCAAGACTTAGTGACCAGAAGAGGGAAGATGCCATCTATAGATATTAAAGAAGCCATAATCAGAACCAAGATGGCATCAAAGATGACACATTTAATTTCAGACATGTTGATTCATGTTTTCAAGGGTAAGTAGACTACCTCCCTTTCCAGGAGGTGGAATGACTTTCTTCATTTGAGTAGACGAGTGTCTTTCCTGGTACTGTCTCTGAACTCTTTTTGGAGTCTGCGTGCTAAACCCACGAATTCCGCAGTCGTCACATTTGTATCTTAGATTTTAATGTATTCTAATACCTGTGTATCTTCACATGGTAAACCACAGCGCGTTGTTGACTCCCAGCGCCCGTGCAGAGAGACTGTCCAGGTCTTTTCTCTAAAACGGGTTGACTCCACAGTTAACCAACAACTATACCAGGAGCACTTTTGGTCCATTAAGTCCAAGGAACACCCCTCATGCCCTAGCCAGGTGACTCATGCTTTCTCTTTAGAGGCCTAGGTCTCAAATCTTGTCTTCCTTGTTCTACAGCCCAGTCTCAAAGGACTAAATAAAGCCAAGATAGTATCGTGAACCAGGTTGGTGGAGGATTGAGTTCTAGGTCAGGTCCATTAAAGCCAAAATCTGAGGGAAAAGGCAACTCTCTTATGGCCTGTGTTTTCAGAAAGACCCAACACATTGATCTTCCCAGCTTTAAATTGCAGCAGACCACCGAGTGACCTGAGTCTGTTCCTATTACTCTGGAACCAAGATGAAAAGGCTCCTGTTCTGCTGGGTCTTTCTCTCTGCTGTGTTGGTTTGCAACAACTGAAGTTTTCCGTTGAGGTTCTTTTAAACGCCTACATGCAAACTGAAGAGCATTCAAGCTTTGGTGGGATATCACCCACAGCTGGAGTGATGGAGGGAGGGAGGCGGGCCTGGCCTCAGGTGCATCCTTCTCTTCAAAAAAGAATTTTTTTTACCAACAAAAATCACTTAAGCAAATGAATTCTATCTGAAAGCAGGCCAGGCCTATCCAGAGAAAGAAAAGGGAATGACCCTCTTTCCGCATAGGAACTGGATATCAACTCACATTATCAGATGCCTGGATGGGCCAGTTTGAAGCACAGTGGGCTTCTCCTCAGCCCTCTATCTCTTCTCATCAAAGAGAAAAAAGCTGTGGAGCATGAACCATAGTGAAGAGTGGAAGAGTGTTTGCAGGATGGGTCCGCTGTTGGTGGTTAGGTCCTGTCTTGCTCTATTAAGCAAACACAGTTAATGTAGATGAAAGGTAATGTTGATAGAAGTGAAAATGGAAACTTGAGATGACGGTAGCAGCTGCAGCTCTACTTCCTCCTGTGTGGTAAGAGGAGCGGCGCTCACTGGTGTTTTTTGGAAGGGGTGTCATTTTTTTATAATACCTTTTCTACAGAATGTTTTGATTTTTAGCATCGACACCATTGATGAGTGTGGAAGATGCTAGTAAGAAGCCACTTAGGCTTCATATGTCGAAGTGTGAGGTCAGATGCCAAGTTCACGTTCCAGTCACACATCTGCTCTTAACTGGCTGTGTAACCATAGACACATCACCGAAAACATCTCTGTGGATCTCTCTCTCTGAAAAAGAAGAGATTTGGAGTAGATGGTCTCAAAACTCCCCTCCAGCCCCCAAATTCCAGTGACATATGAGAACCTGTCAGGAAGGAAACCTTCCAATTTCTAAGAACCAATGTTTGAAAAAGTAAGCATTGGTGTAGAGTCTACATGAAAAATTCCTTTAAAGTGTTTAGGACTGATGCGCCCTGGTGGAGCAGCAGTTAGGTCGATCGCCTCCAAAGGAGTACAGGTCACGTACCCCTGGGGTTGAGTCCTGGGGCGGGAGAGGTACAACCAGAGTGAACAACTAAATAAAAACAAAATAAAACCCTCCTTCCTACTCTCTCTTCCTGCCTGCCTGCCTGTTTGCCTTCATTCCTACCTGCAGCTTTCCTTTCAACAAAAATTGTTTATGACTACATCTGGCAAATATTTTCTATTTAATGTTTGTGAGTGTCACTACCTAAATATACCTTCTTTACTTCTGATGTTCTTCTATTTGAGGATGTTCTTCACTCTTAGTGTAGTACTTGGTCAGCCAGCTCACTATGTCAGTCACTCTTGCCCCAGCTGGTCCTCCAGTCACAGGGTCTTGAGTGCAGCCCTTCCTAATGTGGGTATAAAGTTCCCTGTTTTTGTCTCCAGTTACCTGTGTCAGTGAAAGTGACTCCATAGAAGACCATGTTAAAGAATGACTTCTCCTTTTATCTTTCTCAACAGTATTTCACTAGTATTGCCAGCTTCCTCTACATTCGGTGTTATCTCCTTATCAGTTCCAAGAGAGAGAGGGAGATAAGACGCACTTTAGCTGTTCAAATACATGGAAGGGGAAGAGACAAGTAGGGCTTAAAATCAGAAAAAGCATATTCACTGTTGAACTCTCAGTCTTAATCGCTTAAATTGGATGCAGTTGAGGATTAAGACGGTCTTTTCTCCTTGAAACCAGAGTTCATCTCCGTGCCTTTCAACGGCAGCCACCCGAAAAAGCACTAGGTATGAGAACCTTTCTTCTCTCCCGGTTTTAGAGAAGAATTGCTCACAGTGTTTCTTTTCCGGGTCACTTTGAGTTGTTAAAATGGATTCTCTCTTGTTTTCTGGAAGATCTAAAAATGTCTGTCTGTATGGCGTGTGGACATCAGAACCCCCTGCCTGTGGGGTTCTGAATTCAAACTTTGAGTGATCATCCTAGTGGTGTTTCCTCATTTCAGAGACGTGCGACGTTGTCCGTTGTGGGTCTCTGTTCTTGGAACTGCTTGCACAGCTCCAACTACAATCATTGTTCACGTCTTGCATTTTCCTCCCTGCAGATGATTCCATGAAAGTGAAAGATGAATACAGTGAAAGGGAGGAGAATGTTTTAAAGCCAGAGCCCATGGGAAATGCAGAAGAGCCTGACATTCCTTACAGCTATTCAAGAGAATATAATGAATATGAAAACATTAAGTTGGAGAGACATGTTGTCTCCTATGATAGCAGCAGGCCAACCAGTGGAAAGATGAACTGTGATGTGTGTGGATTATCCTGCATTAGCTTCAATGTCTTAATGGTTCATAAACGGAGCCATACTGGTAAATCATCTCCTTTATCCACTCTTCTGAAAACTGTCTTAAGATAGCCGGGTAGCATTTGGTAGAATTTGATGACTTTTGATGACTTTTGTGGGTGTTTGCTCTAATTCTGTTGTGTCTCTCCTGCTCTGCATTTCCATTTACCCAGTGCCTTTTTTATGTCTGTTTCACTATGCGTTTGGCAAACAGACTGCAAATGCTATGAATACAAAAGACTGTAGTGAGCATAGTGGTCTAGATCAGCCAAATATTTTTTTCTTCTGTTAAGAAGCAGCAGTTGTATTATGTGATTCGCTTCTCCGACATCTTTCATCTATTTGTGTATAACTTTTTAAAAAGCACATCTCCTGATGGTATCGCCTTCAAATCTTGTAGATGAAAGAATAGCATTTCTTATGACTAGTTTTTAAAAACTGATTTTTGGACAATAAACAGGCAGCCTGTGGAAATGCACACAAGCCCAGCCATGCCCCTTGAGTCCAGTAGATTCCATCTGACATCTGATACAAAGACTCTCAAAAGAAGCATCTGAGACACTTTGTTCAAACTGAGATTATTTATGTTCAAAAGGAATGCTAAGTAATATTAGATTTGACATCTAGAAACTGCTTCTAGAGCTACTCTTGTTTCTTTGCTCTGATCCAAAACAAGATGCTATCTAAAATAGCCTAGGTAAGGTGCTTTTTCTCTTCCAGAATGAGTAAGTCCTATGCTTGCCTTGACACACAGCTCCCAGTGTGAACAGAAACTGTCTGAACATGAGCTTCTGCCATAGGCATCTGATCCGTGTATGCGCTTCATGTACTGGGTGATCAGAAATCTCCTCTTTGTCCTTTTGAAAGGTGAACGCCCATTCCAGTGTAATCAGTGTGGGGCATCTTTTACTCAGAAAGGTAACCTCCTCCGCCACATTAAACTGCACACAGGGGAAAAACCTTTTAAGTGTCACCTCTGCAGCTACGCATGCCAGAGAAGAGATGCACTCACGGGTCATCTTAGGACACATTCTGGTAAGTGAGAGCAAAGAGCATCCCCTGTCTAGTCACTGTGTGTTCCCCAGAGCCCACTGCAGGAACTAGAAAGAGTTAAGTATGGAGGTTTTCATCTGTCATTCCTGCTCGGAAGGGTTACAGCAGCAGAGACCTCTAGGGCTAATTACACTTCCATTAAGGCATTAATTGCTCTCCGTCTGGCTCAGTGAGGGGGATCATCTTCTCACCATCCTTGTTCCCCTACAAAACAACACAATCAGACAGGAAAAGCTTGCCCTATAAAAAATGCCTGTTTAATTTTTACCCCCCCCAAAAAGCATAACCATCATCAATATGTTCTGATAGTGCACTGTATTTCAAGATTACTTTCCTTAAAAACACACACACATTCCCTTTTCATTCAAAAGTCTGCATAAACCAACAATGTATAATTTATAAATTATATAAAACTGTAAAGTGGATATAAGACATTGTGTAGGGGTTCCTTTTGGCCTTGATGGGGCTAAATTTGGGGGCTTGGGCCCATTCTGGGCTAAATTTTGTAAACCTAGCTTTCAGAAGAAAGTTGTGTGTGTTTTTAAGGAAAATAGTCTTGAAATAAAGTTCACCATCAGAAAATATGCTTTTTTTTTTTGTAAACATTAAGAACTCTTCAATGATCTGCCTACATATTTTAATCTCTAAGATGAGTAGCAAAAGAATTCATAAAAAGCTCTGTGCTGTCTTGACATTTTCATTATTTTTTGACCAAGCAAAGTTATTTTTTCCATGTAGAATTGCCCTCCTAGCAAAATTAGTCTCTAAGAGAAAAATGAATAAAATATAAAGAAATTTTTGAAAAGATTGAATTTGTTTTTAATTTGGGACCTTGTGTTCTTGATGTTATCTGACAAATTTTAGAGAAAAAAACTTTTATTTTTATGTTAGCCTATCTCTCTCACTTTGACTGAAACCCAGTCCCCAAACCCACAACAGGTCACAATTCGAAGTGTAACAATGAAATAAGTCAGCCCCCACACAACCTGCCACGAGATGCATAAGTGGTAAAAGAAGCGCTTAAAGTAATTAAGACTTTCATCCAAAAAATTAGTTCTCTTTGGTTGCCTTTTTCAAGTAAGATCCATCGATACTACTCTTTTCCCTTTTTTTTTTTTTTTTTTTTTTTTAGGAAAGGTGCAGGCAGAAATGAAGGTGAGCAGGCAGGCAGACAGGAAGCTAGAGGAGGAGGAAGCTCTATGTTTTATTTTTAGTTGTTCATACTGGTTGTTTCCCCTCCCAGACCTGGGACTCACCCAGGGTTATGTGGCCTGAGCTCCTTCAGAGGTGATTGACCTAACCACTGCTCCACCAGGGCGCATATCCAATTTCATTCTTAAATCACACTAACCTCCTTGAAGCGTACAGAGACCCTATCTTTTTTCTAAAGAAATAAGATTGGATCTGCAGCCAGAACACGAGACTCAGTGATCACCATTACAACTAAATCCTTTCATTTGTAGAAAGGAGGGGATCCTTTAGAAACAATACTCTTAGATGATCATAAACTGTGGCCCATACTCAGTTCACTCAATTTCAAAGTCAGGTGAATGCTACAGCATCCATACGTGCTGGCTTCTCTCCACAGTCTCAGTCCTAGTGAACAGGGCCCCTAAACGCCGTTTGTGCCGGCACCCCTGAGTGTCACTGAGTGTGCCTTGTGCTCTCCTTATAGTTGAGAAACCCTATAAATGTGAGTTTTGTGGAAGGAGCTACAAGCAGAGAAGTTCCCTGGAGGAGCACAAGGAACGCTGCCGTACCTTCCTTCAGAGCGCTGACCTGGGGGAGACAGGTGAGTCCACGACAGTCTTTCAATGCACATTCAGGGAGCGGTTACTGTTCCAGATGGTGGGGTGCCTGCCATCGTCAATAAAAAGACCAAAAGTCCTGCCCTGTGGAGTAGACATTTTCATGGGGAAAGACAGACCACAAACAAAGTAAGTAACTATTCAGGATAGTACAAGGGAGTGTGTGTATTGAGAAAAATGGAGCCGGTACTGGGGATCGAGGGTGAGTCATGGAAGGCTTCAGCAAGGTGACATTCCAACTGTCTCTTGGGGAGAGGAAAGAGTCCCGAAGATAACTCAGAAATGGTAAGTGCAAAGGCCCCAGGGCTTGTTTGAAGAGGAATCAATGGTCCTGTGTGGTATAGCTGGAGGAGAGTGAGTTAATGGGGCATGTGGCCAGAGAGGAAATGGGAGACCAGGTCTTTTCAGGCCTTGTGGGCCACTGGAAAGCCTTTATTTTACTCTGAGTACACGTGAAAATCTTCAGAGGGTTTTGAACAGAGAGGTGATATGACTGGACTTCTCATCTGAAATGAATCACTCTATTTGCCATTAGGAATAGATTATAATGGGGGGCGGGGTGGAGCAAGGTTGGAAATGGAGAGTTTGGTTAGGAAACCATTACAATCATTCGAGTGAGAGAAAATTGTGTCTCGGTCATGGTAGAGGTGGTGAGAAGTGTTCCAATTCCGTCAGGAGGTTTTCCTAATCAGTTGATACGGGATTGCTGAAGAATGCCGTCGCCATTAACTAGCACGGCAGAGTGAGGGTAGAGTGGACAGATGGGTGGCTAGGGCAGAGTTGATTCAAACCACAGCTGGTCTTCAGATAACATTATTTCATTAAAACATTATGAGAAGGGGATAAACAATCAGTTCCCTGTGGAGCCACTAACTGTGTGGAGTTTGCATGTTCTTATATCTGTGTGCATTTTCTTTCCTCCAAAATCCCACAACAGCCACGTGAGGTTCTTTGGCGTGTCTCCATCACCCGAGTCTGAGTGAGTGTGGGTGTGAGTGTGTCCTCCCATGGAAGGGCGTCCTGTCTAGACTTGGTTCCTGCCTGGCACCTGAGCTGCTGGGACAGGCTTTGACCACCCTCCACTCTGATCTGGATTAAACTGACTGGAAAATGAATGAATGAATTTTGCTCACAGCAAGGCCAAGTAAGAACTTATCATGCAAGGATTTTCTTTGCATAAGGCTGCCAAATCATACAGGTCTTCTCACACGATGTACCATAATGCTTCTATTTGAGTTTAACAATTTCATGTATTATTCAGTGTTTTGAACTCTGCTGAGTGGCAATTGGTAGAAACACACAATGTCTTTCTCTGTATCACTTGTGGTCTCCTTTCCTATTTCCCTTATTCATCATTTGGAACATTTTTGTGTTTCATCTCAGCATCTGTCCTTTGTCCCCACCCGCTTGACCAAATCAGGAGGTTTTCGAGCAACTTAAGTAGTCTGACATTTTTCTTTGGTTTCTGGAACCAGTTGCTTATTGCAAGTAGGGACAGATCCCCATGGAACTTAGAGCAGCTGTAGTTGAATAGTTTGAACATTCTAAAACAGAATGACTAGAAAATATGGTAGAAGTAATGCAAAAATTGGGAAAAAGGGAGTGGAAATCATGAATAGTTGAGCTGTCCCTGTTTTGACCGAGAGGAACCTTTTAGATAAAGCCTATTTTATGGTGTTAGGAGCTGGCCAACTGAATTCCGTTGGTTTTGCACTGCTTCTGCTTTTTATCCTGATGGCATCTTTGCTTTTATCAAGGAGTTGGATTTCCTCCTTATTTCTAAAGAGAAATGTGTTCTCTCTTTCAGAAAGTTAAAAAAAAACCAAAAAAACCTAAAAGCTGGGTTTTGACATCTTCAGTGACATGCTGGAGGCTAGTTTGGAAATAGATGGACATCGTTAGTTAGAGCTCCACACATCAGATGACAAATTGTTCCTCTGCGAAATCCCCAGGTTCTGAGAATTTGCTCTATCGTGAGAGAGTCATTAATATGAAATCATTTGGGAGGTGTGGCATTGAGAGCAAACATTTAGTGACTTCAGAATCGCCAGAACTTTTTTTACTTTCATGGTTGGCTCTATCACTTTTTATTTTCAATAGTGTAGGAAGATGCAGTTCACGTACCATAAAATGTACCTTCGTAAAGGGTGCAATTCAGTGGTCCCTAAGATAGTCATAGCATTAGATAACCATCACCGTGGCATTTTTGTCCCAAAAGGAGCCGTGTGCTCATTCACAGCCACTTCCCCTCCCCCGTCTCTCCAGCCCCTGTCAGCTATTCATCTACTTTGTGACTGTGGATTTGCCTGTTGTGACCATTTTTGTTTTAAGGAAAAGTGCAGGGAGGAATGAAGGCAAGTAAGCAGACAGGCAGGAAGAGAGAGGAGGAAGAAACATTTTCTTTATTTTAATTTTACTTGTACATCTTGGTTGTTTCCTCGTCCCAAGGTGTGGACCCAGGTCCTTGGGATGTATGTGAATTGAGCTTGGTCAGAGCTAGCCACCACTCCATCAGGGTAGGCCACGAAATGTGTTTTGGTTAGCTATATTTTTTGAGGCTAAATATTATATGGATAAGCATGCCCTGGTGTCTGTTAAACCCACAGCTGGGGTGCGGTCCACAAACAGCTCAAGGACATTCCCTCCCACCTGCCGCCTGCCTGCTTTTATTCCTGCCTGTCCTCCTTCCTCTTTAAAAAAAAAAACAAAACACCTGTATAGTAAAAGGTATCGAACATACTAACACACACATTGCACATATGTGGCCTGATTCTCCCAGAAGTAGTGGAGAAAATCATTACATGACCTCTATGACTAGCACATTCAATTTTTTTTTAAAGTAAAATTACACCCTAACTTTCTATCTCCTTTAACTTTTTTTAGGAATTTCAGATTAGGAAAGTATCAGAAGAGATCTTGCAATCATCTTCAGTGGTAGAAGATGATTCAGGAAATGCTGAAATACAGAGGTTGAGTTAATTTGCATTTCATAGGATGATTTGATGGCTGCCTGCAACATTCTTTAAGTCTCAGCAAAAATCAAAGGGTTAACTAAATCAGCAAGTTTTAATTTTTTTTTTTTAAATAGCTATGTTGTAATGGTGGTTTCAGGTTGCAAAATGTATCAAGTCACAGCTTAATCAAGTAATAGCTACTGCATGTCAGTCAGTAGATTCCTTTCTCTCTTACGTTGTCCATATAGTTCCTATGAAATCCAAAATGTAAAGGATGTTTAATCCAACACAAACCAATCCTTTAATTTTCACCTCTGCTACCCATCTTAAAATCAGGAGTACCAATGTGGACAGTGTTCCTTTCTGAGCCTAGTTAATATGGTGTCTCCCCTCACTTTTAAAACCATGTGCCCATCACCATGATGGAAAGCACTTACCCATCACAGGTGATTGTAAACTGAAGTGCAGCCTCATGTGAGAACCAAGTCTTAGGACAAATCTGCCCCCAGCAGGAAGCAGGCCTTGATGAATGCAGAACAGATAAAAAAGATCTTGGACTTAATGCACCCCTGTGACAGACAGCAAAGGTGTAAGCCGTGTAAAACCCAAGGTTTGAGACCCGAGGCTGGGGGAAGGGGAAAAAAAGAAAACAAAAGAAGATGTTGGACTAGAGGCCAATCTGCTAGAGAATGCCATGTTAGGCAACAGAATCACTGGCCTCACTAATCATTTTCTTTTCTTCAGATTGCATCTGTTGCATTCTCTAGGTGCCAGGCTCTCTGTCAGAGCTGTATGCAAAGACAAGTGAAGGATTAAAAAAAAAAAAAAAAAGGAATGAGCACTAGAACTATTCCTGTAATATAAAGATCTAATAGAGATGCATGCACATTTGCTTCTTCAGTCCAAGTTTCTATACTGTAGATGACAAGTGAAATCACCAAGACATTCCAGTTCCGCTGTCTTAATGGAGAATATATGAAAGAAGAATGACTACAGAAGATCACAGATTTCATTTTCTTGTTAGCTTGATCCTTATTCTAGAAAGGGACTAACAGCTGGTATAGACACTCATTTAGCTTCATTTCACACAAATTATGAATACTTGGAGTGAGACATATTTTTTTATGACAATGACTTCTACCAATAACAAGATTTTTTAAGTAACTGAATAATTATATGTATTTATGAACCTTGGCATCAAAGCCTTTATCTTCATTTTCGTTGTTTCTGTTAAGCTAAAACAAGCAGGAGATTTTTAGAATAAACATATTTTTACCAAGTAGCAGGCCCAAGAAAAAGTTAAAAATGTTTTTTAAAAGTTATTTTCCCAACTGATTTTTTTTTAATCAATACTATCTCACAGGTAGTATTCATTCTACTTGCTTAGAAAGGCAACATTTTTATATAACATTTTTGTCAGAACCTGCCTGTCTTTGATAACAACCCTTGTTAGACAATTCTTATTGCAAAACACCCCTTTGTTCTAGTCTCCATTAGCTGTTGACCACACCAGAGAAGAGACCAGAAGCAATGCCTTTTGTGTGAGCTCCATTGAACACTTCAAGATCTAGAGAAGGATTTTGAATGAAGACATGACAAATAACATAGCTAAATCTGCAACCCCTTTGAGATAGAAATTGCATCATGGGAGCAGTTAACTAAAACCCCAACAAACTCTTAAGACGTGTGCCGAGATTAAAGACAGTAACCTATTCAGTAATTATAGTCTCATATTCATTTTATTCATTTTTTCAGCACATCCTTCCAATAATGTTGCTAGTGAAACTTGGTGTGTCCGCTACAATGGAAGGCAAGTGACATAAAAGGGAATTGATTCAGCGTAACAGTCCTACTCCATCTGCATTCACTCTCACACCAAGTGTGCGAATTGCAGCTGGCCTCCATCCCATATTCCCCGCACCACCCCCTTGCAACATTCAACTGCCAAACACCACCCAGGAACGGATTTCCTATTTCGTCATTTAAACCCATTATCATGTTCCCTTACTATCTTGCCAAACTGGTTTCCCTCCCCTTACATATCTAAGACATGATGTGGTAAGATAACAAGTCTAGACGTACAGTAGACAACTGGGTCTTCAACTTGAAGCAGAGGACCCAAAGCCCATTACCCTCCTTTTTCTTTTCCAAGGTCCCCTCAGACTCCTTGTCATCTCAAAGAGATCATCTTTGTGTGGCAGTCGTCCAACAGCTGTGAGGCAAAAGGCTCACTGTTTGGGATAGAAAATGAGACTGTATCCTATTCATTTGGTGCGTTAGCCTTTGTCTTCCTTGCCAATTAGAAAACAAGGTTGACTTGGGAAGGTGAACTTAGTCTTCAACGCGTGTTGCAGGTAGAGTTGGAATTTTGAGTGAATGATCCAGGGACGGGGTGTGGCTGGATGGAACCCTCTAGATTCCTTTCTCTCCAGTGTTTCTCTCCATCGAACCAGAGTTGCGAGAATGGGCAAGTCTCCATCCATTCAGGCCTCAGGTGATGCGTGTACCCATCAACTCCAGAACTTTATATTTTTAAGATGTCAGGTATTTGGCCACTGATTTACAGAATAAGATTTCACTAGAAATAACCGACAAGACAAGGCTGGTGAGTAACTGGGAATAAAAGGCGTTGTTATCTCAGAAGGTTACCATTTGGTGACATGCCCTAATTACATTATTCAGGTCAACCAATCCACACATTAGCTTCCTCTCCGACTGAGAGGATATTGAGGATGTGTCCTCAGAAAGGGGCTTGTGATCATTGGTGGTGATGTTGGTCAGATGTAGTCAGTGACAGCTGAGAAACCAATGGGAAAAGGAGACAGGAAGTTTCAAGATCGGAGAAAGCCTGAGTGTAAGTGGTCCTATCTCTGTGTAATCATTGGGGTATACAAAAAATGACTGCAAGACACTGTTAAGAGTCATGGTCTGGTGCCTCCGGGTGGCGTAGTGGTTATATCAGTTTCCTCCAAAAGGCGCTCAGCCACATTCCCCTGGGTTCCAGCCCTGGGTTGGGGTGAGGGAGGTGGCGTTGGACAGCTAGTGTGAACAACTAAATAACAGCAAAATAAAGTGCTTCCTCCTCTCACTTCCTGCTTGCCTGCCTACTCACCTTCATTCTGCCTGTACTTTCCTTAAGAAAAAAATAAAATAAAATAAATAAGGACTCATAGTCAAATGAGCATAATATTTAAGATTCCCTTGGCATACCCTGTTGGAGTAGCAGTTAGATCAGCGGGCTCCGGCTGGTGCAGTCTGCATACATCCCAGGTTCTGTCTCAGGGCCAGGGAGAAACCAAGATATACCAAGAAAAATAAAAATAAATGAAATTTTCTCTAATAATAAACTCAGAAAAAAAAATGAATGAAAAAGATTCGCAAAGGACTGTTTTTCTTCCCATGTCATTTTACAGCTTTATGATAATCAGTACAGGGCAGGGGAGAGCCTTACTGAAGGCAGTTCTCTTAAACTGCTGGAAGCAGCACGCATACTCCTGGTCAGAGCACACACAGCTGCTTCCGCTTGGCCTCCGTAGACCAGCCTCAGGAACTTACTACGGATCCCAGGCCTTTGCCTTCACCTCTCTGCTCGTGGGGCTCTGACTAGTGGCACAGCTGCTGGTGGTTTGTGTGAAAGGAAATCATATATATATAATAGTTTCCTGTCTGGTCATTGAAACCTATCCTTGTGCTGGACCGAGTTTGACCCACTCGACTCAATAGCAGTGTCCTGTCGCTTATTTATAACTTGGTCATCAACACTGCAGGCCTTCCCCACCAGCCCAGAAGCTGCCCAGGCTCCTCTTCTGACCCTTCTTGTTGGTTTACACACATGGTGGTGTTTCTAGCTCGAACCAGAGGCCGAGATTGGTCTCTTTAGAGCATAATTTATTTGTGACAAGAAATTCACCAAGTTTCGTAAATGTGGTCATTATCTTCTTTTTCCTTTTTGCAGCCAGATTTCATTTGATTCCTAAACTTTAAAAATCTGGAGCTTGATCATTTATTGTGTAATGACTGGCGTTAGAGTTTTAAAAAATGAAATTTCTTCATGCCAAATAATAACATGAAAATGATTCAAACCTTTGAATGTTCTTTTTCTCTGGCACTGGCCCTGCCCTGGAAGCTTTCCTGTCTCACGTAATGCACAGGGGTCCTGTTTTTGCTCCGGACATATGCCTTTTGTGGTGCTGACTATCTGAGAGACCTTGGAGTCTGTGGCATTATTTCTGTGTTTAGAACCTCTTTAAATAGCAAGCTCTTCGACCCCAGAGCACTGACAATTCCTAAGCCTGCAGGGAGATGGCAAAAATTCCATTTTGCCATCCTCTCTTGCTGTTCGGTCCCTTAAACAAATTCCACCTTCTTCCTGCTAAGAGATCTTAGACATGTATAGAGCCTTCAGTTTAGTTTGGACCTCCTGAAATGCTTCAGATGGAACAGTGAGGTGCACCCTGGTGGAGTTAGGGGTTAGGCAAGGTTCACATATATCCCAGGGTCCCGGCTTCACATCCAGGGTCAGTGGGAACAACCAAAATAAACCACAAACTAAAATGAATAAAAATGCTTTTTCCTCCTCTCTCTTCCCGCTTACCTACCTCTGCTTGCCTTCATTCCTGCCTGCACCTTTCCTTAAAATACATATTTTATATCTCTCTGTCTATATACGTATATACGTGTGTGTGTGTGTGTGTGTGTGTGTGTGTGTGTATCAGTGAGAAATGCTTCAGCGTCAAAATATGCTTACTTAGAACTGGGATGAACAGGTTTTGAGCCTCGGGCCAGATGCAGCCAGCTCCCTGTTTGTGTTTGTACAGAGTTCTGTACATATTTTAGGTTAGGGGTGGGAAGAAAGAATATGGATCAGAAACTGTATGTATCCTAAAAGTTTAATGTATTTACAGTCTGGTCCTTTATAGGGAAAGTTTGTTGATTCCTAATTGGGGCTTAGTGTCATATGCTAAAGTTTAAAGACTTACACATAGAACAGCTGGTATCTCTTTGAACCTTAGACTTGAATTCGTATTGGTAGTGTTTGCAGTACCAGGGTAAATACTATATTTATTCCAGTTGACTATGTTAGTTGATTACATGTTGGTACCATTTATCTATTCTTCTAGTGGTTCTCAATTCTGGCTGCATTTTTAAATCATTTGGGGAACTGTTAAAAATACTATTGCCTAGGCACCTACGACAGAGACCCTGAATTAATCTGAAGGGAACCCAGGCCCATACCACTAGCAAGTCTCTCTGTGGGTTGACGACGAGACCATATTCCGAGGCAGTTTTTGTTCATATCTATTTCATTAGAAATCTAATAAAGATGCATTGCTCAAATGGCTGTTTAATTTCAAGGCAGAAGTGTTGCTCAGGGAAATTTCAGCTAAGACAGTTTTGAAAGATGAAGAATCTGTGAAGAGACAATGCAGTGCCCAGAGAAAGAGAATTTAAAAGACAGCAACTGAAAGGAACAGGCTGGGAAAAAAAAAAAAATTTTTTTTTAAAGTTGAACCCAGAATGTTAATACACAAATAGCCGAATAGATGGCTTGCTCTCTCAGTAAGTGTATCTATTTTCAGAAGTGCGATTAACACACACAGGGCAGCAAATCTGGGGCACCAGGCTCTTTTTCTGAGTTGTTAAGCGAATGCTGTCAGTCTGCAGGTGTCACACACAGTTACTCAGAATCAGAAAGAAGACCGATGGGGGTTAGAAGATCTCCATCTATCTGTCTTTTTGCAACCAACCACGTCCAGGCTGTTTATTTAATACTTCCTCTTGCTAATGAAGGTACTGGCTGGGGATGGGTCGGGCTTTCCCATGTCAGCACAGACTGCAAGATTTGAATGCTCCCCGGTGCTGCGATCCCTGACCACACACAGCAGCAGGTCCCCCGGCAGGAGTCTGAGCAGCACTGACGGGAATAGCAGTGTGTGCATCAGACCTCTTGACACTTTCCCTTCCAGCGCATTTCCTGCTCTCCCCATTAACCAATGTGTTCTTTTCCCTCTTCTTTTTGACATTTTTTCCAAACCAGCAAGTGCGGAGGCAAGACACATCAAAGCAGAGATGGGAAGTGAAAGAGCTCTCGTTCTGGACAGATTAGCAAGCAATGTGGCAAAACGAAAAAGCTCAATGCCTCAGAAATTCATTGGTAAGAATACGATCCTTTTTCCTGTCGTTGTTAGCAGATAGTTCGAATCAGATAACATAGGATGCTTCCCTCACAGGCCCTTCCTAGCTTCACCTCTGTTAAAATAAGGTTCTTGTTTTTCCACTGTGCTCTTTGTGATTCATTTTGGTAAGACGAGCAAAAAGGAATAAAATATTTGAGCTCAAGGATCTTCACTACTGAAGACAGGAGTATTTGGGATTCGGTTTCCTAAATGGAGCTGGTATTCGAACGCCGTTCCTTCCTCTTTATTCTGAATAACATATGTTGCATGACAGTTTATGCAATTTATACCACAAAGATGTGCGAGATAGCATTTTTTGTAATCTTTTGTAATTGTATTTTACAAATTGGCTCCGTTTGCATGCTCAGACTTTTTTTCTTGCTCGAAAAGTAGTGTCCTGTTTTCTGGATTTGATTGAGAATTGACTTTCACAGAAAGTGCTTGGGGAAATATTGATTTAAATAACAAGGTTTGATTCAATCACTTGTCTTCCTGGAATTCATTTTTATACCATTGGTTTTCGCCTTGTCACACACACACAAAAAAAATAGTACAGTAGAATGAGGTGGCTAAGAAATAATTTTGTCCGTTCAGGTGACAGAGCTGTTTTGCTGAGCTCCCCCAGACGTTTACATAAATGTGACCATCATATTTAAAATAGACGTTTATTCGTGAAATAGGCAGCTGAATTGAATGTATCAGTTTTGCTAAAAATTGAAAGTCAGTGATATTGAACAAAAATAGTTAGCACACGAAAATAGACCTCCCTAAATGTCAATAATATTTTAGAAAACTGTCAGTCTGTTTCCAAAACTATTGGCTTCTGTTGATTTCTTGCTTCAGTCTTTTTGTGTTTATTCTTTTCATTGGCTTTTATAGGTATTAAGTGCCTCGCTGGTTTTTCAATCTGGTTAAATTTGATTCTGGTCTAGATCACTTCTTTTACAGATATTTTATGATACATAGAAAGATATATAGAAAGAGATATATAGAAATATAGAGATATATAGAAAGAACCCATGTGTTTAAAACATTGCATAACCTGGTATTTATGTGTATTCACTATCTTTTGATTTAGTGAAAAAAATTTGCACTTTTTAGTCGCTTGAAGAATAAATTATGCCAGACTATAGTTGGTGCATTTCGGTGTAAGGAGATCCCCTCCTCCTCGCCATCTTCTCTCCTTGGTGAGAAATGTTAGGGCCTCAAGTGACTTCCATATGGAGTTTAGGCACAGGGGACCGATTGTGATTCCAAGACATTATTTTAAAGCGTGGCTCACATGATCTCTGGAGCTTGCCGTATGTGAAGAAGTTTTGATTCGAGCATACAGGAAAACTTTGATTGTGTTTCTGTGCCATGGGTGTAGTTTAATTTGGGGAAACTTTTGACTCTAGAAATGACGGCACCTGATGTGGGGAGGGACCTGGGGAGAGATGAGCAAGGGGAATACAAATCAAGAGATTTCAATTTGATCAGTTCATTTTGGTCTAAGAGAACTAAAATAGGAGGGATGTTGCCTAGGTCTTAAAGCCATCCTAAACTTATCATTGAGCTAAAACCTTACTTAATATTGTGAAAGTTGCTGTGGTATGTTCATGGGCTTAAAAACAGCGTGCTCCACATGTCAGAGCCCAGGCTGTGTCTGCTGTGATCTCAGGAAGCTGCCAAACACGTGAGAGAGATCGCCCTTGGAGCTGCTGATTTCTCTCGTCTTCTGAACCATCTCGTTATGTTCTCTCTGTGCTAGAATCAGAAAACTCAGTAGCAGTAGGTTTGGGGTTTTTTTTTTAGAAAGAGAGAGAGGAGGAGGAAGCCCTTTTATTTATTTTTATTTAGTTGCACATCTTGGTGGTTCTCTTTGGCCCAGGATGCAAATCCAGGTCCTTGGGATGAATGTGGACTGAGCTTTGGCCAGAGGCCACTGACCAAACCACTACTCCACCCGGATGCAACCTTTTTTTTTTTTTTTTTAAGAGAAGGTGCAGACAGGGAGAGGAGGTGGAAGTATTTTATTTTATTTTTATCTAGTTGTTCATCTTGGTTGTCTTCTCACCCCCCACCCCTCACCCCCACCCAGGACATGAGCCTGGGTCCTTGGGATGCATATGGACCGTCTTCTCAGTCAGAGGCATTGGATCCAAACCCTAATACACCAGGGCACCTGGCCTGCTATATATATATATTTTTTTTTTTTTTTTTTAATTTTTTTTATTCCCGCTTGCCCCAGGGGCTTGAACCCAGGTCTGTTGGCTTTTCATGGCCTGCACCTTTGCTGCCTTAGCCACAGCGGTGTGCCTTAGAGATTTTTTTTTAATAAAAGAAACTCTTGGAATTATTTAACCCAATCAACCTTTGTGATAGAAAATAGTATTATCACAAGGGGATGGAGAAGGAAGATTGACACTGCGGCATATGGGATGAAATGATACGAAACATACAGGGCTGATGTTTTCCCTCCTCTTTTCTTCTCCTTTCTCCCCTGTATCACCTCTCAAGGCATTGTTTTCTGAAAAGATTCAGCTGCCAGGGAAACAGCAATGGGTCGAGTGCGAAACAGGGATGAGTCACTCTCTTCAACCCTTGCT
The DNA here is from genome assembly GCA_004363575.1 of Solenodon paradoxus. Taxonomy (NCBI): domain Eukaryota; kingdom Metazoa; phylum Chordata; class Mammalia; order Eulipotyphla; family Solenodontidae; genus Solenodon; species Solenodon paradoxus. Next base: position 353,491 of record RJWH01001410.1, on the reverse strand, counting down.
GACGGTTGCTCAGCTCTCAGACCAAACATGGCTTCCCTGACCTCTTGAACTGTGAGGGTAAAGGTGATGTGCCACCATTAGCCAGCCTTTTGGCAGCCCTTCCTGGCAAGCTGGAGGTAATTTACCAGCAGGTAGCACCGTGCACCCAATAGAAACAAGTGAGGGACAGGGACTGATTGGATCAAGCCTAAATACATTTAGAAACACAAAAACATACCTCTCTTGAAGAATAGGAGTCAAACAAAATTGCCCTCACACTCTGGCGACCTAGTGGATGGGCTCACTGGATGAAGTCCACACACATCCCAAGGAACCAGGTTCAAGACCTGGGGCCAAAGGCAACAATCAAGATGAACAATTAAATAAAATTTTTAAAAATGCTTCCTCCTCTCTCTTCTTGCCTGCTTGCTCGCCTTCATTCCTACCTGTACCTTTCCTTTAAAAAAATTATAAAGCCCAAGCAGGAGAAAAAGAAAAGCCATTTTTCTCCTAATTCTCCAGGAAATCTTTTAATTGCTTTCTATAAACTGGGTTGGCACATATTCATTAGAAATTAGCCTCTACATCAGCGACAAATTCTTCTTAGCTCTTTTCAAAGAAAAGACAAACTTACTTTTAGCACCAAGTCCTTGTAGGGGCTGTTCCTTCTCTGAACCTTATTCTCTGGTATAAACATGCTCAACTGTACTTCTAACTAGTACATCTTCAAATACTTGGCTCAAAATAGAAGCCAGATTTGTCTTCTGGGAGGAGGAGGAAAATGACTACATTTCTGCATATTTTGTCTTCTGATTTTTATTCTTTCTCCCAAAACAGATGTGTTATTCAGACCGAAGTGGTTACCATAGCATCTCCTTATTATTTTTTTTTTAATTTTATCTATTACACTATTAAAGGAAGTTTTCATGTTGAAAAGAACTTGAAAAAAAGAGCTCACTCACCCGAGGTAAACATGTGAGTGAGGTTTTGACACTTTGACAAACACCATCAGTTCTCCCTGAGAAATGACTAATGAGAAAATTGCTTTGGTTAACAGAGCAACAGGAAGCAATTCTTCTTCTTTTTTTTTTTTTTTTCAAAGGAAAGGTGCAGGCTGGAATGATGGCAAGAAGGCTGGCAGGCAGGAAGAGAGGAGGAAGAAGCGTTTTATTTATTTGTTCGCCTTGGTTGCTCCCCACCAGCCGCAGGTCCTGAACTGGGTCCTTGGGGTGTAAGTGGGCTGTGCCTTGGTGGACTTACCTGCTAAGCCAGCAGGGTGCACCAAGAAGCAATTCTAATACCTGTTTCTAAAAGCAAAAGATACCTTCTCCCTTCTCTTCCCAAAGTACTGAAATCTATAATCCTATAAACATTCCAAAGTCAGGTATCATTTTAGAGCTTGAAAGAGTGTTAGGAACCACCCAGTAAGGCCCCTTTACCAGGCTGGCAAGCAGGACCAGGAGAAGGCGGGACCAACCGAGCTCATAGTAGGTATCAGAGCAGGGCCAGGCCTGGGTCCATCTTGAGCTGCGGTACAAGGCCCGCCCGCCCCCGGGGTTGGGGGTGGGGTCGTTGCCAGAACTTCTCCTACCCATCCTGTGTGCTTCAGGGGGCTTTGGACAGGGAGGAGTCAAATAGCTCTTCTAAGGGGTGCCCTGGTGGCCTAGTGGTCTAGTACTGGGAGCAGTCCCACATACATCCCAAGGTCCCAGGTTCAAGAACTGAAGCCAGAGGGAGCAATAAATGTGAGCAACTAAGTAAAGATAAATAATGTGCTTCCTCCTCTCTTCTTGCCTGTCTGCCTACTTGCCTTCATTCCTGCCATGTACCTTGCCTTAAAAAAAAAAAAAAAAAAAAAGCCCTTGAAGGGGCCGGTATAGTCCCTCAAGGCTGTGCTTTCTTGAAAAGACTCTCTTTCCCTGGTTATTCTATTAGAACAGATGACAATCAGAGAGCATTTCCAAGTCCCTCCCAAAGGACAAAGGCAACAAGACACAGCCTCCTGCTCCTGCTCCATTTTCCTCCTGCGCCCACACTCTCGCTGTCTGCTTCCCGCCCCCTGGAAGAAGAGTTAGTCACTTTAGTGTCATTTAGATTGAGATCAGAGCTAAAATCATCAGCTATTCCATTCACCCACCTTACCTGCCCCTCCCCCACCCCCTGCCTGGCCCCCCACGGTTATTTCTAGATATGTGCTCTCAGTCAAAGTGAGCAAAGAGTGCACATGGGGACTTGGAGGACAGTAAATACACTTTAGTGTCTTGAAGAAGCTTAAAGAAATCTGAATATTTCCCCCACCCGCCCCTCATCATAATTGGAATCGTTGGAATTGTCTTGTTTTTCTAAAGTCAAAATCATTTTTCTCCCCTCCGCTCCTTTTTTTTAAAAGGAGAGGTGCAGGTGGAAATGAAGGCCAGTAGGCAGGCAGGCAGTAAGAGAGAGGAGGAGGAAGCATTTTATTTTATTTAGTTGTTCACACTGGTTGTTTTCCTGGCCCTGGGACATAAACTCGGGGTCCTTGGGATATACATGGACTGCGCTGGTAGCCAGAGGCTATTGACCAAACAACTACTTCACCTGGGCGCCCCGAAGCCTTTTTCTTAAGGATTCCCCTTTGGAGTAGAATCCAAACCACTCGAGTGGTCTGCACCTTCCACTGCCTCCAACTCACCTTTTCTCATCTTAGCATTTCAGCCAGCCGGTCTTTTTGTTCTGCCTAAATGATCCACTCCCACGGCTGTGTAATACTGCCCCACATCTATGCAATCATTGTGTCCGTGTTCTCTGGCGTGCTCTTCCCGCTGCTCCGTACGAGGCCGTGTGTCAGCCTCCACGCCCCCCGGAGTCCCCTGTCTGTTCTTCCTCTGCGCTCGAGGTAAGTGGGACAGTCTGGTCTCTGGATGTACTGACTGTCTCCACCACCATCACGATTGCCACCACAGATCACAAGGAGACTCTAAATAGTAGATTCATTATTTGTCCCATGTTTTGTGTGGCAGTTTGAGAAATGGTCCATGTTTTTTCCTCTCTACTCTCTTGGCTACTCTCTACTTTGTTCCACTGCATAGTATTAAGGATACTGACTGGTAACACAATTATGTCTACTTAGCATCTCCTGTTGGATTGCAGTTGTGTGTCTTCCTCAAGACGCTGCCGGGCATATAAATAACAGTAACAGCAGCATACCATGAATAGTAATAGCAGTGATGGACCTACCGCTTATTGACTGTGCCCCAGGGACTCTGTTAAGCACTTTATAGACATCACAGCTCTGTGATTGATAGATTTTTCTTGACTGCATGTCCTGGTCCAGGTGAAAGAAAGTACAGTTGTTGGTCCACTGTTGTGGGAACATCCCAGCAGAGACTCTGAAGTCACTGCGAGGGGTGGGACGGTGCAGCCATGGGCAGGGTAGCAGCGGTCGACACTCAGACTGCCGTGAGCTATGTGGGCCCTTGGACTGCATCCTAGTGACCAGTTTACCAATGGGGTGAACTTGGAAAGCTCATCGACCTGCTGGTACTTTAGGTCCAAGTCAAGAGATGATGATTCCTGTTGGGTAAAATAAGATAATAGGCAAAATACCTAGGACACTTGGACCCTGATGGCTTCGTGGTTAAGGTCTGCAGCTCCTGATGGCGTCGTTCATATAGGCTCCAGGACCCAGTTTGTGGCCCCAGACTGGGGAGGGGCAGGGGGCAACCAACACGAGCAACTAAATGGATGGATTAACTTTTTTTAAAGAGAAAGGAGGCGAAAGTGCTCTATTTATTTCTATGTAGCTGTTCACATTGCTTGCTCCCCTTCGCCTCAGGTCTTGAACTCAGGACCTTGGGATGTACGTGGGACTGCTCCCAGTTATACTAGACCACTAGGCCACCAGAATGCACCTGGACGGACAGACTTCTTTCTCCTCTCTCTACCTGCCTGCCTTCATTCCCGCCTCCTTCTTTTCTCTAAATAAATAAATAATATATATAGGTATTTGTGTGTGTGTGTGTGTGTATATATATATATATATACACATATATGTGTGTGTATATATACTTTTTTCAAAGGGAAGGTACAGGCAGGAATAGAGAAGAGGAAGAAGAACTTTATTT
>RJWH01001410.1:0-349309 GCA_004363575.1 Solenodon paradoxus | reverse complement strand
AGCAGAGATTCAGTAATAGTAGCTCTTCTTCTTGGCATTATATAGAAGGCACAGTGCTAGGTACTGTGAAGGACGAAAGCCAGAAGCAAGCAGACTAGTGTGAGGATCTTGTCCCTCCTCCCTGAAGGCAGAGGTCTGAAGCTCCATGCCCAGGGAAGGGCCCTCTGAGCTCCAGACCGTGCTTCTGTTCTTCCTGTCGGCACTCCGAGGCCATGAGGCACAGGCCCTCGCCTTGCTGCAGCCCCTGCAGCCGGCAGTTGCTCCAGCCCATCAGGATCAGGGTCAGCGCCCCTGAAAGAAAGAAAGAAGCACAGTCAGGCCAGGGCAGGGCAGCCTTGGTTTCTAAACGGAGGACTTGCGGTTGTCATTGTGTTTTCACTGGAAGAAAACCTCCACTTCAGCCCGAGCTGCTGTCATCAGTCGTTCAAAGGTGTGGTACGGTTCTGAGTCGAAGCCGGACTGGAGGCTCCGTGCAGGTTTGGGAGCAGTTACACTCTTGCGGTTTGCCTAACCTTTCTGATGAGTGTGTTACTAAAGAAACGTGAGCTCTTGGCTTTTCAATTGCTGTAGCTTACCCCCTCTGAGTTTCATACACATTGAGTCATCGTGTCTACAGGTGACTGATAAGCATCTGCTCTACTCAAGTTACCGTAACTTGGAGATGAGGGGTCTGGCCCCGGCAGGTTGCATGCACATGGAGCCCTGGGGAGCACCCCCCTTCTTCACAGTGAACAGTGGCCTGTGCAAACCACGAAACTCAGTCACGTTTCCACTCATCCAGGGGCTTGTTTTCCCCTCGTGTTTTGCCTCCAACAGCTCTAGGGGTTGGCTGTTCTCAGACGTGCTCTGCAGGTGCTACAGACTGCAATGCATAGGCCCCCGAAGTCCAGGGGACTCTGGAGAAAGGACCAGCACAGGGTTTGCCATGTGCCTGCCCTAACCCGGAAACTTTCTGGAGCCCCTCTGGTGAAAAGACAAAGCAGAGTTTCAGGGCCCGCTCGTACTGGGGGAGCTAAGTAGAGGTGGACACCGAAAAATCATGGATACTTGAAAAGACCAAAGTTCCTCCTGTCTGTGTCCCTTCCAGCTTTTTCTGTTCTTTTTCTTCTAGAGAGCCAAAGATCTATCCCTCTGTAAATGGAAAAGAGGAACTATTGACTGCTTTGGCCGAGGTCTACTTTTCTGTTGCTTTTTCTTGAGTTGCCAGGGTGGGATGTTTTCCTTTCTACTGGTCTCTCCTAAGTATTTGACTCAAAACTTCCAGGTTGGCCTTCAGGTAGTGGGGATGGGGGACAAATGTGATATTTGAGCTGAGCTTTCTTGATCTGCCTCCTGGCTGTTCTGGTCCCTCTTACACGTGGCTGTGACATTAACAGCCTGATGATAAGTTTGGCCTGGAGCCTCCCTTGCTCTAGGCATGTGGCCCTGCACAGCTGTTCACACCCAGGACTCTGGTTGGTCATTCTGAATGCCCATTGCTTGGTCCCCTCGTGTGTGACTTTTTTGATGGGTATCTCCAAACTGTGTGACACACAGTGCCAGAAAGTGTCAAGACATTTGAAAACCTTGATCCGTGTGGCAAGAACCTGATTTTCTTTTTAGTTCTCTTTCAGTTTCTTTGATTACACCAAGGAGAAAGATTCAATTGAATGTGAGTTGTCTGCAATGCTCATGTCACACTGGGTGACCAGTTTTCATCAATGAGGGGCTCTTGGTCTCTAAGTACAGTCATATCTGATGATAGTATAATAAATCGCTTCACTTCATTGCCTTTATCTTTTTCTAAGCATTTTATTTGTTTGTTTTTAAAGAAAAAAGGAGAAAGAGAGAGGAGGTAGAAGCATTTTGTGCATTTAATTGTTCATTTTCGTTGTCCGCCTCACACAGGTCTAGGTCCACAAGCCCATGTGAACGGCTCCCCAGGCACAGGCTTATCCCCTGAGTCACCAGGGCACATCTGTCTGTATCTTTCATGGTTCCTTCTGTTTGTGGCAGGTGATACTGGTTTTCCATCTATGTTAGTGATGTAAATTTTCCTTTAAAAACAAATGAAAGAAAATGTGAGCTGTTTCAAACGAACAAAACAAAAAGCCCTCACAGTTACCAGGGGCTTTGTGTGTGCCGGGCGCTATTCTAAGGGTTACCAGTGACTGCTGAGGTAGGTTGTTATCCATTTTACGTGAGGACATGGGGCCAGGACAGGCCAATTGTCTTGCCCGAGGTCACGTAGCAGGTCACTGACGAGCAGCAGCAAACCTGTTGTCTGACTCTGCGTGCTCTCAGCTGCCTGCTGTGTGGATCGTGCAGAATGTGAAGGAAAAGTGAAGTCTGAGAAGTGCCTTCTTTCACACTTTTCAATGCAGCTGCAGCCGCTTTCTTTTCCCTCTGTCTGCTGTGGAGTCCCACCTTCTGCCTTCATGCACGCTCCTCCTTCCATTCACAGGTCTCACCCTCCTCTCTGGAAACCCAAATCCCACCAGTTCATCAAGATGCTTCTCAAAATTTAGGTTTTCCAAGAAGGCTTTTTCTTCCCCCATGTACTCCTGAGTTTTTTGTCTTCCTTTAACACCTAGTATGCAATTTGTACCAAATTGTCTTGCCTTATAGTTCTTTTTGCAGAAGACATCTTACTCCCCTGCTGAAATGCCTCAGCCATGACCTTCAGATCAAATCAAAGATCTCCAAAGAGTAAGACGGTCCTTTCACAATTTTTGTTAAAGGAAAGGTACAAACAGGAATGAAAGCAAGTAGGCAGGCAGGCAGGGAGAGAAAGGAGGAAGAAACACTTCATTTTATTTTTATTTAGTGGTTCACATTGGTTGCTCCCCTAGGGCCTGGGATGCAAACCTGGGTCCTTGAGATGTATGTGGAGGTACTGCATTCCTCCAGAGGTGGCAAACCTAATAGCTGCTCCACCAGGGTGTACCCCTTTCACAACCTTTAACATTTATTTTTCTCTAAGTCCACATACACAGGTGTGCTTTCTCTCCCAGTAGGTTGGCGGCATCTCAAGAACCAGAACGGGTTCTTCCAATCCGTTTGTTGTCTTAGGGTTTTGTCATTGCTGAGTCCTTTTCTATACAGCAGTGACAAATTTGGAACCATAACATGCCTAAGAAATAAGAGAGAGGCTCTGGTTCAGTGAATCTCCCCAGCAATCAGGGTCTACGGCACGAAAAGGCATAAGCAGTAATCTTCCCCTCACTTCCAGCATGGACACGTCTTCCCCCGTTTCTCCACCCTTACCAGCTACGCACCAGAGGCCACATCTGCAGTCGTCACCATCACAGACCGGCTCCACCTGCCTCATGGCCAGAGGGGCTCTGTTTTCTCACAAGCCACACCCACATGTCCTGAAGGTGGCTGAACTCTGTTCAGAATTTCTCGGCAGCTTAACCTGGGCAGGAGGAGAGGAGGACCACCTAGAAATTTTCAAATCAGTGTGAAATGGGCCCTGAGGATCAACTGTGTCCCAGGGATACTTTTTCCACTTAAGCAGAAAGATAGCACACTGGAAGAAAGGCACAGAGTCATGCTTTTTCGGGAAAACCTTTCTAGAGAGACACCCTGTGGTGCAGGTGGCCTGTAGTGGCCGCCCGCACCTGGCGCACAGACCACATACAGCCCAAAGGACCTGGGTTCAAGACCTGGGACCAGAGTGAAAAACTCACATGAACAACTAAATAAAGATCTTCCTTCCTTCCTTCTCTGCTGCTTCTTCCTCCTCTCCCTTCCTTCTTTGCTCTTTAAAAATGTTTTTCCTCAAACTTTCTACATTTGAAGCCCTTTGACTTAAAACCTCAGTCACCCTGGTCACTGATGTGTCTCAGGAATGGTACATTGGCATTTGAGAGGCTATTTTTTTCTATCTCTGTTGCTATTTAAAAAGCAGCTGGGCAGCCCCACTTCTTGCCACGATCCTGTCCTCCTGACTTCTGAGTATTAAAAAGCAGAAAAGAACAAGTAACGTGAAGGCCCCTCCTGTGCTCTCAGCCCCAACCTCGCCTTCTCTCCTTTCCCCAGAGCTTCCACGTGAGCGGTGGACACCACTCACGGTGCAGCCTCCACTTCGTGACCTTTCTGACTCCCTGTTTGCCTGCAGACTTTGTTCACACGGGCTGTCCAGATCCCTGCCGCTGGCCACCGTCCCCCGAGACCTCAGCCCGAGGGGCCCTTCCGCCCGGGCTGGCTGTTCCTGTGTGGACCACGTGTCAGGAGCTGACTCCCCAAGCTCTGTGCTTGATGTGGTTCCCTGGTAACACTCCCTTTGTTGCAGGTGAGAAGCGCCCCTGCTTTGACACCAGCTATAATCCTGGCTACCTGTACGAGAAAGAGAGTGAGCTCATCCCCACGCGAATGATGGACCAGGCCATCAACAACGCCATCAGCTATCTCGGGGCCGAGGCCCTGCGCCCCTTAGTCCAGACACCACCTACTCCCACCTCTGAGATGGTGCCGGTGATCAGCAGCGTGTACCCTCTGGCCCTCACCCGCGCCGAGATGCCCAATGGAGCGCCCCAAGCCCTGGAAAAGAAGAACGCCCACCTGCCAGAGAAGATCCTGCCTTCTGAAAGAGGCCTGTCCCCCAACAATAGTGGCCACGACTCCACAGACACGGACAGCAACCACGAAGACCGCCAGAATCCCGGCTACCAGCCGAGTCACCTCATCCTGCCTCGGGCCCGCAACGGGGTGCCGCTCCTGAAGGAGATCCCCCGCGCCTATGAACTCCTCAAGCCCCCTCCCATCTGCCCCAGGGACTCCATCAAAGTGCTCAACAAGGAGGGGGAGGTGATGGACGTGTACCGGTGCGACCACTGCCGCGTCCTCTTCCTGGATTATGTGATGTTCACTATTCACATGGGCTGCCACGGCTTTCGTGACCCTTTTGAGTGTAACATGTGTGGCTACCGAAGCCATGATCGGTATGAGTTCTCCTCCCACATCGCCAGGGGAGAGCACAGGGCCATGCTGAAGTGACCGTCCGCCCCCAGACACACCCGGGCCCTCGCTTTTAGAAACAGATACTCCCACCCAACCCAGCGCTTTCGAAACAAACTCAGCTCCAGACGCCTTTCCACACCAGGGCTGCTACCCAAAGGGTCTTGTTCCGGGGGCAGCCTGGAGAAACACAGTCTTCACCCAAAAATTATTTGCAGATATGTCATGTTACTACTTTGGGGAAGCCTTTGCTTTCCCATCAGGGACTTCAGATTTCCCCTTTAAAAGCCAACGAAGTATTTGGTCATTGTCTTTTGCTGCAAAACAGGCATTCCTTGGAGTTTGTTGCTAGTCCGAAGAGTCTCTCGGTGGCGCCGCAGAGGACTGTCCTCCTGAGACCCATCAGCCTCTGAGCCGGAGGCCCAGGTCCACAGAGAGGAACTGACCAGCTGACCTTGCCAGGAAGCCTTGCCCATCTACATTTAACACAAGGTTGAAGGGTTAGGGTGGAGTCTTGCCCTCCCAAGTTGCAGGCCAATCGTGAAGAAAGGAGCAGCCTTCAAAATAAGTACCTGTTACCAATAACTGAGATTCCATTCTCTGAGCGTCCGACCCATTTATCACACAAGCGACAAGAAAAGCCACCAGACAATGCTTCTGCTTCTACCCTTCACCCTCTCATCTCCAATTAGAAGCTACTTTGGGTTCAACCCAGCATCTAAAGGAGAAATTCCATACCAAAAGAAGAGTGGTTTTAAATAGAGTGCCATCGGTCCTCCAGGAAGGCGTCCCCTGTGGATGATCATGACATGACGTGACGGCAGGGCCGCCTCTGAGGGGAGGATAACAGCGCCGTGAGCTTTAGCGGGTGAGGGCAATGGACTCAGCTACCCCAAAATTCTTGGTCTCCTTCAGGGAATCTTGGTATCTAGAGCCAGAGCAAACTTGACAGTGATGTTTTGTTGACAAATCTCAGGGAATCCAAAAAATGTGACTGTAACTTAGTCTCACTCTCCTCACAGGAGAGGAATCAGGGACAGACGCTCTGAGTGTTATTTGGGTCAGAGCTGTACTTCACGGTGGGGTGAGGAGGGACCTCTCCGGACAGGTCCTCCGGAATCAGGCAGGGTGGGCCCCCCACCACCTCCCATTTTAAATGGGGCTGCTGTATTCCACCAAGATTCCTCAGAGCCTGGTCGGGGTCCTGCCCGCATGCCAGTCCTGTTTGTTGTGAACGGAAAAGGGGCTGCTATCCAGAAAAAGCACTGTGATGACTGTAAACTAGCCCTGGAATGGGACGGGGGTGGGGTGGGGGTGGGGGTCAAAAAAAAACCTGGTTGTTAATTTTATAGTTGCCACTGATGAGTTGCCTGACATTGGGCAAATCACCTTACTCTTAAGACAAACTTCCTTCACCATAAAACAGGAATGGGATGTAGACATCCTCTCGAGTCCCTTCCAGCTTTAAATGTGATTATGCGGTAACCACAGTTACAGTTTCAGCCTCTTAACGTGTGGGTATTAAGCAGCAGAGTTGTATATGAATATGTTTCACATGTCTTTGGTGTGAAAATGGTAGTGCTGTTAAGTTTTTCCTGGAACCACTGAGTTGTGACTGCGAAGAGGATGGTGGGAGAAACAAAAACCACGAAGGTATTTCGGTCTTGTCCCAAAGTGTACACACAAATAGCCACCTGCTGCTTGCCAAAGCTGTGTGTGTGTGTGTGTATGTGTGTGTGTGTGTGTGCGCGCGCACGCGTGTGTGTGTGTGTATGTGTGTTCCTTTTTAAGAACTCATGTTAGGGAAAATAAATTCTGCTTCCAGGGACAACTTCATGGAATTACAGTCAGTTTTATGAACATTTTCACCAGAGCCAAGAATCCCGAATTCCTGGTAGATTAGCGTTGTATGTATCTGCCTTGATATTTTGAAAGAGCTTATGCATTAGGCTCAAATGCAATCAGGTAGGTGCTGCCAGTAATTAAAATATCCTACTTTAGCCCACACAAATGGCTTAGCCTTCTTGGGAGCATGGCGTCTATCTCAGGCAAAAAGATTTTGAGAAATTCCATGGCCACAGTCCTTGCTTGTTGGCGATTTCAGCTAAAGGGCTAGGATCTCCCATGTGTAGTCTTCAGTATGTCACTGTATTTCTGTAATCCTAGATGTCAAAGTAGGTCAGGAGGCATATAGCCATTGTGAAAAAGGAATTGTTTAATATAGTCTTTGTTTTTTTTAAAGTAATGGTGCAGGTAGGAATGAAGGTGAGTAGGCAGGCAGGAAGAGAGAGGAGATAGAAGCATTTTTATTTTTTACTTTTATCTAGTTGTTCACATTAGTTGTTCCCCCTGAACCTGGGACACAAACCTGGGTCCTTGGTATGTACATGGACTATGCTTTTTCAGAGGCAGCTGACCTAACAGCTTCGCCACCAGGGTGTGCCACTTATTCTAGTCTTGAAATATCACAAGTCCTGTTGACTCTTCAGAGGGCAAAAGAGAGAGAGAGAGAGAGAGAGAGAGAGAGAGAGAGAGAGAGAGAGAGAGAGAGAATATTTGGGAGCAAGGATTCCTCGAAGAGAAAGCTAGGGAAGCAAGCATTTCCGCCAGATTTTGAAGAGACCAGCTCGGCAGGCCCTTAAGGGATGAAGCAAAGGCCCATTCCCTCACCTGGGCTGCTGGCTGCAGCTGTGACCCGCCCCATCCCTGTGCCTCATGGACTAGTTAAGTGACTTTTCTCCTGGGGTCAGTTGTCTGAGTGGGGTGGCAACTACAAAGCCTGCACCCGCCTTGTAGTATCTGAGTCTTGCTCGGGGCAGAGCAAGTCCAGAGGACACGTGCCTGTGGAAAGCCCACACTCCTAACCTTGCAGTTGGCCCAGGCAGCAAGCGGGGGCCATCAGCACTTCCTTCTGGAGGTCCTCACACCAACTAAGCTCTCCCTGCTTTGCTAGAAGGTGGGGGAAGCAGGGGAAGGGAGTCTTAGCAGGATGCCTGGGTGAAGGACAGCTTGGGCTTCCCTGCTGACCCTGTGGGTCTTCTCTCTCCTCCATCGCCCACTAACTCGCTTCTTAGGCAGCCTCCCACCACACACCCAGGAGGCCACGCTCTGAGGAGCCACCAAACCAATGAAAAGTCCCAGGAGAAGTGTCTTCTCATTCCTTCCACCACTACCAGCAGCAGACAGGAAAATACTAACAAATGGACCCGTCTTTAGATTCCTCAAGTCTTTCCCCCAAAAGAGCTTTGCCTTGACACAGATAAGCTAAATTCAGGCTTTGTTACCCATTCTGAGCTGCTCCTGACTCAGCTTCTGACTTTCCCAGAGACAAAATTTCTCATCTTTTACATGCAGCACTTAACATTTTACTAAGCCTGTACTCACCCAGACAGAAAATGACCTCACATTTCTTTTGTGAAGAGAAATGTTTAAAAACACCAGGTTTTACTCAGTTGAAACACTGCTCTCCACAGCCTCACATCCACAAATAGCCTGGGCCTCCCTCGCCTCACTCTCCTCCTCTGCTGTCCCCGTCACCGCCCTCCCCACGCCCCCACTCAGTAGGTTCATTATGTTTTAAGGGAGATGGATGTCCCAGGGAAGTCAGTAAGACAATAATGGAAGTGTAAAATACTGACAAACATAAGAGCGTAACCCACTGAGCGTTGGTATGTTGGTATCTGCTAGAGATGTAGATCCTCTAGGGCATCCAAGATGAGTTCTGAAACTGCTGCAGCTCTTTCACAAAGACTTGGAATTAGGACCTGTCAGCTCGACAAGAGAAAAGGACGTGGAATGAGCAGAGCTATACAGTGGTATTTTCTCTTTTAAAGATTCGGAACCTATTTTTGTGCCTAGAAAGTATAAATCAGAGAATGTATATAAGCAGAGTTCAGCAAAGCAGTGTGACCACAGATATGGACCATTCTAGAAGGAGTCTGTTCTCCACAGCTGAGACGGAAAAATTCTGAGGAAATGAGCTTCCTCTGAATACTGTTACCGCAGTGAACTGTCTTCTATGTTGATAGTGATTGGGGTGTTATTCGAAACTGGAATGTTAATGTTTGGATTTTAAAAGGTAAGGACATAGCAGTATCTACCTCCCAAGGATGTTGTGAGGTTTAATGTAATTCTGCTTACGGGATCATGTTACTTTTTCTTCTGGAAGGTGGGGAGGGATGGACTTGTCTTGAAAGGTGGCCAGCTTCCCTCTCTATGGACTGTATCTGCATTTAAAGACATAGAAGATATTCAAAGACCACAATGGAGTCATAATGATCCTTCAGTTGCCAATAGGGGACAACTGACCACCAACACAGTTTCCTTCGTGTTGCTTTACTGCATAAGAATAAAAGAATATGCTGAGCCTTTGGACCTCCGTGAGTCCACCGCATGCTGCAGACATTTCACGGCTGCAGCCAGGCGAGTAGAAACGCTTTGCTCCCTCTACCTTCTGAACAAGTCCTCCACCGTTCCTTCCCCGAGCAAATGTAGCATTTCCTCAATGGCCGTCACTCTCTGTCTCTCCACCAGCGCCGCTCCAAAAGCCTCAAGAGCATCCCAGGGTGCGTCCCACCCTCCCCCACGCCATGCCACGCACGGGCCCGCTTCATGGGCCAAGTGCTGCTCTGCTTCTTCTTCCCCAGAGACTGTGCTCAAGATCTTAACAAGATAGGAAAAGGGGACAGCACTCAGAATGACTGATCCCACTGCCAGTGACTCATTTAGACAAGGACTTTTCCAGGTTAGCAGACAAGGCCCTTTCTGGTGGGTCTGCAGCTGTGGGTTCACAGAAACCAAATGACTGGGGTTGCAAAGAATGAGCAGGTCATTTGAAAAGCAGACATGCCCTCCCCCAGGCTGTGGTTTTCATGCTCAGGTCCTCAGTTGATGAGCTTTGGTGAGGGATCATTGGGGCTGCTGGAAAAACCATCGCTTATTTTTAATTTATGGTTGCCAAAGCCACCACACGTGTGGTCTGTGGATGACCCTTGTCTGCAGTATGACGGGGGAGGAAGGAAGGTGGTTTGGGGCTCAAGGCGGGCTTCCCACCAGGACTGAGGGAGGGAGCCCGGCGTGTGGTCTGGACACAGCCTGTGCACACAGCATGCTCCCTCCCATCGGGGTTTCTCAGAAATGCCCTCCCTGCTCAGCAGTGACCTTCCCTCTTGACTCCGCTTGAGTGTGACCTGGCCTCCAGCCGCCAGAGCACTGGAAGGAGTCCTGCTCCTCGCGAAAGACTGCTTCCAGAAAGCTTCTAACGGGGAGTGCCGCCACGCTCACCAGAACCACCATTCTCGCATCCAAACACCCTGCTGATAGTTTCCCAGGTTTCTTTACCATGTTTGATTTGTACTCTGAACAATAAAAAACAGTATGTTGGTGTGTTTAAAATGAGTCCTTGAGCATGCCTGTCACTGGTAGTTGCAGCTGTCAGAAAGTGGAAGGGCTGAAATCTGCCTCTAGGCCTGTTTTCCTAATTCGGTTCCTCTGGCTACTTATGTCCCTGCACCAAGATAACTGGAATTATCACCAAATCAAGCCTCTGGGCTGGTGCCTTGACAAGCTGCCATTGGTCCCCTGCTGCCCGCGCCGCAACCCAGGCCCCAGAGCGGGGTTCTGCTTCCACGTGTGCCTGTCCACTAAGGGGACCCTAGGAGGTGGAGGCCAGGACGTGCACGTCAATGCACACATGGAGCACAGTCTCGCCCGGTGCCATCTGCTCTCACTCCTGACAGAGGTGCTCCTGAGAGGCGAGTCCTTGCTTCTCCAGCTCTCCTGTGCCAGAGACATTCATGACAGGAAACTCAAGTTTCAGGAGCTGAATTCGGCCAGTCGAAGGCAGCAGGAGGACAATGCCTGGTATTATAGGGGCACTGCAGTCTCCTCCCTGTCTCGATATCTTCTGTCCTCTCTTTTAAAATATCACAAGGTGGCAGGCCCTGGTGGAGCAGCGGTTAGGTCCATCGCCTCCGAAGGAGCATAGGCCACATACCCCTGGGTTGTAGCTGGGTGGGTAGGGGGCAACAACCACTGTGAACAGCTAAATAAAAATGAAATTCTTCTTCCTCCTCTCTCTTCCTGCCTGCCTGCTCACCTTCACTACTGCCTGCACCTTTCCTTTCAAAAAAAAAAAAGGCACAAGTTACTCCCTAGTGGAGTAGGGGTTTCATTCACTGCCTCCCAAGGAGCACAGTCCACATACATCCCAAGGACCTGGACCATGTTCCACGGTCGGGGAGGGGGGGGGGACAACCCAGGTGAACAACCAGATAAAAAAGAAAGTGCTTCTTCCTCCTCTCTCTTCCTGCCTGCACCTTTTCCTTCAAAAAATAAAATTCCTTCAAAAAACAAAAAACAGAAATGTCACAGAAGTTGGAGAGGTGGTCTGTGCTTCTGCTCAGCCTCATCTGAAACATTTGCCCTTCGTCAGAGGGAGGAAGACCGTTTTGAAGTTTAGATTTAGCAAAGGTGGGCCCTGGTGGGTGGCAGCTTTCTCAGGCTCCATATCCAGCACCCCGTGCTGGATCGAGGCCCCCCAGCTGGGCCTTGCTTTCAACAGGAAAGGCAGGGCAGAGGCCGAGCTCACGGACTGCCTGTGCATTCTAGCTCAGCGTGGCCAAAAATGGCCTCCCTCCTGGTAGCTGGTTTTCAGTCCTGGAGAGAATGCAGGTTGCTCCCTTTCCAAAGCAGAAGCCTCTCAGGGAGGGAGGTTCCATCCGTGTGCCAGGGGCAGTGGAGAGAGCTCTGACTGGTGCTGGATGGAGGCTGAGTGGCCTTCCCTCCAGCCTGACAACGTTTTCTTTCCTGATCCATGGGCACCAGTCTGATACTCCAGAGGGTGACGGGCCTGGCAATGGAGGCCGCCCCACACCTGCATCCTCTTCCTCCCCTCCCCCAGCATTCAGCAACAGCAGGTCAGGCACACAGGCTGTGCACCCCAGTCTCCACCTGCAGGCAACTGCCACCCACGGGTAGGCAGGAGGACAATGCCCTCCTCCCTTCCCTCGTGCCCATCCCCTAGGATGACTCTTCCCCAGAGTCTGAGGAGGAGAGGAGGAAAGGGCTCTGGGAAGGCCAGGGCCTGCTGGGGGACAGCCAAGGAGTATTGGGTCCAGGAAGCCCCTGGCTGCAGAGCATTCCAGGTCAGGCCGTTGTTTGCATAAAGGCCCAAAGCCTCTGCACCTGGGGTGGGGAGGCCCTCTGGGGAGGTACTCCCTGGTTTGGGGGAGAGGGGGGAAGGAAGGTGTCATGGAAAGTCCCTGAAGGACACGGGTGTTGAATTTGCTGCGGTTTTGTTTTTAACTCTGTCTTGACCTGTGAAGTAGGCAGCTGCCTCCCTTCCCCCCCATATAGCAGAGCTTCCCCCAGAATAACATGCACAGACCCAAGGAAAGGGCACCACAGTGGAAAGAATGGGGTTAGAGGGTCTGTGGTGATGCAAACTACCCCGTTCCCAGACACTGAGTGGGCAGGAAGCCCCAAAACAGCCTTTCCCCCAACCTCGCCTCCCCCTACCTCGCAGCCCCCCCAGGCCCCCCTGGCCTAGAAGAGGTGCCTAATCAAATAAGCCACAGCCCTGGGGGCAGCGGGGTTGATGAGAAATAGGGGGGCAAATGCCACCTCCTCCCCCAGGCTTAAACTTCCACCAGTTCAACCCCATCCCACCCCCACTGGAATTACATTCTCAGCACCTCTTTCTCATTCTCAGACTCTAACTACACCCCTTCGACTCCTGTGTGTGTGCTCTGTATGTATGGGGTGGGGTGATGTGCATGTGTGTGCCATGCATGTGGCATGTGTGTGCATGTGTGGTGTGTGCATGTGGGATGTGAGGGGTATGTGTGGTACATGTATGTGGTGTGTGTGGTGTTTGTATGCATGTGTGGTGTGGTGTGTGACGTGGGGGTGACAGGGTATGCGTGTGGGTATTGGGGGGTGTATGTGTAGTGAGATGTGTTTGGAGTCTGTATATGCGTGTGTGTGTACACGCACGTGTGCTGGGGGAAAGCTGGCACTCAGTGAATGCAGTCACACTGAAGTCTCAGTAAAGTGAACTGCTGCAGACCCGAGCCGAGCATTTGGACTCTGGGTTCCAGCCCCGGGATGCCCCGGGCACCTCACTTTCCAGCTCTGGGCCTTGGTTTTTTCCCTGGAGTTCCTCTGGGTCAGGACTCAGCCTGGCCTCAACCCCATGGCTCCAGCGAGGCCTTTCCTGTAACTCCAGTCAGAAGAACGGGAGAGAGAGGAGGTCCTGTCCCCTCTACTCTCCCCACCAAACTCAAGCGCTGGAGCTGGACTGATGGCGGCCTCTGGTCTTCCCAGGGGCCATTTCTGAACTCGCCTACGAAGCTGCCAGGGTTGGCCACCCGGGTGGGGGCCGTGGAATCGTGCAGGCCGTGAATACGGGGCCTGAGGCCCAGCCTGAACTCGCCCCCGGCCCAATTCCGCGGACCCCCAAACACCACATTCCAGGGTTGGGGAGCCTGGGGGAGGAAGCGCAGGCCGGGAGGAAGGGGGGAAGGGGAGGAGCGCGGAGCGAGGTGGGAGTCGAGGGGGTGTGAGGGGAGGGGCAGCCGCACTTCTGAGAAACTGCTCTGCATCTCAGCAGCCCACAGCCTAACCCCCTGCCTGCGGCTTCACAGCTCGCTCCTCCTGCCGCCCACGCCGCTCAGGGCCTCTCCGGGGGTCGCCACCCCCGCGCAGGCGGCGGCTGCTGGGGAGGGGCGGCCGCTCCGGGGACAGGGGAGTGGAACCCTTGGGGTGGGGGGTGGAAAATGAGGAAGGCGTGGGTCGCACGACAGCCCGGGAGTGAAAGCCCATCCGGAGCTCTGGAGCCCAGCACGCCCGCGTGTCCCCCTCCACCCCCACCCCCACCCCAGTCCTCTGCCAGCACCGGGCAGGATCCAGAAGTGAAACTCTCGGGGTCACAGCCCAGCGCCGCCGCCGCCGCGCCCCGCCCCGCCCTTCCGGGCACCGCCGCCTGGCAGGACCTCCCGGCGCTCCGGCGACTGACTGCAGGGGAGGAAGCTGGGGGAGGGGAAGGGGAAGTGCCCCGCGAAGCAGTCTGCGGAGCGCGGCCTTCTCTCCGGGGGCTGCCCGTCGGGAACCACGAGTGGGAACCTCGAGAGGCGCCGACCTTCCCACCCCCAGCGGCGCGAGCGGAGCGCGCGGCGCCTGCACTTCCCGCTGCAGGCGCTGGGTGTCACTGCAGCCGCGCGGCTGAGCCGACTGGCCGCCGACAGCAACGCGGGGCGCGAGGCCCAGGGAGCAGGTCTGCCCCAGCCCGCCGCGCCCGCACACGTCCTGCCTTTCCGTCGCCCTCGGATGCCCCGCGATGCTTGCACGCGTCGCTCAGACCTCCCTCCACCTGCCTGATCTCTGGAGATTCTCCACGCAGCCCGCCCACTCGCAATGAAGAACTAACGAACCCTCACCGCCGCAGCGGATAGACTCCTTGCTGCGACCCCACTTGGGCCTCCCCGCGCGGGGCAGGGACCGAAGGAGCAGATTGGGCGGTCTTCGCAGGACCAGGTGCGCTGAGCACCAGGTCGCAAAGCGCGCCCCCTGGCGGCGCTGGCAGGCCTTCCCACCCTTGGAAAGCGGGTGGTGTACGCAGATCACCTTCCACAGGGGCTGCCGAGTCAAGAACCGTTGCGGCTTATGTCCCCCGTACATCCTCACTGCTCATCCCATGGATGTGTGGGACTGGGTGGCTCTGCTTGAAAGAAGCAAACCAAAAGATGGGAACCAATATGGACAGATGGGTGTAAGAGGGCTGCGAGGGGCCAAGGCCAGGAGAAAGAATCCTTTGGAAAATCGGCGTAGTGTCTCGTAGAAATGCCTGCTTCTACCATGTCCATTGGCTGCAGGACTCTGGGGGTGCAGGCAGCTATTCCATCCCTGCAGACACCTTCCCCCTTGGAACTCCCGTTCACAGGACCCACTTCCATTACCCAGAGCCCAAAATAAACCTAATCCAAGTGAACCTAATTCCTGCAGGAATAAACTGCTCACCATGAAAATGAGGCTGCAGCTTAACAGCCCCTAGGTGCTAAGCAAAGACACTCTCACTGTCGCTTGGGGTAGATGTGGCCCTGCAAGAGGGTGCTGGACACCATCATAGGTCAACCCACGTGGAGCTGGCTTTCGGACCTCAGTGGAGTCAGGCAGAGCACAATACCACTCAGCCCAGATAGTACCCCAACACCCCTTCCTGTATGGAGATCATGGGGGCCAGCCTCAGCCCCCAGGATCACCCCCTACTCCAAGATTCAACTCCCTCTTTCCCTCCTTTCCCACCTCCCCACCCCAGCTGCAAGCTGAGTGACCCTGTCTGTGGAGACTGCTGTGCACCCCATCTCCACACCCAGAAGCTGAGGTTCTGCCAAGAGCACAGGACAGGAAAGCAGGCTCTGGCGCAGACCCCACTGTGCTGCTGTGTGAACCAGCCCCTTACCTCTCTGGGCCCACTTTCTGTCTGCTGGACCAGGTAAGGAGCAGCAGTAGAAACTTCTTTTCCAGAGACACCATGTAGCCAAACTCCCAAGGCCACTCCAAGCCGCCCCCAGCCCCTGTGGGAGCCGTTGGACTCAAGGAAGCAGGAAAAACTTCTTGTGTGGACACTTCAGACTGAAGCCTCCTTCCAAATGGCCTCGGGCCCCCCAGCCTGTCCACTTTGCTTTCTCCCTCCCTCCTCAGCGTTCCTGGCACTGGGCAGGGGGAAGGAGCCAGATCAAGTCACTGACCTGATGCTGCACCCACCCACCTGCACCCTTGAACTTGGAGGGCGTGTTGATTTCAACAGGATGTCTAGGGAGCAGGGAGGACCTGAACCGGCCAGAGTTTTGTCTGTTTGGATGCCCCATCCTGGGAGGTAGGCACCCCTGCAATTATGCCCATCAGTTCCGAGTCCAGAAAGTTGGCACTAGCTCCCTGCCCTCCACACTTGAGCAGCCAGGGACACCAGGCCTGCAGCAGCACCTTCCTACAGGGCCGTGGTGCTGCCAAGGATGGCCATGTCCCCTGACCCAGGGCGCGCCAGTCATACCCGCCCCAGGAGCTGGTGTCTCTGGTGCTACATGCCATTTAGAGTCAGCCCCTGGAGACAGATCCTGTGCCACCCTCTCTCACCCCTAGTTCTTTCCTCCTCAGCATGGCGAGATGATGAGGGATTTCTCTTTTTTTCCCCACAAAGTCATCTTGTGCTTTCTTCAATGTTATGTAATAAGTCTGCCTGATTGTTATAATCAAACCCAATAACTTAAATAGAAAAGACTATCAGAGGCCCCAACCCCTACCTTCCCCACTATGGTTCTACCTCCCTCCCAGCAGCCCAGATGTCCGTATCACCTCGAGCCTCACTGTCCAGCACTGCAGTTATCCTTGGCGGGCTCTTCAGTTGTCTGGCTGCTGGGCTCAGGCTGCAGCCCCCTGGGTGGCAGAGCAGCAGCCGGCCCATGGCCTCAGAACCAGGGAGTCTTGCCCTAGGCCCTCGGTGATTTGGCCCTGAGGGGCCTCTGTCCCCACCATGCTCAGCTGCTGCCTCTCCTCCAAGAAGCCAGAGATCTCAGTCATCACCAAGGATGTCCAGCTACAGATTTCCAATCTCCAGCTCAGGACAGAGTCGGTCACCACCTCCATGGGCCCCCCGCCTCATTGGTCCAGGTCCCCCAGTAGCCAGCACTGGGAAGGGCAGGGCCAGTGAAGGGCTGCATTCCACCACTTTCAAGATGGACTGAGTCTAACCTCTGTCCCTAACTCCATGTGTGACCTCAGATAGGTCACGCTCTTTGAGCCTCAATTTCCCATTTATAAGATGGGAATATCTGTCTCACGGATTCCAATCAGCTGATTGATATAAAAAAGGCTTTGTTCACTGCCCGGTGTCTCAGGTTGGGAGGGGACACAGGGTCCTGTTTTTATGTAGCTTAAAATCCTGAGCATGCTCAAGAGGTAACTTATTCTGACCTCTGTACTGTTACCACAGCCTAGACTCCTGGCACCCATACTTCAGAAGTGGCCCTGGCCAGCCACACGACCAGCATCATCAGTCAGCTGGGGCCCAAGGAGCAGTCAGTGATGGACTGTTTCTGGGAATAGTGGCAGGTAGTCTGCCTTTCTTCCTTCCGTCTTGCCAAAAAGGAGCACAATCTGCACTTGTCACACCTGGGCTGCAGGAAGGATAAATCTGAGGATGAACCCAGCAGGCTCCAGGCTGAGGGGTGATGTGGCCTGCCCGCTCAGCTTTGTCCAACAGGCCTGGCTCCAAGCTCCCCAGCCAGGGAGTAGCAAGGTTTGGGGGACATCTTGGCTCCAAGTGGCTGCTGGGGCTGCCAAGTCTGGCCTGAGGACTGGCTCTGGTGGCTGGTCCTTCTCAAAGTCCCCTCACCGCCCTCCAGCTAGAGACCAGGACTGCAGAGAAGGGAGAGGCTCCCAGGAGGAGGACTCCCACAGGTAAGTCAGCCAGGCAGGTGTAGAACAGCCCAGCCCTGGCTCTCCTACTTTGATTTGGGGTAGTTCCCCATCAGTTTCCTTACCTACAAAATGAGATCCTGTCACCTGCCAAAATATCTGGGGAGAGGTTCTCCATTTAAAAAAAAAAAAAAAAAAAAAAAAAACAGAATTTTTTTTTTTTTTTAAGGAAAGTTGCAGGCAGGGATGAGGGCAAGCAGAGGTGGGCAGGCAGACAGAAGAGAGAAGAGGAAGAAGCATTTTATTAAGCTATTCATCTTGGTTGTCCCCACCGACTCTGGCACACGAACCCAGGCCCTTGGGTTGTATGGGGTGCACTGAACCCTTACTCTGACAGGGCACACCTCTAGAATTCTCAAGCAGATACTAAAGCAGAAAATAACTTCGTGAATCCTCATGAATCTGTCACTAGCTACCACCAGTATCAACCCGTGGCCATCCTAAGACACCTTCTGTCTCTTCCCTAACCTCTGGGTTATTTTAAAATCATAGCTGAGCCATCATTTCCCTTATGAACACTTCAGAATGAATTTCTTAAAGGTAAAGACTTAAAAAAACAAACAAACCCAAAACCACAGTACTATTTTTACCTCTTAAAAATGTAACCTTCCTCAATATCATCAAATATCTCATCAGAGTTCAAATTTTCCCCAATTGCACACACACACACACACACACACACACATATATATATATATTTTTTTTTTTTACAGTGAGCTAGTTTAGCTTTGAATCAAAGAAATGTCAACACGTGACTTTTGATGTGTGCCTATATTTTTAGAAACCTAGATTCCCCATCTTTATTTTACTGGTAATTGTTGGTTGTTGGGTTGTCTGTTCTGTAGTTTCCCAATCTGGATTTTGGTCATAATATTCCCACGTGTCATTTCCCGTGTCCCTCTGCCCTCTGACTTTCCCATAAACTAGAAGCTGGATCTCAGGGGTCAGATTCGAGTTTGATTTCTTGGTAATAAAGCCTTACTGGGGTTCACGTGTCTGGAGGGTCTTCCTTCACGATTTGAAGACTGAGCGTGTGCAGGCACTGCTAAGTCGGAAACATATGTTATAAGGCTCCCCATCGTGGGCGCGCTGACACGGTAAAACTCAGTGTGGATGGGCATGCGCAGTGGGCAGAGGTCAGACCCTACAGGGTCTCCCGGGGCTGAAGCGGAGGCCATGCGGAGGGGATAGATTCATATGGTGGAAAGATTGCTCTGGTACTGAAGGAGGTTTGGGGAGAGAAGCTGGACTCCAAGGACTGTTGCCAAGGTAGGATTCCATTCATCTGGCTTTCTGGAGGGCGTGAAACTCTAAGGTCAGGAAGCAGATGTGGTGGAGAGAAGGGAGAGGGTTGCCAGTGGGGGCCGCAGAGATTTGTGGGAGATAATATGTGCCTTGTGTCTTGGCAGGAGGGTGAGCACATACTGGATGTCTGTCAGGACTTAGTACCCCACCGGGACCTAGAGAAGAAAAGGTACTGTCTAACGCAGCTATTAGTTACCTCCCGAGCTTTAGTCCTCTCTAGTCCTCTCAGCAGATCTCACCTGGATGGTGAGATCTCCCCTGTCCGTTCTTTTGTTGAACAGAAGATTATTGGGCATCCACTAGGGGCCAGGCTCCATGTTGGATTTTGGAGACTCAGATGACCAAGGCCTGAAAAAACATCCAGGCTGGCCAGTACATGGCCGCAATCCATCTGACACACTCTCCAAGGCCTAGTGCCCAGTTCTCCTGCTCCCCTTCTTTATTCCAGCCAGCCAGGTCTTGCCAGACAGAACTCACAGGTGTATAAAAAATAATCTTTATTGTCATGAGTATAAAACAGATCCACTGGCCTCTGTCTGTACAAAGTATGAGCATGAGATCACCAGGACTGCCCCCACCCCAGAATGCCCTGCCGCCAAGCAGTGCCCACAAGCTCCTCAAAGGGGAGCCAGCCCTCCGAGTCTCTTCCCTTGAGGGAGGGGCAGAGGCTGGACTTGGGAGCAGCTCCCTCTGGCTGGGGGAGGCAAAGGAGCCAGGAGAACGGGGAGTCCGCCCAGTGTTCCCCACCTGGTCACCGCCTCCTGCTGCCTGAGTCCACGCTGTGAGCGGAGGGGAAAGCGGATGCCCACAGGGCTGAGCCAGGTGCCGCCGGGCCGTCAGAGGGCCACGCGGGTGCAGCAGTGGCGCAGCACGCAAGGCAGGATGCCGCGGTTCAGCTGGTGGAACTCCACGAGCTGCAGCAGGTCCGTGAAGCGCGTCTGGCCGTCGTCCATGCTGAAGTAGAGGCGGCCCTCCTCCTCGCTCTGGGGTGTGGCCACAGGGAGTGGAGGTCAGTGGGGCAGGGCTGAGGTCCCCACTGATTGCCCAGGGAGAGAAGAGACCCCAGCACAGGGGGAGCCGGAGACTCTGGGGGCGGGAGGGGTCACTCACCGGCAGGATCAGATAATGCTTCACTTTCTGCAGGTGGCAGAGAGAGAGAACAAACCCCTGGGGGTTGCGCTGACTCTCTCGGACCAGGAACAGGCTGCCAGGAGACAGGGCAACGTCACCCAGGGGTGGATGGACAGCTGCCATACCTTGACCCAGGCTCTTATCCCTGCGTCTGTCACCGTGCCCAGCCCTGCCACTTACCCGTCTACTAGGCCCTGCTGCCCAATGAGCCGCTGGCTCTCCTCTCGGGAGATGCGCCCATGGAACCAGAGCTGGGTGCAGTGGATGGCTGCGGTGGGAGAGGCAGACGGGCTGTCACTCTGGGGAGGGGACCGCCAAACTAGCTTCCCACCCGGATGCTCAGAAAAGCCACGCACCCCCGCCCTGGGATGTGGGGCCCTCACCCACCTGCACTGAGGCTTGAGCCTGAGCATGGGGTGGGCAGGCTAAGACGGTGGTTTGTCTTCTTCTGCATACAAGACAGGGACACAGGGTCAGGGCATGGCTGGGGTATTACCCAGCACCTCAGGAAGGCAGAACCCCTTGCCTCAGCTAGGGGCCTTCCTTCACTCCTCTCCTTCCAACCCCTCCAGGACACTCTTATGGGGAGTAGATCCCCGATATAAATATGCAGATGGACGTAGGCCCCTCACCCTCCAAGCTTGGGCCTCCTCCAAGGCTGCACTCAGAGCTTCTCGAGGGTTCTCGATGACACGCCCAGCATGGCCGGAGAAGTCCATGGCAACCAGCGTGTTATCGGAGACGCTCCTCTGGGGAAGGGGTAGGATGGGGAGGGGCGGGATCAGAACAGGACCCAAGTATGCCCAGAGGAGGTCGGGGGCCACCCCCAGGTTAACACCCCCTACACACACTTACCAAAGGCGGGGAGCCTACACAGGGTGGGCGCAGGTGGCGAGACTGTGCCTGCTGATAATTCTTATACAGCTGTACCCCATACTGGTGGGTGGAGAGGAAAAGAGGGCCTCTGGTCAAGCAGACCCCAGGGGCTGAGCTTCAAATCCCCCTGAGAAGGCCTCCCAAGAGCAAGGCTTGGTCTCAGGAACTTCCTAAGACAGGGCTTTGACTCCAGTCTTGGACTAGGGATTCTAAGAGAGCCAGGCTGGGCTGTCCCCCTCATTCCAGAGACTTCCTGACTCTTCCCCTCATGCCAGGGATCCCCAAGGCAGGGCCAGCCCCCCAAATCAGGCCCGGAGCCTCACCTTGAAGAGGCGGAAGGCAGCTAACCAGCAGGCGCGGCTCTGCTCATCCTCACTGCAGAAGATGCGCAGTCCCTTGTGGCCATTTCGAAGTTTGTTCGGCTGCGGGGAGAAGAAGCAGCTGCTCTGTATCTGCCTGTGGCTCATCTGTCTCTTTTCTCCATGGGGCAAAGCAGGGTGCACGGAGAGGAGTCTGGGCGTCCCAGAGGGGCCTCAGAAGCCCCAGGTAGGAGCCTGAGCCACTCCGGCTTCTCTCCCTGCCAGGCCAGGGCGGGGTCTTCACCTTGATACAGAAGCCGAAGTCCGTGGGCATCCCGTAGAGCTTCCGGCCCTGGGTCACCACGTACACGTTGGCCTCATTCACGTCTGCTACATATTGCAGGTGCCTGGGATCCTGGGCACAAGTGAGCAGGACTTGGTACAGCAGACCTGTTCACCTATGACTCTAAGCCAGCTGGGGAACCTGAGGCCCAGCGAGGGGCAGAGAAAGGCCCAGGTCACAGAGCCAAGGAGTAGAGCCAGGACCCTGAACTCAGTTCACCTGCCTTTCCCACTGCTACCTTCTGGCGCAAATAAGCTAGGCAGAAAAGAGATGTGGCTAAGGGTCTGAGGGCCCAAGGGGAGAAAGGTCCAGAAATTTCAACAGGGAAGGGCAGCTCTTCTAGGATTGGGGATGGAGTATCTGAGGGCTGGAGCTCTCACCCTCAAAATCTCACCTTGGAGGTGCCCTTTGCAGAGTAATAGAGACCAGACCGGCGCAGGAAGCAGAAGAAGCGTTTCCAAAGCTTGCGTCCTGACCCCCGCAGCTGCAGGAAGCCCTGAATCTCTGGGAAGCTGCCTGCGTTCAGGAAGTTCTGCGACCAGTGGAGAGTAGGGAGGATGAGGGGCCCAGAAGGCGCGCGCGCACACACACGAGTGCGCACGTACAACCATACACAGATGCACACGAGAACACATGCACACCTATACACAAACACACATGTGCACGTGTGTGAATGTGTGCGCACAAACATGCATGTGCACACAGGCATATGCACTCACACAGGACTTCTTAGGACCGGCCTGGATGACAGGAGGTGATTCACATGCACACATTTGTCCTCAGTTAACAGACGAAGAAGCAGGTGCTCAGGCAGGGACAGGGACTTGCCCAGTCGCTCAGGACTGTGCCAGGCTCTTGCCACCACACAAACGGGAGGCACAGGCTCAGAGGTTAAGAAGCAATGCACGATCCTGGGGCACTCTGCGATACGGGGCCCCTCACCTGGATGAGGTCTTCGTGGGACAGTTCTGTGTGTGCATCGAGACAGCTGGAGACCATCTTCTCTGGGAAAAGGGAGTGCTGGCAGAGGGAGGAATCAGCAGTCAGGGACTGAGGGGTCAGGGTGTCCCAGGGCCCAGAACCCACTTCACACACACTCACTGGGGAGCTCTTGAATAGTTCATACTTGGCGAAGTTTTTCCGGAAGACAAAGCGGCTGTCTCCACCTATGGGCCAGGCAGCCTGCACCTCCACCACGGACTCATGGTCCTCCAAGCCTCGCTCTAGGGTCAAGAGCAAAGAGCAGGGCTCAGTGGAAATCAGCTGGGTCTTCCAGATAAGGCCCTGGGCCCAAGAGGTGAAGCTTTGCACCCCCAACCCAAGCCACGCCCTGCACCCCAACTCACCCAAGGCTAGATAGGGGTGGCACTCCACTAACCCCCAGTTCTCATCGCTCAGGGCATGAGCTCTCTGCACCAGCATTTCACACACGTAGCGAGCCGTGGCGCCCGCCGCCACCTCTACTGACCGGCAGGCTCCATCTTCGCTGTACACCTTTATTACCTGTACCCCCAGGAATTGCAGATGACTTGAGGAAGGCAAAGGTGGTTCTTTCCTTTCTCTGACGGCTTTGCCCTCAGGGACCCTTGATCAAATCCCTCCTGCCCTAAGAAAGTGGCACTAGACCCACCCCAGTCCCAGAGCACCTCCATATCACTGTCCTCTTCCTACCAGAACAACTTACATGAGGGCGGCTGGCATCTCGCCCCCTTGCACTGGAGGACCCCCCAAGAATGGGAGTCTGTGAAGAAGGGCTGCAGAGCTCAGGGAAGGGGTTGGGGATGGAGGGTAGAGAGGTTGCCCGCAGTTCCTCCTCTCGAAGAAGGTTCCTGTGGCCAGAGGTAGGGGAGTTGCCAGAAAACATGTATTACCTGTGATGACCCCCCACTCACCCGCCTGAGCCCCGAACCCCATTGTACCTGCTGGTCGGGATGGGCAGAGGCTGAGATCTCTTCACCTCTCCAGGAAGGGGGGCATCAGGAGATGGGGGAGTCCCAGGAGGGGTCCCAGGGTCCGGGTACAGGTCTTCCGGGGAGCTGCTGAGATGAGGTGGAGACAGACTCAACTCCATGACATCTGTGGGAGAAGAGGGGGTGAATGCAGCCACTGTTGTGCCCTTGCGGGACCCAAAGCACCCATACCTTCTGACTTCCGGTGGCTGTCAAGGTGCCTCTGAGTTTAACTGCAGCTCAGAGCTCCGCCTCTACAGGGAGCATCCCTGGAACCCTTGGGGAAGGATAGTGAGCTTTTTTCCAAAGGTGATGTTGAGCTCCTGGGAAGGAAGCATTCTAGCCCCCATCACAGAGGAGCAGGGGCATGGAACCCATTGTTTGGACCCCATAGCCAGACCTCTTCCTTTAGTCCCAAGTTTACCTGGGGAAGAGCTAAGAAGGTCACCCCACCACCAAGTGGGCGGCAGCAACAGACGCCATGACCCCCAGAGTGGGGCTCAGGGTCTCGGTGTCAGGCCAAAGGGTCACCCCTCTGTCTCCAGGCGGGGGGCCCTCACTCCTCTGCGCTCTGCCCCCGGTTTTTCCAACACATTGTTGCCAGACCTGGTTGCCAGAGCTTGCTGTGGCAACGCCTGCCCAAGCGCTGAGTGATGTGGAGAAGGGGAAGGAGGTGGGAAGGACAGGAACCAGGAATGCAGGAGACAGGCTCACCAGGCTACGGTGGGAGGGAGAGGGCTGGCCTGGGGGCCTGCACCCCAGTAGTGCCCAAACCTTGTGTGACCTCCCCGGCCCCTCCTCCCACCCAACTTCCTTGAAGCCCCAATGCTGAAGCTACCACCTAAACTGAAGGGCTCTCTCTCAGCCCTGTCCTGGGACCTCTGCATCACATACTGTTGATTGGTTTTATCTACCCACTGCTCTGAAAATGCCCACACTCCCAGGCAAGGGCAGGGTCTCACTTGTGTCTTATCACCCCGGGGGGTGCTGCATGGGCACCCAGGGCAAGTAAGTATGGAAGAGATGGGGCAAAGATGCCACTGCAGGCAGAGGTAACAGGCCCCTCCTCCATAGGAACCCCATTGACTGGACCTGGATGGATCTGGGAGAACTTGTCAGTTCCAGCCCCCTGCTCCTGCCAGGCCAGAGGCCTGTTAGACTCTCAAGGGTACCTGGGTCTGATCCCCTAGGATGAGGCAGGCCACTGACCCCTAAGTGAGGGCAGGAGGGAATTTGGGGGACAGGTGAGTCAGGGTGGGGCAGGACACCACTGCCTGGGGCTCTCCATTCAACCTTGAGTCATCTTCAACTTCCTGGCTTAGGAGAAACACAAACAACTCTGCCTCTGCACCACCCCCCTCCCCCCAACCTGCCAGCCTGGAAGGAATGGGGGTGGGGGGGGCGGGCACAGGGCAGGAAACAGGATGGGGAAGAATGAGGAGGATGCTGGGCTTGAGGCTCCTCTGAGATCATCCCTTCCTCCTCTAGGCCTACCTCAGCTTTCTCAGGTCCAGGTGGGACCTTCCATCTGCCCCAATCCTAGAGCCACCACCCAATCCAAGAGCCCCTCGCTGAGGAAGGACAGAGGAAAGATCCGGCCTGGATCCAGAGGCCCATCAGGAGTGGAGCTGATCTCCTAGTAAAGCCCCTTGTTTGCCCAAAGAAACATGGGGGGCTATACTGTCCTGGACCTACCAAGTTTTATTCTGCTGCTGCTGCTGCTGCTGCTGCTGCCGCCTACCCCAGCCCCCCAGTACTCAGCAGACCCAGGGGACTCTTCGGTATCACCCCTGGGGGATGAGGGTCCTCAAAAGAACAGAAAGGCAGACAGAGAAAGGACAGGGAGGGGGCTGAGAGTCCTGGGGGAAAGACACGCCCACTCTGGATATCAGCATCAAAGCACAATGTCCTTACTCCCCTCTCTGGGAGTAAGGGAGGACTGGGGTAGGGGTTACAGGGATTCCTCCCACTTCCCACCCTTGGAGTCAGAGACTATAGGTGAGGTGGTCCTGGACCTAGAGGACTGGGTCTTGCCCCTGGGCAGCGTTTGGAAGGGCAGAGGAGAGTCCAGTTTTAATCAGATTAGAGTCTGGCCTTAGTCCCTTCACCCTGCCCTTCAGACCCTTGTCGGAATGAGAGGACTGGGGCAGCAGTCCTCAGATGAGGTGGGAAAGTGGGCTCCAACCTGTGGCCTGGGCAGCCCCCTCCCAAAAGAGCTGAAGATTTCGACCGAAGGCGCTAAGAAAACTTAACCCTGAAATCAATTTGTCCCCCAACAGCAACTCATGGCTGCAGCTGCCCCAACTGCCTCTCCAGGCCCGGAGACTCCAGCCCCACCCTCCTTCCCGCCCTCCCAGCCTCCAGCCTCCTTGTTTACTTCCTGAATCTTGCCCCACCTGGCTGGCCCCAAGGGAGGGTGGCAGGGCCCAGTGTTTAGGGCCGAAAGAAAACAAGGCCAACTTCGGTGCTTCCCAGGGGAGGCGAGGGGCTGGCCGGGCAGAGGCTGGGCCGGGGGTCTGGACGATGCAGAAAGGCCCAGAGCTGGTTCGAGACTCCACGCCCCGCCCCCATCAAGATTTATTGTGAGGGGGGGATGGCTTACTTTGAGGGGGAGCTCTGAGAGTGGAGGGCTCAGGTGAGGAGGCGGAAAACCCCGAAGTGACCCGGAGTTGGAGGAAGGACCCTGAGGCCCCGCCCACTCCCTCGCGCAGGAAAAATGCCCAATGGGAGAAGGGGGGTTGCTCTTTTAAAGTTTAATTTGGGAAGAATGCTCGAGTGTCTGTGGAGTTAATCATTACAGGCTGCTTGCCTTCATGGGGGGCCCCCCCAGCAGGGCATCAAGGGGAGAGAGGAGAGCAGAGTCCAAGACCGGCAGACCAAGAGGGGGCATTCTTAAGGGACACTGGGGTGGACAGAACTTCCAAGCCGCGGACAGGTGCATCCTCCACCCGCGACGTGCCAGGGAGACCCAGAATGGACCTGGGGCCTTCCCCAGCCTCCCTGCAGCACGAACACACACTCCCGGGCCCCAGCATCCAGCTCAGCAGACTTCCAAGTTCACCTTCTTCTGAAGCCAGGAGGGAGCCCCCACCCCAGGTCTGCCCCGCCCCACCGGCCCATCGGAGGACAGGACCCGTGTTTCCGAGCAGGAATACTATCCAGAAAGACCGAGCTCTAGCGATTTCCTTTCCTGCCCTCCCAACTGGAGGGTACCTTCTCGCCCCCGAGGAAACGACTGTTAGCCGGAGTCAGGGAAAACTCAAACGGGAGTAAAATCAGACCGCAAAAAAACCACTGGCGGGGGCTGGGGGGAGCTCCCTCGGGGTTTGGATCCCCCCAGTCTCTCCATCTGGGAATGCGTGGGGAGAGGGCAGTTTCAGCGGGAAAGCCGCGACTCGGGGAACAGAGACTGAGCTCTTCACCATCTCCATCCGCAGGCTGGTCTGAAGTGGGGGTACGGGGAGGGAAGGAAGGAATGCGGGCGCCAGGAGAGGAGACTAGGGAAAGACGGAGGGCAGGTGGTGAGGAGGGGGCGGAATGGAAGACTAGAGAAAAAGAGAAAATAAGCGGCCGCCAAAGTCACATAGCAGACCGAATCTTTCCAGAATGACCCCAGACCTACCGGTGCTACCCACCCCGCAAGAGGAGCGCCCGTTTTGGTCCTTACCTGGACCCCGAGCGTCCGTACACCTGGCTGGGGCCACCGGTTTAGGGAGGGAGACGCCAAGCCCTTAACTACCTGTCCCCCTTCCTGCCCCCGCCCCTGGCCTGACATCACTGAGGGGGGAAGGGTGGGGGAGAGCCAGGCAGCCGCCTGTCCGCCCACCTGGGCAACCAGCCAGCTCCTGGCCCAGAGACCGGCACAGCCTGGGGCCCTAGTGCGACCGGGGGCGGGAGCAAGTTGTCTGGGATCCATCTCAGTCCCCTTACCTGGAGAAACCCCAGCAGGAGCAGGACACGGGGTCCGAAGTTGATCTCTGTCTAGGTTCCCCCAGATACCTGCTCTTGATTTCAAATCCACTTCCGTTTCTCCACAGGTGGTAGGAAGGTGTCCCGACTTAGGGCGTAAAAGTCGAGGTGGAGGATGGTGGGGGTAAGGGAAATCCTGTGTGTCCCGGCTCCAGGCCCAGGGAAACAAACTAAAATTATCTCGGGCAGGTGGGGGCGGGGCATGAGGGCGGGGCATGGGAGGAGGACGCACGGGAGGGGGCGGGGATCCCTGACACACTACGCCGGCTGGGGTTGTTTTTGCCCGTCCTAGACTGGCAACAGGTGCCAGGGGAGAGGCGGGGAAGACAGTCACACGGAGCTGCCTGGAGAGCGACGATCTAGAGTCCACAAGACCTGGGAGGGAAGGACTGAGGGGCGGGAAGGTAAGTGAAACAGCCCCGCCCTCCCCAAATCGGGTCTGTTCATTGGCCTATTTAGGGGGCCCGTCTGCGGCTCGGGGTGCCACCCCCAGGGGCAAAGAACGCTCTGCCAAAGAGGGAAGCCAGCCAGAGGGGCGTCCAGCCACACGGTCTGCCCCTTGACCTCCAACCAAACACAGTCTGGCCACCCAGGCTGCACCCTGGCCCCTCAGAGGCACCCAGGATATATCCTCCCACCTGAGCAAAGTTCAGGTTCTCAGCTTCTCCTTCAGAAATCCAAGGGGTTAGGGCAGACTCTCTTGGTAGGAGGAACCACAATGACCTGGAGAGGTCTCTGGCTGGGGTGCCAGGGGACTTTCCTTCTGCTCTCTCCTGCACTAGGCAACAGGAGGGCCCGAAGAAGGCCTGGGAGGCCCAGATCAAATGCAGCAGCTACCTCCCAGTGGGTAACAGTTGAATAAACAAACAATCCAGAAAGATAAGAGGTGTGCCCTGGGGAGCACTGAGCAGTGGCTCCAGCCTCAACTTTCTCCAAACTGGATTTTCCTTGAAAAACCAGTAGGAGCGGAACAAACAAACAAAAATGGGGGAGGGACAAGGTCACCTGGGCCACAGAGCGGGGCTTGTGCACAGACTAGGGTTGACAGTTCACTCCTTCATCCCTTCCACTGGTGCTTGTTAACTTATTGGATGCCACCCACTTGGTGGGCACTGAGGATGCAGTGATGAACAACAAAAACAGACTCCACCCTTCGCCTTAGGCCGCCCAGTTGGGGAAACTGATGTTAATCAAAGAATCACACAAATAATAAGAAATGATAGATGACAGCTAAGCTGGGGCAGTGACTCAGGGAGTTAGGAAGACTTCTCTCCTGCAAGTGACTACTGAGCACTTGAGGGGAAGTTGTCTGGGACAAGGGGGAAATTGGGATTGTTGGGTGGGAACGGCCCCTCTCCTGATGAGGGAGCAAGTACTAAAGCCCATGACAGGAAGGGACACAGTGTGGAGACACAGAGTGGGGGTGGAGGAGAAAGAAGGAGAGGACTTAGCACACAGGTAAGCCCATGCAGGTGTGGAAGGTGTGAGGAAAGGCCAGTGCTTTGAACTCCCCTGTATTTCTCAAAGTATATGGCCTGTGACTGACCACCTGTCTCCAGATCTTGTGTGAAAAATTATCCTGTTCCCCCCACCCCATGAATGTCAGTCTCCAGGGCTGGGACCCAGGAATGTGTGGTATTGACAAGCCCTCAGGCGGTCTATCTGGGTTTAAATGGAGGAAGAGTGGGCAAATTTATATTTTGGAATGATCAATGTAGATATTGAAAATGGATTTGGAGGGAGAAGCTAGATTCCAAGAACGGATGCTACAGTATTCCATTTATCTAACTTTCTGGAGAGAGGGATGATAAGAGAAAGCAGATCTAGAGTTGGGGGGCTGGGGGAAGGTTTGGCCATAGAGGGGGCATGTAGGAGGCGATGGAGCTGCCTGCCGGGTGTCTTGGTGGTCGTGGTGGATGCACAATTGTGTGTCAGGACTCACATAAAGTGGGCCACCCTCACCCTCAAAAGGGTGAATGTTACTGTGTGCTGAGTTGTTTTCATTTTAAAAAATTAAAAGAAATAGCAACTGCAAAGAATAGATTTATAGCCCTTTTTCCTTTCCCCACCATCGAGCGGCCTAAGGTTGAGTGTTCCGTGCCACGTCTCCCCACAGGACTTTTAGGATCAAGCAGAATCGTTCCATTCCCCCAATGGATTCGAAAGAAAACTGGTCATAAAACTAGGGACGATCCAAGAGGAGACACTGGCGAAGAGCCGAAGTCAGTCTATAAGGAGCACATGAGATGGCACACGTGCATCAGGTCACTAGCATCTTGCCACATCATGCTGAAAACATCACTACGATCTAGATATTTGGACATGTTTTATTGGAAATGATTCTCTTTGCATGCATCTGCATTATTAGATTGGTTTAGTAATAAACAGGTGAGACCTGATGGAGTAGTGGTTAGGTCAACTGCCTCCAGTTGAAAGCACAGTCCACATACATCCCAAGGACCCAGGTTCACATCCTAGAACTGAGGGGAACAACCAATATGAACAACTAAATCAAAATAACTAAAATGCTTCTTCTTCTCTCTTCCTGCCTGTACCTTTCCTTTTAAAAAATAAAAATAAAAATCAATAAAATAAACAAAAATGTGAGACCTGACATGATCTGTTGGAGTAGCCATTAGGTCAATTGCCTCCGAAGGAGTGCAAAGACATACCTCTAGGTTCAAGTCCCAGAGTAAATAACCAGTGTGAACAGCTAAAATCAAAATAAAATAAAGGTACTCCGTCCTTTCTCTTCCTGCCTGCCTGCCTACTCATCTTCATTCCTACCTGCACCTCTCCTTAAAAAAAAAAAAAAAAGTGAGATCTTTGTTTAAAAAAAAAAGATAGGGGCATTCTCTGGTGGCTCAGGTAGCTGAGACCATGGTGTGTGGACCATGTAAAGCCCAAGGAACTGAGTTCAAGACCCAGACCCAGGTGAAAAGTCAAAATAAAATAAAAAGATGTTTCTTCCTTCTCTTTCTCCCTTTCAAATTCTTCTTCCTCTTGTTTTTCCAAATAAGATACATGAATGGCTATTAAGCACATAAGAATATGTTTGTTAGTCATTACGGAAATGCAAATTAAAACACAATGATATTCCACCTCACACCTACCAGAATGGCTACAAAGAGACAACATAACAGGTATTAACAAGGATCTAGAGAAACAAATGCTCATCTGCTGCTGGTGGGAACACGAAAGGGTACAGCCACTTTGAAAAAAGTTTGACAGTTTCTTAAAAAGTTAAAAATAGTTGTGTCCTGGTAGCCTAGTGGTTTAGTCCACTGCAGCACAGTTCACATATATCCCAAGGCTCATGGTTCAAGACCAGGGGTTCAGGGGAAATAATCAAGATGAACAACTAAATATAATGAAATAATTACTCCTTCTCTCTCTTCCTGCTGCCTGCTCGTCTTCACTCCTGCCTGAACATTTCCTTAAAAAAAAAAAAAAAAAAAAAAAAAGTTAAATGCATAAATTTACTATACAACTTAGCAATTTTACTCCTATGAATCTACTCCAAACATGGCTGCCACCATTATTCCCAATTTGCAACTCTAGAAATTAAGCTAAGTCTTACTACCTCTTTCCTCGGTGGAGCACTCCTGTGGTATCCTAACAGGTGCCCATCCCAGTATTACTTTAAAGAAGTATTTCAACAATGCTTTGGACCATGGTGTCACCTCTACCAGGATCCAGTTACAGAACATTTCCATCACCTGCAAAGGTCCCTCTTGCCCGTGTGCCAGTCAATTCAGCTCCCAACTCCAGTCATAGATAACCACTTGTCTTTTTGTATAAATGTGCCTTTTCTGTACTTTTTTTATATAAACGGAGTACAGTAAGTGGTCTTTTGCTTCTGCTTTCTTTCATTTAGTCTACAGTTTCTCAGCTTCATGTTACAGCATGTACCATTGGTCGTTTTTGTCGCTGAGAAGTATTCCATTGTATGACTACATCACCTTTTGTTTATTCAGTATTGGTTGATGGACAGTTGAGTTTCTGGTTTTCAGCTATTTTGAGTAATGCCACCAGGAACATTCTTGTAAGTGTTTTTGTATGTACAGGAGGAAGAAGCATTTTATTTCCATTTTAATTGTTCGCACTGGTTGTTTCACCCGGGACCCGGGACTCTCCAACCAAAGGGTATGTAATCTGCATCCTTTAGAGGCTATTGATGTAAATTCTACAGCTTAGAATTTAACAATCAGAAGTAGGCACGCCCTGGGGGAGTAGTTTATCAGCTGCCTTCAGCCCGGAGCGCAGTCCACATATACCCACGTATACCCAAGGTTTGTCCACCCCCACTCCAGGCCGGGAGAATCACCACGGTGTAACACAAAGTAAAAAATAAAGTGCTTCTTCCTCCTCTCTCTGTCTACTTACCTGTACTTTTCCTTTTAAAACAAATAAATAAAAGAGCCGGAAATACTCGACTGTGTAGCTATGCGATGCTTTAAAGTGCCGTCAGAATGTCAGGGAGAAATGGCATCTGTTCTATACCATCGATCAAGCCCAGACCCTGGGCTCGCCTGTACCCGCCACTTTCGAAGACTTCCTTTTGTGAACTGGAAAGTCCTTTAGAGTCTATGCTATTTCATTACAATAAATAAGGCCGTAAAATTCGGCGGACAGCAGATGCTGAGCAAACCAGGTCGGGAGGTGGTCTGGACGGGTTTGACCCGCGGCGCAATCCTGGAGCGGGAGATGGGATCAAACCGCAGCAGCAGCCGCGGCCTCCAGGGGGCGCTCAGACGTAACTCGAGGCCCCGCCCCGTCACGTGCCCGCGGCGTCGCGTCACACCCGGAAGCAGCGGCGGGAGCGGAGCGGGCCGCGATGAGCGGGGAGCTGGGACCCGCGTCCGCAGCGCCCTCTCCCGAGGAGGTCGAACCGGGCCGTGGGGTCCGCATCGTGGTGGAGTACTGGTGAGCCGGGTCGGTGGGGACCCAGGCCAGACAGGGGCGGGTCCATGGGAGACCCCCAGAAACACTAGCGAACCCACAGGTCTTCTCCCTAGTGAGCCCTGCGGCTTCGAGGCGACCTACCTGGAGCTGGCGAGTGCCGTGAAGGAGCAGTATCCTGGCATCGAGATCGAGTCGCGCCTGGGGGGCACAGGTGAGATCCGCCGAACACCTGCTGAGTCAGTATTCTGAATCCCAGCTCTGCCACTTTCTAGCCCTGGCTACTTCAGAGTGACCAGCAGTGCGTGGCTCGTAGTAAAATGCTCAGCCACCGTAAGTGAAGGGGGTCACGGATGAAGCCAGGGATGAAGCCAGGGCGGGTGGGTTGGGGGGGACTGGTGAGACTGCCCAAGTGGAGGGCTGGAGGCTTGGGAGCCCTTCATTGGGTGAAGAAGCTGAGTTCAAAGAACAGATGCACAGGGAGGCCTCTAAGTTTTCTTTGATTTGACCCAGTGTTGAGATGGCTTAAAGGACCAGTCTCTCATGGGGGTGATGAGGGACATGGAGCTTGTGTGACAAAATCTAAGGAGTGTGTGGAGGGCTTGCCCTGACTTTTGCCTGTTCTTAGCATAGTTTATGTATCCATTTAATACCAGGGGCCTTTGAGATCGAGATCAATGGGCAGCTGGTGTTCTCTAAACTGGAGAATGGAGGCTTTCCTTATGAGAAAGATGTGAGTATTTGCAGTGATGGGAGGACCCTCCTGCGTCACCCCGGCCCCCACAGTGCCTCATCCCATTCCACATCTCTACCCTCTAGCTCATTGAGGCCATTCGAAGAGCCAGTAACGGAGAACCCCTAGAAAAGATCACCAATAGCCGTCCTCCCTGCACCATCCTGTGACTACACGTGATTCCAATTCATCTGCTGGGATCCAAGCCTTCGGTCCCCTGCTGGGGGCTCCCCTGACTCGTCTCATTGGCTCCAGTAGCTAAGAGACCCTGGGTTCCCATTTGCCCCCTTTGGATTCAAAGAGGGAATAGAAGCTTTTGAGGTCTTGGGAGTAGGAGGAGAGAGACCCTCTCCATGGACATTTCTCCAGTCAGATTATACCCCTTTCCCAGGATCAGTACGCACAAAAGCCTAGTCCCCTCCTCAGCTTGGCAGTACCTGCTAGATGCTACTGTAGTTCCAGTTTATTCTCCACTAGCCCCAGGCAATGTCAGCTATTGGCAATAAAGTGGCAACACAAACCTGTGCCAACTGGTATGTTCTTATGTTCAGTCTGGGGGCGTGGGGTAGGGAGAGGGCACAGAGGTCAGGTACAGCCTTTATACCACCAGAGTGGCTGTGCTGGGTGGGCGGGCTTTTTCTGGACAGCTATTTCTAGTTCAATGTTCTCTTCTCATAGCCAAGGCAAGGAAAATGAGGCACATAGTGGACACCACCCTCTTGTTCCCCATCTGCCCCCCTCCCCTCCCCAGAGAGGAAATGACCCGTTTCTGATGGGATTCACTTTCTCTAAGCAAGAATGATTTAGGCATCAAAGGACTCGCAGCTCAGAATCCCAACTCCCAGGTCCACCCCACCCCAGAAGCAAGGACCTTGGACTAGACTCCTTATTCAAGCTTTCTGAAGATTCCTAGCCACTCCAAGAAAAGCTGGAGTGAGTATAAAGTCAGTGAGCAGTAGGGACGACACTCATTTGTTTTATAAAATATATTTGCAAATGGAGAAAGTGGGTGTGGAGAAGGGATACCCTCTCCCAGCCCCAGAGCCCATGGTCCCCACTCTCCCACCGCGCCCTTCTTTCTTTTTTTTTTTTAAAAAAAAAAACATAGGTAAAAACAAAACAAAAAAATACTCTGTACAAGGACAGATCTGGACACTGCTGCTTCCTTCTTCCTGGGCAGAGCTGGGTCTCAGGGACGGTCTCTGAATCGGTTACTCTTGTTCCTTGACCAAGGTCCCTTGGGGCCTCTACTCCTAGGCCCAGCTTCCCTAAGTCCTCTAGTGCTGAGGGTCTGCAAGAAAAAAGCCAGACTAGGCCGCTTCCTCAGTGGGGAGACTGGCTGCGGCACCCACTGCAGCCTAGAGTCTTCAGAAGCAGGGGCCAGATTCAATCAAGATTCCAGTACTGCCCCCTCTTCCAGTCACTCCTCTCAGCCACCTAGGAGTTCCAGTGGGAAGAGTCTTGGTATGGCAGGCTCCCCTGGGTGTAGCCAAAGGACCTTCTCTACCCCCACCCCCCGCCCATCCCTAAGTGGGACACAGAAGGCCATCCCGGCCCCCTGCGGGTCTGGCAGAGTCTCAGCAGACTTAGCCTTCTGGCTCACACTGGCACATCCAGGCCCAGATACTCAGGGTTCTCTGCTGTAGGAGTCCCTTCAAAGGTGCTGGGTGGAGAGCACTGCTCTGATGGGTCCTGGTCCCAGTAATAGAGGTTGTCAAAGGCTGGGCTGAAGGCTGGAGGAGGGTGGGGTTGAGGGACGGTCCCACTCCTGGGTGCCAAGTACTCGGGGTTCTCCACAGCACTCCCAAAGGCAAAAACGTCTTTGACAACTCCATTCTTCCCAGGGGAGAGAGTCTTGGGGGAGAGAGTCTTGGGCCTTTCCAGAGTAGCACCAGCAGGTCGAGGAGGAGGCAGGGGACCCTCTAAGGGTGAGGGGGGCTGTGGCCGAACCTCTGGCTGGTTCACATATTCTAAAAGGGCAAGAGAAAGGGGCCTGTTAGGGAAAAGAACCCATGTGTCGCTGCTACTACCGCTGCCCCCACAGTGGGCTTTGGGCTGAGTGGCCCCAGCTCCCCCACCCTCAAGTCTCTAAGCTCAAGCTGCATTCCATACCCGGCTGGGGGCTGCAGGTCAGCGGGGCAACGTAGCCATCAGTCTCAGAAGCCAGGGGTCCTGTGGGGTCCTCGCTGTACCGCTGTAAAGGGCTGGGATCATGTGAGGGAAGGCTCTGCAGCACTTTGGATGCCCCCATTCCTAGGTCGCCATCAAACACATCAGAGCCAGCCCCTTCTGAGGGTGCCAGTGGAGACTTGGGGGGCTCCTCCTCAGAGGGCTCCAGCCCTAGGGTCAGCTCACCACCGCCACTCTGGGGACAAGAGAAGGTCGTGATGGGGTCATTCATGGATCAAGGGTGGAGACTTCAAATGAGAGGTGACAGGGTGATGAAAAATAAGCAGGTCATCTTTGGGGTATGATAGTCATCATGGAAGAATGGGTCATGGGTTGAAAGTCAGTAGGAATCTGCTTAGAGATAATGATGTGTCTGTGAGAGGTGATGGTTGGGAGAACACTGGAGAAAGGAATGGGGTAGTAGGAGCAGGTAACCATTGGGCTCAGGGGAGGTAACCAAATGAACCCCCCACAGTATGACCAAGGGCACTGACCCTGGTGGATGAGCTTCGGTGCCGACGGTGGGCCGTGCCCCCAGCTCCCGGGGCAGGGTCTGGGCAGAAGAAGCCTTGCTGGGGTACCAGGTACTCCTCAGCATCCACCAGGTCCCCCATGTCATCATCCTCCAGCAGCGAGCGGTAGAAGGTACTGTCCAAGGGGCTGGCAGGGCCTAGGTCCTCATTCTGGGGAAGAGGGAGACAGCATGGCAGCCTCTCCCCAGCCCAACTTTCCAGCCTCCCAAGGAAGAATCAGGAGGATGAGAGTCAGGCAGGAAATGAGCTCAGAAGCCTGGGACCCAGGGGCTAGCTCTCTTTCCTACCCTATGCAAGGAGTGCTCTAGGTTACGGGCAGGCAGGGAGAGAAAGGCCCAGCAAGTACCTGGATGACCACAAAGCGCTGCGGGTCCCTGGCCATGCGGGAGAATTCAGCCACCAGCTCCCGGAACCGAGGCCGACACTCAGAGTCAATCATCCAGCCTGAGACAGGAGGGACCTTAGGATGTGGGTCTGGCTGCAGCCGAGCCCTGCTGCTCCCTCTCCAGACTGGTGTAGACAACCCCATGGCTAGAGTCCAGAGCCCTCGGTAGTAGAGGAGGGGTCCGGGACCCGGTCCTGGGTATCTCTACTGATGTCCGCCTCTTTTTAAATTTCATTTCCCCTTTTTATTTGCATCTAAGTCTCCAGCTGGCCCTGGAGTGCCCCTGGACTTGAACCGTAAGAGGAACGCCAGACCCTTTTGAACTCTTAACTGCACCAGGGCCACTGCGTCCACACTGCCCGCTCCTGTCTCCCACGCCAGCCCCTCCCCAGGACCTCCCACTGCTCCGAGCCTCCGCGCCGCTCTAGCCGCTCTGCTGCGCACATTTGACCATGATCATGTAGACATCGATGGTGCAGATGGGGGGCTGGGGCAGTCGTTCTCCCTTCTCCAGCAGATCAGGGATCTCCCGGGCTGGGATCCCATCATAAGGTTTGGCCCCAAAAGTCATCAACTCCCACACAGTCACACCTGGGGCAGAGACACAGATAAGAGGCGGAGCCACCAGAAGGACCTCTGGTGTGCTGAGTCCCAGAGACTCCATCAAGAGGCCGGCACCATGAGGGGAGAAGGGGAGGTATGTGATGCCAGGGGATGGGTCTCCCCAGTGTCCTCCCGGTTTCTGGGATGCGCACAGACCATGGCAGTTGGGGGCACTGGTAGCCCCTTCCCTCCTCCCACAGATACACTAAGAGTCTTCATGCTCCTCTATCCCAGCCGTCATTCTCCCGCCAGCATCCCCCGCCCCCGCCCCATGGCATCTCGTCCAGTCCTTCCAGCCCCCTGTCACACACCATAGCTCCACACATCACTCTGGTGGGTGAACCGCCGGCGGAGAATGGACTCCAATGCCATCCACTTGATGGGCACCTGGGGGAGCAGAGGAGGGTGTCTTCAAACTAAGTGTAGTGGGAAGGTGGCCTTCCTGAGTTCTCCAAGGAGCCAGACTCCATTCCGCCTTGCCGCCTCCTGCTCCCTCCTCTAACCTTGCCTCCATCCGCATGGTACTCTGTCTCGTCAATGTCTAGCAGCCGAGCCAGCCCAAAGTCCGTAATCTTGACATGATTGGGGCTCTTGACCAGCACGTTCCGGGCAGCCAGGTCCCTGTGTACCAGCCGTACGTCCTCCAGGTAGCTCATCCCCTGGGGCCAGAGGCATGGGTGTAGAACTTGGCAGGCCTGAGCCCCGGACATGCTCTTCCAGGAAACCTCCCTCTCCTAGCCCGGGATGAAAACGGGGTTGCCCCCCACCCCGGCACCTGCAGAGCCCAGGCCCCCCAAGGGCGTACCTTGGCAATCTGCACACACCAGTTCAGCAGGTCCTGGGAGCCCAGGCGCCCGCGGTGTTCTCGGACGTGGTCGAGGAGGCAGCCATAGGGCATAAGCTGCGTCACAAGCTGCACCGTCGACGTCAGGCAGATGCCCAGGAGGCGGGACACATATGGGGAACCCACACCAGCCATCACGTATGCTTCCTGGGGGACGAGGGGACACACTGAGAAGGTATGGGAGACCACAACCTCCAAGCACGGCACGACTGAGGACCACCACCCCATCTGATCTTCCATCTCAAACCACAACTGTGGCCCACAGACCGGGGAACTGAAGAGAGACCAGAGCTCAGAGGAGGAGCTTACGTCCAAGATTTCTTTATTGGCTTTCGGAGAGGTGTTTTCCCTCAACACTTTAATGGCCACTGGGATTTTCACATTTTCCCCGTCGGGGATCCAGATGCCCTGGGTGGAACGAAGAGGACGTGAGAGGGAGAGGGCCAGCCAGCTCCAACCTGCAGCCACTGGAAGGTTATTTATGCCCGTTACCCTTCCCCACCCTCCCTCCAGCCAAACCCACTACTGAGCCACACCTGCGCCATTAAGCACCTCCTCCCCTTTCCCTTGGTCACAGCCTCCAGAACTGCCCTCACCAACAGCCCTTGGCCCCGCCCCTCCGGCATCGCCCCGCCCTCCGGACCGCCCACCCCAGGACTCTGGCCCCTCCCCTGACCTTGTAGACGGTGCCAAAAGCTCCAGATCCAAGCACCTTCACCTTCCTCAGCTCTGTCTCCTTCAGGATCCGCATCTGAGCCTGGTTAGGCACCGCTCCGCTGGGCGTCAGCGGCTCCACCAGCTGGGGTGTGAGGGTGGTGCATTAGTGTCAGGGTTGGGGGGCGCTGGGTGGCAGACCCAGGTGGCAGGGAGGCCCCGGGGCCCCTCACCTCGGTTTCCTGCAGCAGCCTCCGCATGGTGTACTTCCGGATCTTCTGCCGCCTTCGCTTTATTAGGATGCCGATGACCAGACTCATGACCACAAACAGCAGAATGCCCACCACGGCAGCAATGATGGAGGTCACAGGGCTGGGGGCCGAAACAGAGGCAGGGATTGGGGACCAGCCTGGGGCAGGAGGGACGAAGGGAACCCCTGGAGGGGCAAGGTCACTGGCATTTGGAAAGGGAAGTTGGAAGGGTGACCCACAGGCTGTCTCCCCTACTCAAAAACCTCCCTTGGCTGCCTGCTGCCGCCAGGATAGTCTAAACTTGCTAGATATTCAAAGCCTGCATCCACAGCTCCAAGTAGACTATGCTCTTGCCCATGACTCTAGCCCAGGGTTCTCAAACTTCCTGACAACCACCAGTCTGGAGCCCCACCCCCCGGAGATTCTCAATGTGGTATGGGGTGGGGCCCAGGAATGTGCACCCAGTAATTCTGATGTTCTAGCCAAATTGTTCACCCATAGGTCATCATTTCCCACACCTGCCAGGCTTTGCACATGCTGTTTCTGCTGCCTGGATCTTTTTTATTTTTTTAAAGAGAGGAAGGAAGGGGAGGAGGAAGCAGCATTGGAAGGAAGTGAGGAAAGAAGGGAGCGGGGAGGAAGGATGGATGGAAGAGGAGGAGGAAGCACTTTCATTTCTTTATTTTAGCTGTTTGCCCCAGGCCTGGGTAGTGAACCTGGGTCCTGGGGGTCCACATGGTCCACATCCCAACCACAGGCTTAGCGCCTGAGCCATAAGGTGCTCCTGGGTATTTAGACTCAGTCATCCTGGGACAGATGGAACTGGTGTTGAGCCTGCGTTGTTACGATGCCACCCCTCTACTCACCCCTTTGCTTAGCCAAGGACTACAAGCCTCTAACGAATGCTTGCCTCATGGAGAAATGAGTTTCTAGGGCATACTCTGATCTGTTTAGCTTCCCAGAGCTCCCCACTGTCCAGAGCTCAAGTCCAACTCTGTGGCCTGGTGATGAATGCCCTTTGCCCTCCAGATCTGGCCCTAATCTGACTTAGACTTCCTCCCTTCTCTATGCTTATTCAATGGCCAGAGCCTTCAAGCAAACACACCAGAGATTTTCCTGACCCCTCCCCACAATGTCACCTGGTTGCTTTCTCCCTAATGCTAGTGACATATTGCCCCCTTTTCAAGGCCTGGCTCAGTCTCCTGCCATCCCCAGCTAAGAAGTCATTGTTCCCTCTTCAGCGCTATGCTGCTCTCTTTTCTCTCTTCAGTCCCAGGAAGTTGAACTCTGCCTGTGTCCCTCAGAAAACATTCAGTTACTCAAGCTTGGGGAGATACTGGGCGTCTTGGTCATCTTTCCTGTTCCCCAACACCCCAACCGCCAAGCAGATTTAGCAGATTCTCCATCCACTTGTTGGGGCAAATTAAAAATAGGAATAACTGTGGCAGATTAGCCTGGGAAGGGATATGTGTCATGTCCGGAGACCCCCCCCCCCACCTTCCTGCATCAGTGACCACCCAGGGACTGGTGGGGGAGGGAGAGACAATGTGGGATGTGTCCTGGGGATCAGGTTGACCTGGCTCTCTGCTCGGTGGGGCAGCCCTTGTCATCCAGGTCCACGCAGCTGCCAAAGAGAGAGTACTGTCAGTGAGGCTGGAAACCACCTCTGGGCTCACCCCGGCCTCAGCCACCGGGTGGGTGTGGCTGGGTTATTATCCCCATTTGACAAAAACAGAAACTGGGCTCAAGGTCACCAGTGCCGGTTCTACCATCCCACAAAGGGATTCCTTCTCCAGCCCAGAAACCTGCACCGGCTGCTCCCCTGCACCTCTCTGTGACTGGAGAGTGGGGCATGTTGGGGGGAGGGGCGGGGAGAGCCAGCACCCAAGGGGATTCAAGGCCCAGAGCTCAGCCATTCCTTCATTAAAGAAGGCCAGGGGAGCAAAGTGGCCCAACTCCCGCAGAGGACAGTTTAGACATGTCTATGAAATTCAACAGTATCTGTGACCCAGCAGTTCTACCTCTAGGATAAGGCCCTAAAAATGCCAACCCCTGCACAGTCGGGGGCATGAGCAAGAAGATGCTCACTTGCACATGGAGGCCAAGCGCAATAAACTAAAAGAAAAAAGGGAAAAGCAAACCAACATCCCTCCAAGAGGGATATGGTTAAATAACACTAGACCCATGCTGCAGACTGCGCACTGACAACACAGGACCTCCAAGATGCATAAAGGGGGCGGGGAGATTAAGTATTAAAGTGCAAAGCCATAGGTAAAGAATGATTCCATTTCCATTAAAACACAAACCAGAATTGGTATGTAGAAGAGTTATGTGAAATAGCTGTTTCTTGACCATTTTGATTTACAAAGACAGAATCTTACATGATGACACCTAATATAAATGCACTCTGTTGACATCAGTGTGAAGAGAAAAGCCTAGAAGGACGCACATCCCAGAGTGGATGGTGGGTCTCCTCCAGGAGGAGAGACGGGATGGTG
This sequence comes from Solenodon paradoxus, assembly GCA_004363575.1. Classification (NCBI taxonomy): domain Eukaryota; kingdom Metazoa; phylum Chordata; class Mammalia; order Eulipotyphla; family Solenodontidae; genus Solenodon; species Solenodon paradoxus. The sequence goes on along the minus strand of RJWH01001410.1, from coordinate 308,450 downwards.
GGGAGTAGAAAGTAAGGGCATGTTAGTGATCCATAATATACTGTTTGTTTTGTTTTGTTTTTCAGAAAGGAAGCAGGCAGGATTGAAGACCAATAGGCAGGCAGGAAGAGAGAGGAAGAAGCACTTATGTATTTAGTTAGTTGTTCATTTTGGTTGTCTCTCCTGGCCCCAGGTCGCGAACCCAGGTCTTTGGGCTTTACATGGCCTGTGCTGAAGCCACAGACTTGACAGCTGAACCAACAGGGTGCACCTGTTTGTGCTTTTATGTTGCTGAAAATATTTATCATAAGAAGTATTTTGCTATGTGTAAAAACAACTAAAATTAGAAAAATGAAAAGACTAGAGTAGGTCACCCAGGGAGGACATGAAAAAATATTGCAAGATTCTGTTAAGTGAAAAAAAGCAATTTATCAACAATATGTATAGTCTGTGATCCATTTTGGTAAAAAGAAAATTCATGTCAGGGTGTGCTCTGATAAAACCCCAAGGGAAGAAATACTACAAGGGATTAACAGTGGGGATAGAACTGCTAGTGACATTCATGTACAGTTCATATTTTAATTTATAAATTTTAACGTGTCCTTTGGTGATCAGAAGAGAATCTGAAAAATGAGGAGTCGGGTAAGTGAAGGCAGGGCGGTCCCCCTTTTAAAAGAAGCCCCAGACAGGCTCCTGAAATGAGAATTCTCTCTGCAGACAAGGCCCTCGGACTCACGAGTGGGTGCAGTTGATGGGGCATGGCTGGCACATGCCCTCCTCGTCTGGGAACTTCCAGATGGGCATGAAGGAGAGGTCAGGCTTCACACCACTGGGGCAGCGAGCCACGCAGAAAGGAGGGTCCTTATGGTGGGCACAGGCCACACACTGGTCAGCCTCCTAGGTGGGAAGGAAGGGTTTGCGCAGGGCTGCTGTTAACAACTCCAGTACAGTAGTGAGGCCTCCGGGTCCTGGGACAGCCCCAGACCTGCTGTGTCTACCTCCCCTGCTCACAGCCTAGCCCCTGCCCCACCCTGTTTCCAAAGCTAGATCCTGAGCTGGGGCTTCGGAGGAAGGACTCAAGGCCCAGGAGGGAAGTGGGTCTCCTAAGGCTTCACAGCAAGTAGTGAGTGACTAGCATGCGGAAAGCCTTCCCAGTGCTCAGCGCTGTGCCCAAACCGTTTCGGTTCTCCCCACAGCCCGGGGAGGTAGGTATGAGTACAATACTAATCTTATGAATGAGCAGAGCAAGCTGGGAAGCAGGGCCTGGATATCAATCCAGGCAGCCTGATGCCTCAGCCCGCAGGTCTAACCGCTAACCACGTTTGCACAGCCCCCGTCAGGAACACAGCCTTCCTTCCCTGAGACCTCGCCCTGCAGTCTCAGCCTCCAGGAGCTGGCAGACACAGCTCTTGCAGACCCCAGCATCCCTGCTCCCTGTTATTCCACCCTCCTACTGTTCAGGTCTGAGCTCGGAGGACACTCCAGGGACAACTGGCAGACTGGGCACGCTGGGGAGCTTCCCGCAGCTGCCAGGTCCCTGGCAACCCTGCCCCTCCCGCTGTGCTTCCTTCCATCCAGCTGAGCCCGCACCCCCACCCCCAGCACCTCACCGATCCGAAGCAAGTCACCGAGCCATTCTGGGGTTGACACTCAGGATGGCACGGCAGACAGTGCCTGTCCTTCACATACTCCCGGGGGGACCTGAGAGAGGGGGGCTTGTGAGGGGTCTAGAGGTAGCCCCTGTGCCCCGCTCTGGCCACCCCTCCCCTCCGCCCTGCATACCCCTGCAGTGCTCGACATTCCTCCACGCACTCCTGGCCCCGCAGGAACTGGCTGCAGCTGACGCATTGGGTGGGCCCCGGACCCCAGCAGTGCCCGTGGGCACACAGCGGGTAGCAGGCCAGGCCCTCGCCCACTGCAGTAAGGAAGGGGCCATAGGGGACCCTTAGGGGAGGCTCCAGGTCCAAGCGAACCTGGGGAGGAGGCTGTGGGGGTGCTGTGGGTCGGAGGGGTGGGGACAGCAGCTGGGCAGTGCATGGAGAGAAAGAGTTCTGAGGTGCCAGGAACAAAATGGAGAGGGGAGGGAGGGGTGCCAAGGCAGTGTGGCAGGGCCCAGCTAGTAGCCATGCCCAGAGGCCATGCCAGCCAGAGCTGTGTCAAGAAAGGGACACCAGGGACTGGCCCCAGGTGCTGCTGCCGGGCTCCCTGTCTTACCGCACTCGCCCTCCGGCCTGTTGGCACTGTGGAGTAGGGCCTGGTGGGGGTTCCGGAAGAGCTGGTCCCAGGGCACCGTGTGCACGAAGCAGAGGTGGGCATTGTGGTGGATGAGGACCAGCCCGCTGCCCAGCTCCCGCAGAGAGCGCAGCCCCAGCGAGCTGATGCCCAGCCCTTGCAGGGTCAGAGAGTAGGCACCACTGTGGGAGGAGGGCTTGGCTGCAGGCCATGCAGTGCCGCTGACCCGCTGACCCCTTCCTGCTCAGAGAGGCTGCCCACCTCCTTCCTGTCCCCAGACACTGCAGACTCCCATGGGAAGGTTGCTGTGGTGTCCCTGGGGAACAGGAGAGCCCACCGTGCCCCTCTCAGCCCTTGCCCTGGTGCTCACTCATGTAGAACTCGGCCCCGGATGACTCGCAGGTTCTGGAAGACACTGAGGTTGGACAGGCTGTCTGGCCACGCAGAGATGTACAGGTAACCTGCAGACACAGGGAGAGGCTAGAGGTATGGGCATGGGATGAGGACCTCCAGATCCTCGCAGGAGCAGGAGGCAGAGAAGCAGCCCACCTGTGATCTCCTCCAGGGTCTCGAAGACTTGGAGGTGCTCAGGCCACAGCGGGGTAGTGTTGGAGGCTGGGTCCCTAGAAGGAGGATTAGGAGAGGCATCAGCAGGGCCAGGAAGGCTGTGGGCATGACCCCCAGAGCAGGCCCTGCTGCTCTCAGGCCCCTCCCCTTCACCTAAACTCTGCCTTCAAGCTTGGCCGTTTACATCCTGAGCATCCTGAGTTTCGGGGCTCAGACCCTAGTTTGTCAGAGTCCATACAAACAGTATTTACAGCCTTTGATCTGTAAATCCTTCTAGGAATGTGGCCTAGAGAAGCACTGCCCCTTTTCCCAGAGGCTCGTGCAAGGCAGTACTCTTTCTAAGAGAGAAAACTGAAAATGACCTAAATGGGGTCCGTAGACAGGGGAGCAGCTAAAGACCACCCAGATTGATCCAGACTAAGAAGAAAAAGCTCAGTTAGGAGCCCTTAGTGTGTGTTGGGCATGAAGTTTCCCAATATTAACACATTTAAACTACCTCATCAGCCTGGGACCATTTTACAGATGAGAAAAGGCTGAGTGGGGGCAAGACGCTCACATGACTAGTTAGCAGTCTGGCTCCCAAGCTGGGCTGTTACCTGCCCCTGCTCCACAGTTTTTGACAGAACAAGGCAGAGTCACGCGCGCCGTCCTGACCAGCTCCCAAAGCAAGAGACAGATGACATTCAACAATATGGCCCTGTTTAATCAGAACCACTTCCCCAGCACAATGGCTGAAACGGTGTCTCTCTGTCTACATATGTTTAAATGGGCTAGAACACAAACGAATTGCTAGCAGAGGTCTCTGGGGAGTAGACGGGGAGGAAGTGCTAAAGGGATTTGCTTCTGTTTTCTTTTTAAACACATTTTTTAATTGGAAGGACAATTTTCACTCAGTAAAATGCACCCATTTTTAATACATAGTTTGATGAGTTTTGACAAGTGCAGTCACTCAGGTGTCTGCCAATCAATACACAGAACATTTCCATCACAGAGGTTTCCTGTGTCCTTTTCCAGTCCCCCTACCCGGAGGCAATCACTGTCCTGATTTCTATCACCAGAGCGGTTCTGCCTGTTCTAGAGCCGCATAGTGGGGACAGGACTCTCTCTGGCTTCTTTCACTTGACCTATTTTGGAGATTGATTCTGGTTACTGAGTGTCTTTTATTGCTGAGGGCCTCACTCTAAGGATATATACCACAGGGGATTTATTAATTCACTGACTGGTAAACATTTGCATTATTTCTAGCTTGATGCCATTCTGAATAAAGCTCTTAGGACTGACTGCCTGGATTTTACATTATTGAATGTTTTGACCTCCCTACAAGTGCATATTCATGGATATACACTATTTACAAATATAACCCCAAAGTCCCTGTTCCTGCTGATCTCCCCACCCATCTCCTTTGCATTCTTGGCCTCCCCATTCCTCCCCCAAACAGCTACACTTCTAGGTCTTAGGACTCTGCCATCGCTGCCTTGGGCCATTATCCCACACTTTAACCGAGTGTCCTTACTCCTTGAAGCTCTCGGGCAGAAACGCCAGGCTCCCAAAGATCTTCTTGCAGCCAGCAAATTTCTGGATATTGGCACTGGTGACGGCCCTCGCTTCCCGCAGGTGTCCCATGCCCAGACCATAGCACACTGTGAGAAGCGGGAGGTAGAGCGCCATCTCAGCCCCCACGTGGGGACCAGGAGCCCCACATGGGAACTCAAACTCCTGGACCCTGTCCACAGCCCCTCCCCACACTGGCAGGTGATGGTGGCATGGACCTGGCCTAGACCAGGGGCAGAGAGAGGGGAAATGGACTGGGCCCCAAAGGGTCTGAGGAAGGAGGGGACAGTGGGTATGCAGAGGGAACTGCGGCGTGGCCTGGGGACAGCCAGTGGGTACCTGGGGCGCAGGGCTTGCTGCATTTCTCGCACCGCTGCGTTCCGTCTTCGGCAGTCACCTCTTGGTTGTTCAGGGGACAGACCAGAGTGCAGGAACCCACGTCCGTAGACAGGTAGTTGTCTGAGGGGACCGGGAGCTCATGTCACCTGCCCTGACCCTTCGCACCACCATGAGCAGCGTCCCCAAGCCCACAGCCAACACTGAGTGTCTGTGCTGTATGTCATTCGCTTACTCCTCACACGCTCGCTGTGATGGGCACAGCAGGAAGGGAAACTGGAGCTCAGAGCTCTGTGTAAATTAGCACGACTGAGCTGGTCAAGGCAGGAGGTGGGACTTGAACCGGAGTGTCTGGCTCTACACGTCGCACCCTCAGACCACCATGGGGTGGGTACAGCTGGGACCTGAGAACTCACTCCTGTCTCCCATGTGAGGAGAAAAGGCCCCCGCATTGGAAGCCAGTCCCTACATGCCATCAGGAAATGGGGGCGCTGCTACTACTGCCCCGATCGATCCAGACTGCAGAAGAGCTAACGTTTAGGAGTGTGCTTTGGGCAGGATCTAAGAGCTTAGCACTGTTAACCCACTCAAACTCTACAACCACCTCAGCGGGTGTTGTCCCCATTTTACAGATGAGGGAACTGAGGCAGGGTAAGACCATCACAGGACCAGTAGGTGGGAGAGCCAGGCTTTGAACCCGGGCAGTCTTCTCCCGAGTGGGGCTCCACCGCTGTTGACAGAATGAGGCAGTGGTTCTGCCCGGCTCCCCGAAGCCAGGGGCAGACAATACTCACAACCTGCTGCTATTTCCACAAACCACCTCCCCCGGCAAAATGACTGACGCTGTTCTGCCCTGGCACTCACAGGGACAGGCAGTCACGCAGCTGGCGCCGAAGGTGTAGCGGCCCTCAGGGTTGGGCACCGACTCGAAGGTGTCGGTATTGTAGGTGACCAGCGAGGGGCAGTGCAGCTCACAGATGCCACTGTGGTTGAAGTTGAGGCAGGCCTGGGGGGCGCGGGGTGGGGCATAGGCAGAGGGTCACTGGGGTGAACCAGGCGGCAGGGCAGGAGCAGCTCGGGGCGTGGGCCAGCGGGTACGCACCAGGCAGTCGGAGTGCTTGGGGCCCGTGCAGCCAGCGGCGCACTGCTCGTGGCAGCAGTCCGTGGGCTGCGGACCCTTGCAGCGGGCACAGCCACTGGCACAGACAGTCCGCGTCACTGTCGGGCAAAGGGTCAGATGAGGGCTGGGTGGCAGTCAGGTACCAGACCCCAAACAGATCACCTTCTGGGAAAACCCTCCTGCCCCAGGAAGAGTACCAGACACCTGGTCTCCTACCTTCCCACATCCCCTTTATTCCACGTCCCCTGTCTCCCCCAATCCCGGGCCTCCCTGAGACTCACAGCTCTGACAGTCCTCAGAACTTCCTCCCCAGCAGTGGGACCCTTTGCAAGCTGGAGAACAGGGCTGGCCTGGGGAGAGAAACAGAGGCAGCTGAGTAGGAGGCAGAATGCCCAGCAAGGGAAAGACCCAGGCAGGGAAGGAGGAAGCCAAAAACAGAAGCACCATCTAAAAGAAGAGGGAGCCGGGACAGAGGAGGACAGAGACACAGAGACGACGAGAGGGACCGAGAGAGGGAGGAGGCTGCAGGCGGGGTGGTGTGTGGCTTACACGCCCGTGAGCGGTTGTTGTCTATCAGTATTCGGGCCAGCTTGTTTTTCTTTTGGAAGATGTCCTCCCACAAAATTGTGTCCTGGTGGCAGAGCTGCGGGTTCCGCTGGATCAAGACCCCTCCCTTCAGAATCTCTGGGAATTGGGCAATAAGGTGGAGGTTATTGCCCATTTATCGACTTTTGCCCTCCCCTTAGGACCTCCTGCCTTCTGAAGAGGAACAGGTCTCATAAACAGCCACCCAAGTCCTCCCTGAATAAAGAAGACATCTTCAGTATCTTTCAGTCATCCTACCGCCACCACCAGCAGTCCCCGCCAGCCACAGCCCCCACACACACTGAGATCTAGGGAGGAGTGAGTGGTCCAAGCCAGTCCAGGTGCTCATGTCCCTCCCTCCTCTCCTCCCACCTCTAATCTGTGTCCACTGCTTAGCCGCTAAAGGAGAGACTCTGGAATGAATCCAAAGCCTGGCCCCACCACTAACTAGCTTCGTAATCTTGAGCAAATCACTTGTCTTCTGCCAGCCTCCATTCTCTTCTCTGTAAAGTGAGAGTAACACTGATGCTTCCTTTGCAAGACGGCAGCATGACTGATCTGGGATCAGGCACACAAAGCACCTGGCACACAGACTGAGAAGCTGTCAGCTCCAGGGACGCCATGGACAGTTACACAGGTTGTTCACAGCACAAGTGGCCTCAGCTAAATGGGCAAAAACCCAGCCTGTGTTCTAATGATCAAATTCTGTGAGTGGCTCAAGCTGTGACTATCTGCGAAGAAGGGAAACCTTTTTCTGATCTTCACAAGGATGCCTTCCCTAGCTCCACCTCCCTCCACCAGAAAGGACACCTGCGCTAATCCCCACAAAGCCTCCCCCTGACCGGCCGTGGTCCTGGTCAGCTCCCAAGAACCAGGGGAATGACGAGAACCACCTGTGAGGCTTCGAAGCTGCAGCTCCCACAGCCCTTCTGGGGCAGCCCTTGCAGCAGGGGCAGCATTGTCCAACAGGTCTCCATTGTCCAGCACGGCCAGGGCATAGTGGTCCTCGAAGAGCTGGGTACCTCGCACGATTCGGAGCCTCTGCAGCGGGATCTGTCTCACTCGGCTGTGAGCAATGAGCACGTAGCCCTGAACCTCCTGGATGTCCTGGGAGGGACAGGGAAGAGAGGGCGCTGGGACAGGCTCCCAAGGCCCCCTCAGGGCTACCTAGTGCGAGGCATGTCGGGCAGGGACCCCAGCCACTGAGCAGCCTAGCTCCCTCAAGCAGAAAATGAAGAGTGAGGCCACACCCCACCTGTCTACAGCAGATTCTTGTATGATCAGAAAAGATAAGGGGGGTGGGGGCAGCACCTTGAAAATTGTGAACAAGGGCCCCACCCTCTCTGCATCTCAGTTTCTTCATCTGAAAAAGCAAACGTCTAGACGGGATGACGTCTATGATTTGACAGATAAGCAACGTACATGTGACCTCATTCCAGGGCACCATGGACACCAGCAGGCTCCCTCTTGTTGACCCTTTCACATGCACTTCCCCCATGATCCTCGCCAAAGCAAGCCTATTGTTCCCAATATACAGGTTGCGAAACTGAGGTCCAGTGAGGCCAGGGGTCTGGAGTACATTCACAACTTATCACTGGCAGAACCAGACTGGAACCCACATTTCCTCCCAGTCCCTCACTGCTCCAGGCAAGACAGATAGTGGCTGGAACAGTGGGACAGGGGCAGGGGATGATGCTGGCAAGAGAGCGTGACATTGAGCAAAAGAACAGATGCCTCCCACTCAGAGATGTCCACAGCCAGCTACCTTATAGACCACGCGTTAACTGGCCTTGCGGTAGAACAAATAGGGATTAGACAGCAGAAAGGACTTCCTGGTGGAAGAACCACAAGTGAGAAAATATAGGGCAGGCCCCTCTCCTACCCATCTGCAAGTAGAGGGCTCAGCCCAGCTGGAGGCAGGGCCTGGCCAGGTCACCTGGGGCCTCACCTGCAGGAAGGAGAGGCTGGCATTCACAGGCAGGTAGGTGAGCTCCAGATTCCCCTGCACCACCTGACAGCCCTCGTAGAGGTGGCGGAGCATGTCCAGGTGGGTCTTGGGACTGGCCGGGAGCCGCAGCTTCATGTCTGTGCCCGTGCACACTGGCAGGAGGGAGGAGATGGGTCAATCGGCACTGCCCAGGGAGCGCCAACCTGACCGCCTCCACGCTCACTCCCCCGAGTTGTTCCACCTCAGACAGTGAAGAAACACAACCCAACTGAAAGGTCGCTCCTCCCAGGCCCCTGGCCTCTTGCAGGGTGAGCAGCCAAAGAAAGCGTGCAAGCACGTTTGGGAAGAGGAGAGAAACAAGGGAGAAGCCCCTGGACCAACCCAAGCATCAGGAGGGGCCCCATCCACGCAGTGCCAGCCTTTGGAGTTTGTTCATCTGATAGTGTTGGCTAACAAAGAAAGCTTCTCTTTGTCCCCAAGACACCACTCACAGCCAAGGGGCAAAAATCCCCCAGGAGAGGCCTGATGAATCATGAGCCCTTTGGAGAGCCCCTGTCTCTATCCCAAGCAAACACACTCAAGGCTCTCCCCACCCCATTCTGACACCACCCACACGCCAAACTCTTGGCAAGATACCCCCCCACCAAATTCCACCCAGCAAGTGGCAAGAGGGTCAGCTGGAGTCACAGTTGAAGTATGGGGGTCAGCAAGGGCTGCCCACTGCAGGGACCTCTGGCAGAAAAGAGGAGCGTGAGACCCCAGCTGTGGGCATCGAACCCAGGTTGCAGAACCTGGGCTAGAGTGATGCCTTCTCCAAAGGCTCCTACGCGGTACCTCACCCTGGCCACCTCCTCAGGGCAAGACTCCAGAACCAGCTGGCAGAATCTATGCCACGAAGCTCCTGTTACAAGGGCACCATGTCAGCCCTGTGGACCTGCCCGGTGCCAACCATCAGCCAAGGGGCATCTGGATGAGCACTACACCTGGCTGACCTGGACCCCAGCTGGGTGTCCCTGACACCAGAAGTATTGACTGAACCCAGAGATACTAGAAAGTACAAATTTCGCCTGGTGTGGGGGCATCCTGGGCAGCAGCTGGCACTATGCCGGCCAGCAGGGGAGAGATTTAAGTGCCCAGTGGAACTCGTTTTTCTGCTCTAGTGAGAAGATGAATCACCCGGTGCGTCTTTCCCAGGAGGGTGCGCCAGGGGAGGGAGAGGTGGGCGGACGACACCCCCAGATACACAGGCCCACAGGAGCGTGTGCTGCTTAGAATTCTTGTTGGTCACCATTCCAGGTCTCGTGAACTTTGTGCAAATTCGAGGGAACAGCTGAGTGGCTGGCTCTGACCTCTGACACCAGGGCTTCTGCTTTCCCAGCAACTTGAACCCTCGGATCAAATCCTGGAGGCTGGGGGGTAATTAGAGATAGCCCCCTGCCTCCAGAAAGCTGGGGGAAGGGTCATTGGCAAGCTAGTGGGTTCCTGCCTGGTCACCACAGAGAGGCTCCCAGTAACCGGCTGTGGTCTGTTCCTGTCCCTCTGGGCAGAGGGAAGGATGCAAAAGAGGCAGAAGCGGAGGGCCCAGAAATAGAAGCCAAGGGTCCCTCCCCGCCAGACTCCCAAAAGAAACAAGAGCCAGGGGTGGCAGGCCAGACCCAAAATAACGCCCCGCTGCCAGGACCTCCCCCGGCCGGTTGCCGCATCTCAGCTGCTACAAAGGCACAGCTGTCTCTAGGCACAGACCCCGCTGCCCTGGCCCCGGCCTGCAGGGCCGCCTCCAAGGGACATCAGCTGTGGCAGCCAGGCAATAGGGAAACAACAACAGTGGGGCCACTGGGGTCAGTCACACTAACTAAGCACCTACTGTGTGCTGTGTTAACTGAGCGCCTACTATGTGCCTGGTAGGCATCTGAGTGGAGCCTCCTAATACCTGCTCGAGGCCAGACTGAAACCTCTACTTTGCAAAGAAAGTCCCGAAGTTGGCAGGGGTGAGATTCTCCCAGACCATAAAGCTGGCGAGGGGCAGGATTTAACTGGAGCCTGTCCTTCCAGTAGGCCTAACCGAGTGCACACCAACACCCCACACAAATGTAAATCCGCAGTCACTCTCCTGAAGTCATCCCCAACAGTACAGACTCTGCAGGGCGGGGTGGCAGGGCAGGGAGGAGGACCAGAAAGAGTGGCAGCCCCGCCCCACTAGTGACTTTGTTTGTTCAGTATGTATCTGATTAAGACTTCGAAGTGTTTGAAACAGGTGGTAACATTGGTCCCTGAGCCCTATGCTCAGGGAGCTAGAGGCTTTTGAACCGATACCCGCACCAACCTGACAAGGCACTGTGACACCCCCAACCCTACGCCCTTCCTCCCCTTCATCATGACCCTTGATACCTCCCTCCCTCTCTCCTGTCTTCCCCTCACCAATCCTCACCTTAGTCGCCATATCCGCCCTGCCCCCACTGATTTTCTTGGGAGTCAAAGGTCCTATTCCACATGGGGAAGGCTGGTTTCTTTGTCTCCAGGACACATGTCCCTTCAGAACCCCAACCTCCAGCTCTCTGCGGCAAGGTCAGTTCCAGGCAGGACCACCCGAGAGCCAGGGCACATAATGAGTCCCAGTGTTTGCTGAACGAATGAATGAGTGAATGAATGAATGAATTCCAATCAAGAGTCTCCGAACCAAAAGGCACCAGGTGAGGTTTCCACCTCTCTGCTCTCTGCTCATGGTTCCTCATGATGGTCTGTCAACTGAACATAGTGGTCAGGGTTCAGAGCCAGCTCTGGGCATTCTCTCCAAGTGGGCTCTCTCCTCCCCAGCCTTCCGTCCCAGCTGCTCCTCTTGCTCACCAGCACAAAAGCCAGTATTTCCTCTGGTTTCCATGAACACAACCAGCAAACATTACCTGTGTCCCCACAGCTCACCTCCCCGAGGCCAGAGCCCATTCTCGTGATGCCAGGATCGCCCATCACGCACACCTGTGTATCAGACTGACAGCAGATCAGCGTCTGGGCGCAAGGTCATTACACCAGAACCCTCGCAGGGCTGCTCACTGTCTGAGCATCAGTCAGTCCCTGACCTCCAGGGCAGAGGCCCAATCAGATTCATCTCGATGTCTGGCAGTGCCAGTGACTTAGCCAATTGCTCAGTGAATATATACTGACCTGAACTTGGCTAAAGGGAGGGGATAAGAAAACAATAACAATTCTTACTCTCTGCAGAGAAGTTCAATGAGATAATGAATTGAAAAGCAGTCTGTAAACATGACAAGGCTTTGTAAACAGAGCTGGGGTAACACAAATATTAGCTATAATCCTTCTCCCACTCCTGGAAGTAGCACACACCCCTTGCCCTATGTCAGCTCTTCAGCTCTCTTCCAGGGGTGGGAATGATAGGTGGTCTAGCAAAAGATGGAGGCTGTCGCCCCAGAAGGACTCCCCTATGGCAGGGACGAGGCTCTCTTTCCAGATCATTCCAAAACCCAGGGATAGGCAGAACTACCTGGCCCTACACCAGCACCGCCAGTCCCAAGTCTACCTCACTGGCTCCTCACACTTCTGCTCCTACGGCCCCCCTGCCCACAGCTCTGCAGGTCCCAGTCCCCAGTCCAGTCCTGTCCTGGGTCCCCTGCCATGCTGGAGGAGCCTAAAAGGAAGACAGACTTGGACTGGACAGGGATGGAGCCAGGAAGGATTTGGGGGGCCCCAGGTAACCCCATTTCTAGAGCCTAGGGAAGGCCATTCACCTGAATAACAGTGGAGCACTTGTACCCCAGTGTAGCCACCTGGAGGACCTGAAGACATTGCTCAGCCCATTCCCATTGAAAGGAAAAAGACTGACCAATTCCTCACTCCTCCAGACACCAAAAATGTCCTGGAATTACTGGTTCTCTGGGAAACCTGGATCAGCCTTTTTATTTCTCTCAACTTCAGTTTCTCATCGGTATACCTATTTCACAAGGAGCAAAGATGACATGAAACTGTCTATGAACACACACACACACACAAAAACTGGCATCTAGTAAGCACATTATACATTTTTTTTTAAAAAAAGTTAAGACAAGAGAAGTTCATAAAGCAGGAGTATGGGTAATTCCAAACCAGGAGAAAAGGAAAAAAGTGCTTTGTATGTGACTTTGGAATGCAATGTGTTTTCTCTTTTTGCATGTAATCCCATCTTTTCAATTGCGTATGTGTGTGAATATTAAAATGTCAGCTTCCCTCATTATAGTGGGAAGGAGGGACTATTGGAAGAATCATACTGGAACTAAAATGTGAGTTCTGCAAGATAAAAAGAATGTGTTTGCTGCACTATACCCAACTTGGACCTGTAAGAAAGGATCTCACCAAATCCTGGCTCTCTGGGTCTCTTCTCTCCTCTTCTCCCCCCACATTCCTGCCCCAACCCCCCGGGATTCGGAGCGGTGGGCTGGGGCAGCCAGCAGGTGGGCTGCCATTTCAACCATTGCTTGCGCAAGACACCTAACACCTGTCTGTGCACCTAGAGCGGCCAGGACCCCCCTCTCAACCTGCTCGCCGCTGAGGCCCAGGTGAAAAGGACAGCTGCTTGGGCGCAACAGCAGCGGGGCTGGCCTCGGCTTTCTCATCAGAAGGTCAGGGGTGAAGACAGTGGCCTGGGAAACGGGGAGGAGAAAGAGCAGCCGCCCCTTGAGTGAAGGCGTGGGGCCACCTCCCTCTGTTTACAACAGCGCTGGCCCAGCACCTTGAGGGAGTTCCTTGAGAGGGCAGAGTTCAGTCCCCAAGTCAGCAGAGAGACTGCTGTTTGGCAACACAAAGCCCAGACACACGCGCACACACGCACGCACGCACACGAGCGTGCGCACACACACCCACAACTCAAGAGCAACCTAGCAGAGATTCGTCTAGCCTAACACAGCTAAACTCTCCCGGCAACACCCAGACAGGACCACGCCCACCCCTTCTCGGACTCCCAGCCCTCTGGGACCACCCATTGCTCCCAGAACACTTATTTTGTCTTCTTCACCACGAGGTGATACAGGGAGCGGTGTCTCTACTGTTCAAGGCAGAGTCAAACAGTCTCAGTGAGGAGGCCAATCTGGGACCCACCTCTAACTTGCTGCACTCACTTTCTTTAAACCAAGTCTCCACCTGGAAAAAGGGACTTCTGGTAGGAGTTCCTTTATAAACTTGTTCCGAGGGTTAAAGGAGAAAACACAGGCGTTCATCCCCTGCACAGTGCCTGGCAGTTATGTCCAGGACACTTGCGCTTTTCTCCTCACCGTGGATGGGGCGGGACACAGCACCCCCACCCCACCCCTCTTCCCCGAGTCTGGAAGAAAAAGGCAGGGCGACCCAGCTCCTACAGACCCCCATCTACTGGCCCTATTCCTTAGCCTCCCGCCTTCAGTTGCCCGGGAGTCAGTCCCTCCTTGAAATTCTCCGACTTGATGCCCCAGATCAGGACACCCACCCGGCGCTCCGCAGCTCCTGAACGCCCCAAGTCACAAAGCACACAGGCCCCAAGCGGGCCCCACGGAAACTTTTCAAAACAAACGTCTCCCCCTCCCCCCACCGCAGACGCCGTAGGAGGCGACGCTGGAGTCCCAGCCGCCACTCTGGGCTCCGACTCCTGCCGGCAGGTTGCTTCTCGCTCCCACTCCACACCCCGATCGGGCCTGAAATTGGAGTCATAAACCCAAGCGGCCCGGCTCCTGGCCGGGCGGGGGCAGGGTAGAGGGGACCCCCGAGGAATCCAGCCGAGTCCGGTCTGGAGGCGGAGGCTGCCAACTGGAAAGGCTTTGAGAACGCTGGAGGGGGCTCGGGCAGGGAGAGCGCGCGCCCGCCGGCACACACGCGCACACAACGCACTCACGCACGACTCACACACGCGTGCACACACTCCAGGCGATACACCCTTGGAGAGAAAACTTTCGAAACCATTTCAGAGAACTTTTTTGACAAGTTCCCGGGACGGTCGCAGAGCCCGGGGAGCGTCAGTCACGGGAATGGGACATCCAGAGCCACTGCGGTGCGACTGCCCCTCGGCCCCATCTTTTCTGTCCCCTCCCTGCGCGAGGACCGGCCGCTCTGCGCACCCGACGGTCCAAAGCGGCGGTGGGCAGGCCGGTGTGGCCCCGCCGCCCGGAGTTTCGACTGGAGTTCCGGGGCTGCAGGGTCCCGTCTAGCCTCCGCGCCCTCCCCACGCCAGACCCACCTTGAGTGCTCGCGGCTCCGCGGGCCAGGAGGGCCAGGAGGAGCCCCCAGCGGCACCAGGCCGCCAGCTCCATGGTGCTCACTGCGGCTCCCGCCCCATGGCTCGGGCTGGACCCGGCGACGAGGGCGCCGGGCGCGGCGAGGGGAGGGGGCCGGGTGCTAGGCGCCGGGAAGGGCACCCGGCGTCGGGACGGGCGGCGGCCTCCGGGGGCTCTTCTCGGCGATCAGGGCACCGCGGAGGGGAATCTCAGCTTCACAACTTCATTCTTGTACTTCCTCAAGGCAGCCCTCCTCCTCCACCTCCTCCTCCTCCTGTGACTGGGAGCAAGCGCGCTCGCTGCTCGCCCCCCCCCCCCCCAACCGCATTCCAGCAAGTCCCTGGGAGTGGCAACTCCCGGCTTCACTTTCTCCCTCTCTCGGCGCAGGCCTTGGGGTGCGTCCCGCCCCGCGCCCGGGCGCCTGAGTTGCTGCAGCAGTTCTCCGCCGCCTCCACCGAGAACCCCTGAAAGCAGAGGAGACTGATCGTGTCTCCCCCCTAAGTCTGGGCTTAGGCTCCGGCGTCCATCCTCAGCAATCTTTTAGGTCACAGGTTTTATCTTAAACATTCCTGGCGAGTTTGCATCCTACTCCATCACGTGCCTATTTGGTTTAATATCAAGGAATGGCTTCCCCACCACATCCACAAGTAAAATCGAGAGTCAAGGAGGGGACTGTGTCGTGTTTAACGTGTGGCTTCCAGCGCTCCTTAACATATTTTCTCAAATCTTAAAGTCATCTTTTCCAGTTTGAAAAGCATGGTTTTATGGTTATCTAGAAGTTTGAGGACTCAAATCGGAGAGATTTTCATCTCAATCTTTCCAAGAACATGCCTTGTGTTTCTTTCAGTGAAGCACTGAAGCATCCAGTTAATTCAAGTTTTCTTCTCTGTCCCTTGCTTTTTTATTAGCCTGCTAATTCCACCTCCTGACCCTGCTTTCCACCTGGAGCCCCTGACTCTGTTCCTAAAGGGGGCAGGGTGAGGGGTAGAAAGAAGGCATGTTTCTGTTGGAAAATCTGGTGGAATATCACATAAGATATACTTAGACCAACAAATTACTATTTATCTGAAATTTAACTGTAACTGGACATTTGCTAAATCTGGTGCTTCTACTTAGAATACATCAGCACACCTGTTCTGGTCCAGAGGGAATAGAGGACCTACTGGGAACTGAAGAATGAAAGAACCAAAGGTGCAGGCAGGAATGAAGGCAGGAAGAGAGATGAGGAAGAAGCACTTCATTTATTTCGTTATACATCTTGGTTGACCATCTTGAGACTCGGCCCTGAGTTTCAAACCTGGGTCCTTGGGATGTATATGAACTGTGTCCGGTGGACACTAACATTTCTTTAAGCTACTTTCATATGGTAGGCAGGCACTTCCAGAGTAGGGGGATGGAGAAAGGGGCTTTCTGGGGACAGAATAGCCTGATTTTAAATCTTTATTCTGCCACACTAGCTGTGTGACTTTGGGCAAGTGACTGAGTCACTCTGGGTCTCAATGTGGTCAACTGTAAAGTCACATCTGGCACACTGTGCTAGGGGCTCAAGGAGTGAGCATTCAGTACAGCACTTGGCACGTAGTAGTTGCTCAATAAATGGTCTGAAATTCAATTATACTGGGACAGATTAGGTGTTGAGGGTCTGGAATCTGACAAATTTTGGGTGTGCTCTCTAGAAAACAGAATGCAAAATATAAAATACAAGCATGCAAATAAGGGAACTGAACTTATGCTTCTTTTAACAGCTTTGTAAGTCCCCCTTTGACTTTAAACAAGGATGTTCAGTTATGTTCACACTGCAGGTCAGGATACATTAGAGTCCATGAAACTAATTTAGACCATCAACATAAATTGGTTTCTGTGCATCTGTTTTATTTTTAAGAAATAGAATGGAGGCGGGCACTTCTGTGGCTCAGGAGCCTGACGTGCAGCACAGGTGAAGCCCAAAGACCGGAGACTTGGGCTGGGAAAGAAAAACAAAAGCAGCAGAATGGAATAGAAAACACCCAAGTGCAAAAGCGTGTGTGACAATGGTGAAATACAGTGAATTAATGTATGTCTTCCTTGGTTTTGAATCAGACATTCAAAACACACTGTTGTTTATGGAGACAGCCCTTAGGAGGGTCATCAAGACACCTATTTCCTCTGGTGTTTGAATTAGGCTGGTGGCAGAGGCTCAGATACCTTAACCCATTTGCTCCACAGTCAGTCTCAGCGCTAATGGGGGAAAACCTGAACCGCCAGCAAAACCAGCCCCTCCCCAGTCACCCAGCCCAGGACCCACCAAGGTGCCTCCAGACCCAAAGTCTCAGGGCCCTTCAGAGAGGGGAAACACTGCCCTGGTTCTAAGAGTCATTTGTCCTTACACACTGGAGAGTTGGGCACAGGGCATAGGGCCTCCAGAGAGATCATGGGGTGCTAAGATCCGGGTTAGAGAGGACTCTCCTCCCCATGCCCACCCTTCCTGCCCTGTGTTAGGAGAGGTTGGTCCAGCCAGAAAGTTGCTGCGGCGTCTTCCTTTTCTGGACGCCTAGACTGTGCCTCCTTGTCCCAGAGCCGCATCCCTCCTCTCGCTGAGCCCTGGGGGCCAGAGAAGTGTGCTTTATCTTGACCAATTTTGCAGCAGCGAGGGAAAGGGAAAGGGAACTGATTCCTTAGGCTTTGGCTCCATCCATTCCCCTCCTGATCCCGAGCCCAGAGTACCACCAACCACCCTCTCCCCACCCCCGGGCTCCGGTAGAGGGGTCAGAGGAGGGCACCCCCCGCAAGAAATCGGGGTAACTTCCGACACCCCTCCACAAAGGTCCTGCCAACTCCCCACATTACCGCCACCCCCCACACCGCTCAGCTGAGCCCACCCTCCCAGTATCCCCAGATCCGAGTGGGAAACCCGACCGAAGACAATGCTCAGTCCGGGTGGGCTGCCGAGAAGGGGCGGAGCCAACCGGAGCCGGGAGGGAGGAGGAGCGGGGTCAGAACCCACGCCCCGGGGAGGAGGCTTAGAGGCTCCCTAAGAGAATGAGTCCTTTCAGGGCCGGGAAGGAAGCGAAAAAGCCTCGTCTGGTGTTTGACAAGAGGAGCGGAAGGGGGCAGGGGTGGGCGCTGCTGATTCGACTGGCCCTTTGCTGCCCCTCCAGCAGGGCCTGGCTGGAGAGCCTAGGAATGGATGTCTGAGGGACAAAGGCTGGGGGGTGGGGACGCCTGGTGGAGGGAGGGGGCCAAGGTCTGGGAGGGGTTGTTGGAGAAGTCTGAGTTTGCCAGAACCGTTGAGGGGGGTCTGGGGAGAGTAAAGCGGTAACTGCAGGACAGAGGGGAGAAACCTAGGGGGCAGAGGGCAGATGCATGAGATTTTGCCCAAGAAGGTCTTTGGGTAACAGGTACCTAGCCTGTGGGCAGTGGAGGGGTCCACTAGCACTGAAGAGGCAGGACCAGGCTATTACTCAGGGAGGTGACCTCTAAGGGTCACCAGGGTGGGGTCTGGAAGCAACAGCCTGTGAAGTGCCAGTCAATCATTGACTAGTCCTTAAGACTCTGTGTGTGTGTGTGTGTGTGTGTGTGTGTTGGCACCAGAGTCTCCTCCCCTCTGTCTACCTCATCAGCCAACCTAGGGTCAGAGGACTGAAAACAAACAGAAAAAGGGAGGAGTCGTGCACAGTCCTCCACAGTCCGAGGTCCAGGCCATAGAAGGGGCCTACCCCACAGGCCTGAAGCCTGGGGCACGGACTGCTGGGGAAGTGTCTCTGTGAATTAGTTACTTGGAAAACTGTTCCCCCAGTGTAGGAACAAGGCCTCACTGGAGTTATAGGAGAGTAATTTGGAAGTTGCTCATAAGAAAATCAGTTTTTCGAAAGATGATCTTTGAAAAGCATTTGCAATCTGCCCATTGGGAGGCCATTCCCTTGGTCTCCAGGTTAATAAAGAAATTCTACCCCTAGGCATGCTGCTGGCCCTCAGTCCTCACACCCCCATCTCAGGAATGTAGGCCCCAGCTGAGTGAGGGGGGCTCTTCTCCCTGGAGAGGCTGCTTTGCTGAAACAAAAAGCACCCTTAATGCTCTTGACTCACCTGTCTTTAATGCACATACATGAACGTTCACGCGGCTGTGCATGCCCGGCTGTCACGCTTTTGTGTCCTGTGCTGTCCATGTGTTTGTGCTGGCTGCTTAACACGTGACCTTAGTTTATCTGGGGTCTTTCCTCTGACAGTAGCTGTGTTGTGTGGCCTTGAACAAGGTTTTACCTCGCCATCTGAAACAGAAGAGAGTTGGACTGAATGATTCCTGGTCACCATGTTTGAGGATCTGGTGTGGAGACTGTGACCCCTGTGACCCCCACACTTGTCCTTTGAAAGTCCCATTGACATAACCCTCTGCCAGATTCCAAGTACCAAGTCTCCACTCAGCATCTGCTTGCTGGTGGAGATCACTGGGGGGTGATGAGCACACTCTTGCCCCTGGCTTTGGGGAGAGGGAGATTTGGAAGCTTCCAGAAACATACAACTATGGTAATAGTAAAGCTTTGATGTGGGAGGACAATTCCAGTTTCAGATGATTGCATTCATGGAATCCACATTGTCGATTCCTCTCTTTCCTTGTTCTTGACATTCAAGCATTCTTTAAAAGCTATCAATTCCAGCACACCCTGATGGAGCAGCAGTTAGGTCAATCTCCTCCCAAGGAGCAAGTCACATACCCCTGGGCTCAGTTCCAGTCCTGGGAAGAAGCAACTAGTGGAAACAACTAAACAAAAATAAAATAAAGCTGCTTCTCCCTCCTCTCTCTTCTGCCTGCCTATTCACCTTCATTCCTGCCCGCTCCTTTCCTTTAAAAAAAAACTATTGATTCCTCTTCCAATACACCTGAATTGGTTCCACCTTCACCGCCAGCTAACCTAAGCCTCTGTCCAGTCTCTAGGTGAGCTAAAGCACCAGGCTTTGATCTTCCTCTTTCTGCTCTTGCCCCTTCTCCATCCCCAAACATCCAAAGTCAGTATTTTAAACATTAAAGACATTACAAAAAAGAAAAAATCAGATTGGGCAAATCAGATTGCCCCAGTGGAGTAACAGTTAAGTCAATGGCCTCCGAATGGAGCTCAGCCCACTGAGATTACTCAGTGAGCCCACTGGAGTTCAAATCCCAGGTCGGGGTGGGGGGGGGGGAGACGGCCAGTGTGAACAATTAAATAAAAATAAAATAAAGTGCTTCTTCTTTCTTCTTCCTCTCTCTTCCTGCCTGCCTACTCACCTTCTCTCCTGCCTGCACCTTTCCTTTAAAAAAAAAAAAAAAAAAGCAGTCATTTCATTGCTGCAGTGCTAAAACACCTTGCAATGGCTTCCCGATGCCTAAACTCATCACTGAACTCAGACCTGAGAGAAGCCAATGTCTGCCTCTTAATTCTTTCTTGTTTTTCAAAGAAGCCAAACTTGTTCTGCCTTCTAGCCTTTGCACTGGTAGTTCCCTCAATCTAGAACAATCTGCCCCCAGGTGTCAACAGGGCTAGGAGGTCAAGTAGGTCTCTGATTAGTTGACCAATCTAAAGTAGCTTCCTCCTCCCTTCCTCCTCCCTCCCCACTGCCTTCTCCTCCCCCTACTCCAACACCATTACAGTATCCAATTGTTTTTTTGTTTTGCTTTGTTTTCTTTTAAGGAAAGGTGCTGGCAGGAATGACAGAGAGAGGTGGAAGAACCACTCCACTAATTCAATTTTAATTGTTCATCTTAGTTGTCCACCCCACCCCACCACACCCCCCCACACACCCCCAGGATTAGAACCTGGGACCTTGGGATGTGTGCATTCTGTGCCCAACCTGTGCTCCACCAGGGTGCTCCACTAATTGTATTTCAGTCAACACCCTGTGACTACGTAAAATTGTTCCTTTTATATTTTCCCTATGCTTTGATGCTATATACAGATGACACAATGTTTTAAAGGTACAAGAATAAAGTGTCTCTCACTTTCCTGTCGCCAGAACTTCTTCCCAGAGTCAACAACTATTTCTTTTCTTCTAATAATTGGTTGGGTTTGTCTTGTTTTTTTGTTTCATTTTTTAAGGAATGAAGGCAAGTAGCAGATAGGCAGGAAGAGAGAGAAGGAAGAAGCATTTATTTTATTTAGTGTTCATCTTGGTTGTTCTCCCAGCCCCTGGTCTCCAACCTGGGTCCTTGGGATATGTGTGCACTGGGCCACCAGAATATGCCTCAACAACTCTTAAATATCAACAACCACTTTCTTATATATGTTTCTAGATATAGTCCCTAAAATAACAAATATAATATAGAATTTTTTTTCTTCACATGAAGAAATGTGCACACACTCAAATATATGCAACTTTGCCTCTTGTTTTTTTTTCCATGTCAGTGCGCTGCAGATCTGTGACTTTCCTGTTCATTTTGATCTAGCATTCTTTTATGACTGTACAGCTATCCTTGATATAATCCATTCTCTGTGGAGAGTTATTTACTTGTTTCCCCTTTTTTCTTTTTTGAAAATAATAAACAGGCCGTCCTAGCAGAGTAGCAATTTGGTCAGCTGCCTTCGACCAGCAGTCTCCATGCATCCCAGGGACTTTCACTGTATACTGGGGCCAGGGGGAGCAACCAAGATGAACAACTAAATAAAAAATAAATTGTGCTTCTTCCTTCTCTGTCTTCCTGCCTGTCTACCTCTTTTCAACTTCATTCCTGCCTACACCTTTCTTTAAAAAAAAAAAAAAGAAAGAAAGATAAAGAGGTGCGCCCTGGTATAGCAATGGTCAGATGCATCTCCGAAGGAGCTCAGCCCCTATACCCCTGGGTTCGAGTCAAGGGTCCAGGGAGAAACAACCAGCATGAACAACCGAATAAAAGTAAAATAAAAGGCTTCTTCCTTCCGTCTCTTCCTGCCTCCTCACCTTCATTCCTGACTACATCTTTCCTTTAAAAGAGAAAAAAAGAAAGATGCTGCTGTCAATAGCTTTGTACTTATGATTTAAGCGCTTGTGCAGAGAGATATAGTTCTGGAGTTTGTGTATGTGCCTAGAAAAGAAACTGCTGAAACTGGGTTTGGCAAATTGCTGATTTGAAGGATATATCTATTTTACAGTTTACTGGTGGTCAAGTCAAAGTTTTCTTACAGTAGCAGTGAAATTATCTTAATCTTTTGCTTGATACTTGTTGACTGTCCCCCTCCTCCATCCAAGGGAAGGACAGTGCCCTACTCCTCACTCTGTCCCTAGAGACTCATACATGGTCAACTATAATAAATATTTGATGATAAGGGAATCCTCATGGTAGACTTGCCCCCAGTTTTCGCTCTAAAACACAGTCTGTTTGCCCACGAACCCTCAGCATACTGTACTACTTGCCTTGCCTTTTTCCTCCCTGGACTGGGAGCCATTTCTAATTCTTTTCTTTTTTTCTAATGCAATGATTGCTGCCTAGTCGGACTCAATAAGCCTGAGTTGAAGGAACAGATGAATGACTTTGCAGGCTGTGATTCACAGAAGTCAAATACAAATTAGGAAATCAATTAAGCTAAGGGGGCTCAGTGGGGATGCAGGGGGGTCTCTGGGCTGAAAACTTGGGAGAGAATTGGTAGTTGTTGTCTAGAGATGTGGTGCAATGCTGACAGGAAGATCTGCGGGATGCTCCAGAGAGACACCTATCTCCCACCAGGGCCACCTGATGGAAGCTTCCACACCCTCCCTTCACCTCTGACTTGGGATTGCTTTCTCCATCAGCACAGATTGCGAAGGACCTGTGAAATGCTTGAGACCTGAACACATTTTCAGTATTAGTGACAAAATTATTTTATTAAATGTATATAAAATGTAACAAACATCAACTGTTAACAGCAATTCAATCACACACCTATGTTATATTTAATGTGGGATGTTAATACATTTTAATATATTCGATATAATAAAGGATGAGGCCTCCAGAGTGGGAATCTGAGAAGTTATGAAAAAGCCTAATCTTTGCCTTGAAGATCTCTGGAGGGTAGAATCCCTGCTTTGTCAGGCTTTCATCTGCTTTCATCCTAAATTTCCAACCCTTGAAAAGGGGATGCTCATAAAAAAGGTTATTCCTAGAGTTTAAGTAAAGACAAAAAGAAATAATGTATTATAAAAGGACTAATTATTAGATGCAAAGTAGTATTAGCACTGGGTTGTTTTGGTCAAGCCCGGGAGGACAGAGGGGTTGTTTTGTTTGCTTCAGCTTCCTCATCTTGATCAACTGGGTGCTCAAGTCCAAGGGACACTATTCATGCTATAGTTAATTCTGAAGAGGCACCATTCACAGAAAACACTGTGTGAATGGTGCACCCCTGAGTGCTATTCACAGAAAATACAATATGAATGGTGCCTCCTGGAGTTGTGCCGTGCCTAGCAAGTGCTAGAACTAAGGGCTCAGGAAGTGTTTGCGAAGGAGTTAATGAATGAAATCCAATTTTACTTCTTGCTCATTCCACCCCACAAGATAAAAAGGAAAAGTTGACCAGGGGCAAAGAGAATGGAGGAGGAGGAAAGGGAGTCATTAATCTATACACACTAATTACGCATCTAGCTACAAGGCTTCAAGGCTTCAATGAGATTGGGGAGTACCTGCACGCAGCTAGTAAAACCGGGAGGAGAAGGGAGGACACCAAGCAAGTATCCTACTGCCAGAGGTCTTCCTCTTAATTTTCCTTGAAATATTACATCTCTCCTATCTCAGCGTACTCTGAATCATGCTGCTGATTGGACAGCCCTGAATTTGACTAGGGAAAACAACCAGTGATGAACAGCTGAATAATATAAAGTGCTGTGTTTCTTCCTCCTCTCCTGCCTGCCCACTTTACTTCATTCCTGCCTGCACCTTTCCAAAAAAAGACAAAACAAAAACAAAAACAAAACCCAAGTTGAATTCGCTTTTTTTTTTTTTTTTTAGTGTTCTTAGCATGGACCAAAGAGCTACGTTCTGTGCTAGTGCTGGAAGTGGAGTGGTTAACAAGACAGCAGAGGTCCCCACCTTTTCTAGGGAAAAGACCATGTAAATGTTATATCACCCTCAGAAGTGTTTCATCTGAGGTAGAAGAGTAAGCAGGAGGGAGGCTAAGATTAATACAGAAGAGGTAAAACCAGGAGGATGAGAGAATGGCTCCTTGCGGTGGAATTGGTGCAGGACACTGAGATACCAGTGGGCAGGGGCCAGATGGTGTAGGGCTTGTGGAGTTATGATTTCATCATGAGGTAACTGGGAGCCAGTAAAGAAGTTTAAGACAATGACACGCTCACATTTTAATGTTTTAGGAATGGAGGGGGCAAAAGTAGAGGAAGGGAGACTTGTTAAGAGGCTACTGCGGCTCTCTGGGTGACAAAATGATGTCTTTAACCGGGGTGGTGCCAGTGGAAATGGAGAGAAGTGGGCCGTTCCAGTTACATTTAAGAAGTGAGATCCGACAGGGCTGGTGACAAAAATGAGCCCTACCTCAAATAAAGACCTGGAGAAGGAACAACACTGATGTGGATTTAAAAAAGAAGAAAAAAAAGACCATTTTAGTTTCCTCCTTAACCCACCAGGTGCCCGCTTCCCTTAATATATGGAAATGCCAGTAAAACAAGGGGCGGAGCAGGCGCCCACAGAAATCCGGGAACTTCGATTTTAACTGGGTGCACGTCAGCGGACAGCAGAAAAAAAAGCACACAAGGCACTTCCGGTTATTCCGGAAGTGGAGGTTCCTAAGCTCCTCCGCCGGCGGAGGGCCAAGGTGGAAGGATGGCGGGATGGACGACGCGGCTGACGGCGCGGCTGGCGCTGCTAGCCGCGGCAGCCGCGATAGCTCAGTGTTCCCAGGGCGACCGAGAGCCGGTGTACCGCGACTGCGTGCTCCGGTGCGAGGAGCGGAACTGCTCCGGGGACGCGCTGAAGCACTTCCGCTCCCGGCAGCCAATCTACATGAGTCTAGCAGGTAAGCCCCGCCGCGCGGCAAGCCACGCCCTTTGGTCTTGGCCCCGCCCCCCACTCTGCAGCTTCTGAGCGCTCGCTGCCCCCCACACCCCGGTTTTAGTTATCAGTGAGTGGAGCCCCAGGCTTATGAGCGCCTTGTCAGCCAGTCTTTCCCAGGCGCTTCATTTGCTTTTTATTTTTCCAAGTAGCATTGAATACTTCTGTATACAAGACTTAGAAATTACTCTGAAAACAGACCAGTGCCCTTTCCTTCGGGGCTAACAGCCCCCACGGGGACATTAGCCTTCTCAAATGCCAGGTAGAGGATGACTTGAGCCCTAAAAGGACCTCTAGATTAAGCAGTAAGAGCTTTAGGAGAGGAAGAAATTGTTTCTGGTTAGAACATTCTGTGAAGGAAGGGCTTCCAGATGGATACATTTGACCTGTAACCACAGTGGGCACCCACGGTGTGGCAGATGTCACCAGTTACTTTTCACAACCCTTTTAGGTAACATCCCCCCGTTTTGCAGATGGGAAAACTCAGAGAGGGTAAAGGCTCTACCCAAAGTCACACAGCCAATAAGTGGTAGAGTTTCCAGTTCTGGCCAATTTGACTACGAGTTTGTTTTCTTAATTAACCCTTTACGTTTAAGACTAAGGGAACAAAAAGGGTGGAGGGAGCAGGATGAATGAAAAGTAGTAGGAAATAAAGTTGGAAAGGCAATTTGGGCCTCAAAAGTCAGACTGAAGAATTCGGGCTTCATTTTCACAGGAGGTGGGTAAGACTACAAAGGCCCTGGTGAGCCACAGCAAATCCTATGTTGAGGAAGGGCAGATATAAACCCAGGTATCCATAGCTGAGTCCCTCCTATGCCAAGATTCCCATCTTGAAGGAAAGGGAAGAAATTTCTATTTGCTCATATATGTTCCCATGCTCTAGACACACTCGTGTGTACACACACACACACACACACACACACACACACACACACACATGACTTTACCTTATGTGTGTCCCACCATCTCCCATCCATCCAAGTGGGTAGCTAGAATTTTGAGATTTCTGCTGTTTCTCTCCAACTTGCAGGCCCTCTTGGCCTGCCCTTGAGCTTGGACCCCAGGCAAGCTCTCTCTGTGCCTCCCCAAGCTGGGGAATTCACTGGGACACATTAATCTGTTTCAGGCTGGACTTGTCGGGATGACTGTAAGTATGAGTGTATGTGGGTCACGGTTGGCCTCTACCTCCAGGAAGGTCACAAAGTGCCTCAATTCCATGGCAAGGTGAGTTGCAAGGTAGGGGTAGGTATGTGGTGGAAGATACCTCTGTCCCCCATTGGACCAGACTGTCCAAGCAATAGGAGGGGTGAGGGTGATGGCTGTATGCTGGGGAAAAGTATCTGTTCTTAAAATACACTGGTGTTCATATCATCAGATGGACCTGTCTCTGGATTTGGAGCAGCAAGGTCTGGGAGGCATGGGTTCTGCTGAGAGAGTTGATTCTTAGGGCTGTCGAGTGCCTGACTTGCTACACGGACAGATCCCCTGACCCACCATGGCATCTTTGTGTTGCTTCTCCGGTAATAGTCTGTATAAAAGACCCCCTCAGATTGCCCATCAAAACAGTTCACTGATGCCTTTTGATCCATTGTGATCTTGGTCTAGCCTGAATTTTTCTCCCCACGTTTTCACAGAGAAACTGAGGCTCAGAGGACTGTGGTCAGTGGCAGAGGTGGGATTAGGACTTCCGTCATCTGGCTGACAGGTCTATGCTATTTCACTAGACCACACTGAGCCATCTACACCGGCCCACCTGGTCTTCCCAGAGCCAGGGCTTCCCTGCATGCTGGCCAGGATCGAAGATTTGACCCTCAGCTTCTTGGGGGGGACCACCTCAGAGTCCCGAAGAGGGACTGAACCTGAGCTGTGACTTGGTCCAGAACTGGGGAACTAGTGAGGATCTGTGGATGCGGAATGTCCAGAAAAGGGAGGTCGGGCCAACCTGGGTGCTTGTCCCTCAGGCCCCTCCCTGTGCTTCTTTTCAGTGGCCCTTCTCCCGGTTCCTGTTCTTCCAAGAGCCAGCTTCCGCCGTGGCCTCTTTCCTCAATGGCCTGGCCAGCCTGGTGATGATGTGGCACTACCGCACCTCCGTACCTGCCTCCTCCCCTATGTACCCCACCTGCGTGGCCTTCGCCTGGGTAGGTAACGGGAAGGAAGAGATCTTAGACCCCCATTCTCACCCGACAGGGCTTCCCCACACCTGCTTTCCCCTCTCTCTCAGGAGTAGCTGTGGGGTAGTCAGGCCTGGGGCGCAAACAGGAAAGGTGCCTTTCTCACAGAGTCCTAGGCCGCTGAGTACCCAACAAGGAGATGGATGGTAGGGAGCCTGCTGCCTGTCACCAGGGGCCTTTCTGAGGACCCCCATGGAGAACTAGACGCACTTCCAACCCAGGCCTGGAGGCAGTGGCAGCCATCCTTGGACTAAAGCTCGGCCTGACTTGGGCCACCCTTGGAGAAGCTGAGTGCGTTCCGTCTGAGCTTCAGCGTGACTGGTCCGTGGGCCAGTGTGCAGGCACTGGAACAGCGTGAGAAGCTTGGACGGGGTACAGCTCAGAACTGTGACAACCCTGGGGAGGGTGTGAGAGTGAGAGCTGCCATGGCTGTCTTGAGATCAGAGCCACCATGTAAGGGCAGCAGTCCCCCTCCCTCACCTTCCTCCCCGCAGGAAGCCATTCATGTAGGCAGAGGTGCCAGCCACATGGTGGCTGCTGCTGAGATTTCAGTGTATGTAAAGCAGGTCCCTGACCTCGGGCGTTGGCACACGTGGGAGCACAAGTTTGAAAAGGCGCAGTGGCAAGGAGGTGGGGGCTCTGTGAGGGGCACTAAACCAGTACAGGGCGCTCTGGTGGGCTTCCCTGAGGGGGTGCTTTTGAGGTAAGATGGCAATGGTGGGTGAGCGAGTGTTAAGCAGATGAACTCAAGGACATTGCAGGGGTTTGAGGAACCCCAAAACCTCAGGGGTGGATGGAAGAGAGTAAGCCAGCAGTGGAGACAGAGGAACAATGGAAAACTGATAGTGTAGGAACGCAGAGACCCCCCAGTCTGTGCCTGAGGCTTGGGAGATGGGATGTGAAGATTCTGGGAAATGTTCTCCTTCCCTGATACTTTCTGTTTGATAAATAGTAATTGCTATTGTGCTTCTGTGGAACACACATCACAAAATGAGCCTTTTCCTGTGGGGAACTTGACATACTTTTCCCACTGTGAGCTGGGAGTAAGGACACTTGCTGAAGCCAACCCCTGGGGCTTGTGTCTCAGGATATCCAATAGGAATGTTTCCGGGGACTCGGGTCTCCTCATGCCACCACTAGGCCTTTGAGACAGTCTCAACGGCCACACTCCCCTCGATGATCCAGTTTGGATTTTATCTTGCTCTTTAGTCGCACACATACCTTGGAGCACAGGCTGCGTGGAGGGTGTGGCTGGCAGTGGACTTTGTCCTGTACCCCGTCTTCTGGAGTCAGTGGGGCCCCTGATTTTGTTGGGGTAGGGCAGGTGGGCCCCTCACCTGCTCCAGGTTAGATGTGGGTGCATCTCAGTTCTCTGGGAAATGAGGGGACCCTGAACCCCAGCAGGGCTGAGGGAGCTTAGGCACAAGAAGTTAGCCCCTGCCTCGACGTGACCTGGTGCTTAGGCTGCGCAGAAGCCAGGCTTTGGGGGAACCCCAAAGATCTACACAGCACAGACCTTTGGCCTCATGGGACTGGGGCCTTTCTCGCTGCCAAAGCAGTTCCTGCCCCCTCATCCAGCAAGGGGCGCTTCTCAAGGCCTAGCTGAGAGGGTGAGGAAAGCCAGGGCCAGTGTGGGTGCTGTGGAGGTGGAGACTGACTGCGCCCCGCCCTGAGGCAGCTGCTGGAAGAGATGGTTTAAGTGCAGCAGAATGACAGGCAGGCCTCAGGAAGGACTTCCCGGCAGCCAGTGGAGCAGGCTGTGGCGGGCAGGCGAGGAACGCTAGTCAGTGGTGGAAGAAGCCCTCCTCCTCCCACTCCACCCACCTCTTTCCCATCTCTCTCAGGCTGGAGCAGCAGGCTGGAGCAGCAGGCCATCCTGCCTGCAACGGGGGATGATGAGACTGGGCCTCCTCCTGGGAGGGCCCTGGACGGCAGCAGGCATCATAGTTAACATTCTGCCTCCCCCTTTTTGAGACATGGAGCTATTTAAAGAGCCACTTGTCCCCACCACCACGGTGTCAGTGACAGCCCCAGCACTGGGGCTTAGCGCTGGGGTCGAATTCCTGACAGATCTGGCTCACTTGGCTTCCAACCAGTTTCACAGCTGTGATATTTTTGTCTCAATTTTCTTATTTTCCAACAGACTGAAAGAGCCTCCTGCTTCCCCCCCACCCAGCCTTCCCTGACCCCCCCAACCCTGCCCTCCTTGGCACCCTGCCCCTGGCCTCCCCTTTCCTAGCTGTTTACTCCAAGTTCTCAGTGCCTGTTGGGCCAGCCCGTTGCCCTCCTGGCCTGTGTTTGGCCAGTTACCCTCAAGCTTGACTGAGGAATCTGGGAGCAACCATACTGGACATTGGCATCTTGGGGGCCTTTCCTCCTTCCATGTTCCTCTGTCCCTTTGCTGTTCCCTTTGCTTGAGTCTTGGTTACAAAGTCTTAAGAGAAACAGTGCCTCCTCTTCTATGTTTCTAGTCTGCCAGTGGCTTAGAGGCAAAGGATGAGGTCATTCTGGGGTCAAGAGACTAATGTTTTTTTAAAGGAAAAGTACAGGCTGGAATGAAGGCAAGCAGGTAGGAAGACAGGGGAGGAAGTAACATTTACTTAGTTATTCATCTCGGTCATTCCCCCTGGGCCTGGGTCTTGAACCCCGGTCCTTGGGATATATGTGAACTATGCCTGGTGGCCACCAGGGTGCACCAAGAAAGGCGTGTTTTGACCTGGAAGGTTGTGACCCTGGAGGAAGAAGGTGGAGTCAGCCTGCTGCACACGGTAAAGGAAACTGACATTAATGGGGCACCTACTGTGTATCAGGCAGCAGTCACAGCCACCATTCACCAGTGGCTTCTTTGTGCCAGGCGTGTCGCAGACACCGTCCTCTCGACCCTCTTAGGCAGTGCTTCTGTTATCAGCCACAGCTTTCTTTGTGCCCCCACCACCCTGGCTGTAGGCCTGGAGCCTGGGTCCCTGACTTCCACAGCCCGTGCCTGAGCCACAGAGGGGTGCTCGTTAACCCCATTATAGAACTGAGGCAGCCATGGCTCAGAGATACAGTAATTTGCTCACGATCACTTAGCTATTTAGGGGGCCGAGGCAGATCTTGAGCTCAGGATCTTCGCATTACAGCGGCTCTGGACTTTCTGCCCCCAGCCTGGAGCTGTGGCGTGCGGCACCTTTTCTGGCTAGACTTCCTTGGCCTGCAGGGGGTGGGGGGCAGACTTGAGCTCTTCAGTCTTAGGCCTGTGAAAAGCTGTGAGGGTCCCATATTGGTCAACACGGTGGGGAGAAGTAACACCTAATATTCACACTACCCTGGGCACGTGATGCCCACTAGATTTGTATTGCTCAGACTATCCTTATCAACACTGTGATTATTCCCATTTATCAGATAAGAAGACTGAGGCCCAGCAAGGCTAAATAACTTGTCCAAGGACACACAGAAAATGCAGAGCTGGCATTTGAGCCCTGGCAGCCTCCTCTAGGGCTGTGTTCTTAGTGACACTATCTGTCAGATGTGAGGAGAGGGTCAGAAGAGAAAAGGAGCACCCCCATAATGGGATACTCCCCAGGGAGAGGGGACTTTTCATGGGTTCAGATTCCAAGCTCCGTGTGGATCTCTGTAACGGAAGGGACCCCAGGAAAGAGATAGGATAGGGGACCAAGCAGCCCCCAGCCCTGTCTAGAGCTAAGCCCTGGCTGGATACACACCCCTCCCCATCCTCTATCCCACCTTGCTTTCAGTATTCCAACTGCCACTTGGCTCAGTCTTCTTGTCACCTCCCCCTTCCTGCTGTGGGTGACAAGGAGGCCTGGCGGGCTGCCTGTTCCTGCTGCCTTCCCCTCCAGCTCCCTCTCACATGGCTCCAGGGCCACTCTCCTCCCCAAGGATGTCCCTGTTCCTGTTCCTGGCATGCCCAGGAGACCTGCCACGTGCTTGCCTGGGCCCTGTCTCCAGTCCAACTTTGTGTGAGCAGTGTCTACAAACCTCTGAATTCCATCCCGTTTTCCAGCCCCCATTACTGCCTCTGGGGAAGGGCAGCAGCTGGGATGGAACAGGAAGGCAGTCCCCAAAGAAAGAAGAAACTGGCCTAAGGATCACTTAGGCTCCAGGTCACAGACAGGAGGTTCTGGAGCATCAGGACTCAGCCAAGGACCTAGCCAGGCAGGCTTGCACACGGCTACCTGAGCCTCCAGAGTCCCCCAGGGCTGCCCAGCTTCATCAGGGCCCTGCCTGCCTCCCCGCTTGCCCTCCCCATTCTCTCATAAGCCCCTTCGGCCTGGGGCCTGGGCGCCCCAGGGAACTCCTGCAGCCTTACAGGATGGAGGGTGGCTTCTTACCTACCCCCTCAGGCCCCCGCATGGCCAGTGTTCCTTGTCTTCTGGACCCAAGCGACAGCTCTGGCAGGGCTCTCCCCGCCTGATGCATGCCTCCCTCTCTCCAGGGCCTTCCTGGCCAGTCCTGGCTGTTTCTTCCTTTGATTGTCACTGCTTTCCTAGCCCTTCTAGCCCAAAGTGTGGCCCTCCACCCCAGCCCACCCGCCTTCAGTCATTTGGGCCTCTGCTGTGCAGTTCCTGAAAAAAGTACCAGGCACTGACTCCCACAGGGTCTGAAGCCCATTTTTTTCAAGATAACTTGTCCATGCGGTTAATTTCCAGGAAAAAGGTCTCAAATGTTCCTCTGGGCCCTGACCCTTCCCAGCCCCTCCTGCCCCTCTGGAGCTCGGATGGGATTGGGAACTGGAGCTGCAGCCAGTGATCTGGCCGGTTGGGCTGCCCGCTCCCCCAGGAGGACACTGGGCTGGGTTGGCCAGCCTCCTCCCCAGAGACTTGGCACCCAGTGGGTGGTGCTCCTTCGTTGTTCCTCTCCTACTTAGGACACACCCCACGCTGGCTCTGACCCCTCCACCCCACCCACTTCATTCCCGCCCCCAGAGGCTGAGGTCACCAGCTCCCCTGGGTGGGTGGGTGGGGCTGTCATCACCTGCCCCCAGGGTCTGTTGTCTTAGCGATTGAGTAACTTGGAACGTAGCTCTGCCAGAACCGGTTTCCGGGCTAGGCTGGAACCTGTGGAGGCCAAAGCCCCCTGGCCCAGAGGGTTGGGGGCAGGCTGAGTCTGACGGGACTGGGCTGGGAGGGGGTGAGGACCGCAGGGTTTGTTCTCCTGATGCCAGAGCACTGGGAAGTGCCTTTCTCTGCCCCAGGAGCCCCTTTTGAAAGTGAGATTGAGCCCTCCTGGAGGCCTTCCCACCTAAGGCCTTGCTCACTGGCTGCCTCCCTCCCCAGGTCTCCCTCAACTCTTGGGTCTGGTCCACGATCTTCCACACCAGGGACACCGACCTCACAGAGGTGAGTGCCCCTCCCATTCCCTCTCCTGCTGGGGACAGTCCCAGAGGAGCTGGGAGGAAGCCTTTGTTCTGTGCCCTTGAGCCCCACTTGACCTTGTGAGATAGGTGTGATTGACTCTCGTGAAGGGTGGGGCAGCAGCGCCTCCCGAAGGTGATCACCCAGCCAGGAAAGGGGTGCCATCTGAGTTCGCTGCCCTGGAGCCAGGCGGCGCTCCGACTCTGTGGCACGCACTGCTCTGCCAGGTCTTGGCAGGCACCCTCCGGCGCCTCTGAAGCCTCGTGGCTGCTCACGTTTTGAAGAAGCTGTACTATGTGAACCCAAGTATCTGTTAGGCTCCAGAGTGAAACAGCCACAGGTGGAAGGAGCAGGGGACAGGGACGCCCCTGCCACAGGTCAAGGACGCCTGTGTTAGACTCTGTCCTCGCCCGCATCCCTGTGAGTCCTCTGGGCCTTGCCCTCCACAGAGCCCCATTCCAGCTTTTTCTCGTAGAAAATGGACTACTTCTGTGCCTCCAGCGTCATCCTGCACTCCGTCTACCTGTGCTGTGTCAGGTGAGCTCCTGGACGGAGGCTGGGGCAGTCAGGCCTGAGGGCAGAAAGGAGTGTCCCGGTTCTGCCGGCGGGTGCCGCCCCCCAGCCTTCTTCACTGGCTCCTCAGCCCCCGCACAGCCCTCAGGCTGTCCTGGATGGGGTCCCCGGGTAGGAGTGGGGGCCTTGGCTCTTGCCAAGGAGCTTGGCACTTTTCCCACACCCCCTGCCCACTGGCCGTGCTTACTGATGTTGGGAGAAGGGAGGCTTCTGGACCGCTGCTCCGGGGACTGTCACCTCCCGCTGAGCAGCTCTGGGTGGCGGCAGGACCGTGGGGCTGCAGCACCCAGCTGTGGTCAGGGTCGCCCAGGTCTTCCTGTTACTCCTGCTGACGGCGCACGTCTCCTACCTGAGCCTCTTCCACTTCGACTACGGCTACAACCTGACAGCCAGTGCGGCCGTGGGTGAGGCTTGGGGCGGCCCTGGGGGCCGAGGGCGGCGGGCGGGGCCGCTGCAGAGCTGCTGCTCCACCTGCAGGTGGAGCTGTTCCTGGAGGAGGAGGTCCTAGAGAGACCCTTGGGGCTGGGGGAGGGAAGTCAGGACGTTCCTGGGGTCGGAGAGCATGGCGGCGGGGAAGGCCTGGCTGGGGAGCGGGGCCAGGCAGTGAGTTCTCCTGCCCCACTGGCACCAGGCCTGGTGAACGCCGTGTGGTGGCTGACCTGGTGCCTGCGGAACCTGAGGCGGCTGCCCCACACGCGCAAGTGCGTGCTGGTGGTGCTGCTGCTGCAGACGCTGTCCCTGCTGGAGCTGCTGGACTTCCCGCCTCTCTTCTGGGTCCTGGATGCCCACGCCGTCTGGCACATCAGCACCATCCCCGTCCACATCCTGTTTTTCAGGTGGGTGCCACTGCCTGCCCAGTGCTCACCTTCTTTGTGCCCCTCGTGCTGGCTCCTTAGGGGAGACCGCCCCCCCCCCGCCCCCGCCCCCCGCACCTGCTTGTCTGCTCTCAACCCCACCTGCCCCCAGGAGGCACTCTCAGCTGCGCTCAGTGGGCTCCCGTCTCGGCCCACAGCTTTCTGGAAGATGACAGCCTATACTTGCTGAAGGAAACAGAGGCCAAGTTCAAGCTGGACTGAAGGCTCTGGGAGTGTGTCAGCCCCCTTGGGGCTCTTGTTCCCTCCCTGCTGGAACCCCTTCTTCCCCTAATCCTTGAGATGATTTGCTTTTCTTTAACACCTTGAACTTGGACATGGAGGGCGTGGGTCCAGAATCATGTACCCTGCCCACTCCCTGTTTGCCCCCATATGGCCTGGAGTCTGGAGTCCATTGAGGATGAGCCTCTCAGGGCCTGGGGTTAAAGAATGTGCAGCCCCTCTGGTTCATGGAACTGAGCTTCAGTGGAGCTGTGCTCTTAGCTCCGCCGCCAGGAGAGCGGCTTTTGTCTCCTCACATCCTGTCACTGCCTGGGTTGGTTCCCAGGGCCCTTGGTGGAGACCAGGTACCTCAGGCTTCTGCGGATGAGGGGCTGTTACCCTCCCTGTTCCCTCCTCCAGGGCACCACTAGGTGGCACTAGCTGCTTGCTCTCTGGCTGCCCCAGTCTCCAGGCCAGTCTCATTCTGACCATTGTCCCATGCAGACCCCCAGGAGGCCTCCCCACACTCCCCTTCAGGGTCAGGAGCTAAGCGTCCAGGATCCCTCAGAGCTTTGTGCTGCTGTTCTGTTTGGGAGCCTGCCCCCGAGAGTGTAAAGGAGTGTGGACCAGGCTGAGTGTGACAGTGATAGGGCGGTGGACCGGGTGTGGGCGTGTGAGACGCTGCAGTGAGTGTGAGCACCAGCCTGGTACTGGGTGGAGGGCGGAGGTGGTGCTGTGGGTGGGTTTACAGTGCGTGTGGAGGCAGGCAGGTTAGAGCGGGTTAGGGAAGACGCAGACTGAGATGACTGAGTGAGGTGAGTGCCACGCAGTGGGAGGACGGTGGAGGGATCAAAGCTCATCAACAACTACTTATTGTGCGCTGACTGCACAAGGTCTCGGGCCCCGCCAGAGGGCCAGGATATCCCCAAGATCCGGCCGGGGGTCCAGCCAGCCAAGCTGCATGTCTGTGTGTTTCTGCCCCCTGCCCACCCTCCCTTTACAAACCTCAGAGGCCCCACACAACTTCAGACCATCCTTTAGCCCCTCAGAGGCAGAGAGAGGAAGGAAAGTGGGGATGCTCTGACCATCTCCGGCCTCTCTGTCTTCTTGGCATGGCTGTCCCTCTCCCATTTCCCCCCAACCATGGCCCTGCCTGCTAAGCTCCTTTGCCACAGCCTCTGAGACACCAACTCTGAGAGAGAAGGGGAGAAAGCCCGTGGCTGGGTCTGATTTCTGGCCTTCCCGGAGGCAGGCAGGGACCATGCTAAAGCCTGTACCCAGCCAAAGGTGACCCCTGCCAGTTGCCACCAGCCCTGGCACATTCCGGTTCCACAGAGATAGAACATGGGACACCAGAAACTTTCCATACAAAAGTTGTCTCTGTGATTGAAGCAGGGAGTCTGGAATCTTGTGCTTTCTCTGCTCCCTCCTTCTCGGAGAAAGAGGGGCTATGCCGGGACTCTAACCTCAGGGACTTGGGTGGCCTGTGACACTCTTTTGATACTGAGAACTATTTTAATGGAGGAGGCTGGCAAAGGACATTTTAATAAACCAATTCCCAGTCTTAACTACCCTTGTTCAGCTCATTTGTGTGAGTGGGGCGGGTGGAGGGAAGGAGCCAGGCCAGCTGGGGTCTCCACCTAGGCAGGGTGGGGGTACAACAGGAGATACAGAGCAACAGCAGGGCTGGGCCAGTTCCAGTCCAGCTGGGGCAGCAGAGGGAGCCGGTGCTAATTCTTGCTTCCCTGAGCCTTTATTTGGCCCTGGATTGTGATCCACTCTCTACAAGTGTCACTTAGTCCTCTAGTTGTGCAACCCTCCCTGGCCCCACCACAGCTGTCAGCCTTTCTGACCTGCACCTGCGCACAGGTAACAGGCTCTGCTGCTGAGCGTGAGGACCGGTGGGCCCAGGAGGAGCCCGGCATGCACACAGCA
Organism: Solenodon paradoxus; assembly: GCA_004363575.1. Lineage (NCBI taxonomy): Eukaryota > Metazoa > Chordata > Mammalia > Eulipotyphla > Solenodontidae > Solenodon > Solenodon paradoxus. The sequence goes on along the minus strand of RJWH01001410.1, from coordinate 272,835 downwards.
CGTCTGAATGAGCTTGCCTTAGTCTGGGAAGAATGAGTGGTATAGAAACCTATCCTCAAGGAAACTTCTGAAAAAAAAAAAAGCCTCAGGCTTGTGTCTTCCGCACCCCCACAGTACCAGAGAGCTCTGGGCTTCCATTGCCTCCAGGAGAGCCCCAGACGACACCGACACTCACAGCCGGGACTTCTGTCTTTATTAGGTGCCACATCAGATAAGAGGAAAGCTGGGTGGGGGAAGGCCATCAGTGGGGGCACGGGGCCCTCACACTCCAGACTTCTGGGCCCAGGCGAAGAAGATGCTCTTGACATCATCCACACCCGTCCGCAGGTGGGCGGGCATGACGTAGGTGCGCAGCTCCCGCACCTTGTAGCCGCTGCGCGTCAGGGCCTCCCTCACCTCCCCCTCAGACAGCGGCACTACCACCAGCCTGGCCGCCCCAGCCAGGTACCATGACTCCTCCAGGGCCCCGATGAGGAGGAGGTGCCCCCCAGGCCTCAGCAGCATGGTGATGTGGTCAAGGGCCCGCTGGAAGCTGGCAAGGTCAGGACTCACGGCCTCCAAACAGAAGGTAGAGAGCAGGGCGTCAGCAGGCAGGGGTGCCAGGCTCCCGGTGCCCAGGGGCTGGGGCTGGTGCACATCAATGGGCAGGACCCGCTTCACCCGGGCTCGAAGCTGGCGCTCCTTGTCCTGCCAGGACTCACTTTGGGGCCAGAAGCCAGGGTCAGGGCCAGGCCCTGAGTCCTCTCCTACCCCCACTAGCCACTCCGTGGGCAGCCTCTGTCCCATCCCCAGCCTTACCCCCTGCCCTCGATGAGGCAGACGTGCTGACTGTACGCGCGCCAGTCGAAGGCCCCCGGTTCCTCCCGCAGCCAGAGCCCCAGTTCCCGGCGGTTCGCCTCCAGGAAATCTGTCATGGTGATGTCCTCAAAGTGGACACAGGCACTGAGCAGCTGGTAGATGGTGGGGCCTGATCCAATGTCAATGAGGGCGCGTCCAGACACCTCACCTGAGCAGGCAGAGGAGACGGTCCTGGTGCCAGGCCTGTCGGGGGGACCCTGCCAGCCACCCTCCTGTAACTGCTTCTCCTTCTCTAGTCCTTTTCCCCTGCAAGTGTCTCCATTGGGGAAAAACACTGACTAGCCGGGGGTCCAGTCCTGGCTCCCACGAGGGCTGACCTTGGGAAAGGAACGGTGATCCTTCCTAGATGCAGATTACACGCCTCTCCCAGTTTCTCTTTCCTCCCGTTTCTGCCTCCATCTCTTTTTCCTGCACTCCTCACATTACCCCTCATCATGAGTGCTCTTGGCTTCCCAGCCTCCCTCCACTCATCTCTCCCTTCTGTCCGTTGCCTAAGGGATATGGCTCCTCTTCTTTTCTATGACCACTTCTAACTACCTATCTCTGCTTCTTAGCCCCGATCTGGCTACCCCATGAGCACCCCATTAGCTCCCTGATTACTTCTCGTCCTCCGTGCCTCAGTTTCCCCGCACTCACCTGTGGCGAAGGTCTGCGCCAGGCAGCGCAGCTTCCAGGGCCCCACGCCCTCCGGGTTACTGAGGTCCCCCCGAGGAGGGGTGTGGTTGTTGAGCAGGTATGCCCTGGGCTCAAAGCGCTGGTAGGCCGAGGCGACCGCCGCCAGGTCCCAGCCAGAGTGGGGGGCCGTGTCCGCAGTGCTACTCCAGTCTGTCCCGCTCATGCTGCTGCCCTGGCCAGTCGTGCCCCTGCCGGCTTCCTGATGCCTTTATCTGCCTCCTCTCCTGGGGGGGCTGAGCACTGCGCCGCCTGAGGCGCTTGTGGCGTTGTCCACACCCCATTCATCTTCTTCAGTGTCCGAGGAGGAACAGACACGACACACGGGGGCGAGGGTGCTGGAACATCTGGTGCCGTCCCCGCATCCCTCCGCCCTTTGCGGCACCCAGCCTGCTCCAAGTCCCGCTTCCGGGGTGCCCACCCCAGCTTCCTACCTCCAAGATCCTTCCGAGCAAACCTGCCCCCTAGCTCTTCCCTTCCTCTTCTCCAACTCCAGCAGCCATTCCCCACTTTTGGCCCACATGCCGAATTAGCCCTTCCTCCCATACCCACCCCGCGCTCCCCTTTTTCTAACATCACCCATTTTCCTTAATAAGGTCACCCCCACTCCCCTCTGCACCCCCCTTCAGGCCTTTAGTCCTTTATTCCACCCCTGTTCTCCAGCACCCGCACCCCTACTCCAGAAAGGACAATCTGTTCTGGACTCTGCCAGGGTCGCCTCAGGGGCCCAGAATAGGACTCCAGCCTTCTCTGATGTGGGTGGCCGATAGGGAGATGAGTGGGGCTAATGCACTTAACAGCTGAACAGCAGGGGCTCGCCTGCGGCAAGTGAGTCCTAGTGAGTCTCTTATCTGCGAGTTCCCAGGGCAGAAGGCTTGCCAGGTGCCTGCTACCAGCTACCTACACTTGAGCTCCAGGTGAGGCTCGGAGGGCCGGGCTGTGTTCTCCCAGCTGCCAGGGCCCGAGAGGGGCGTGGTCTGTGCCTCTGGGGACAAGGGATATGGAACTCAGCTGACCTGTGGTCTCTGACCCATCTCCTCTCCCAGCCCACACCCCCGCCCCCTCTGGAGGAGCTGGCCTGGCCAGGCCCACAGGTCCTACCTGGTGCTCCAGTACTAGGCCGTCAGGATGCCAGGGTCTCTCTCCCCGTATGCCCCTAAATAAGAAGTCCTCCTGAGGTGGGACCCCACGGCATGAGTCCAGTGCCCCTCTGCCTTCTGCCAAGGTGAATCCCTGGCCTCTGTGCCCTCCCAGCTCCTTATCCCAAGGGGAAAGTGTCTCCTTGTTGGGCCAGGCGGCCAGGTTGGGACATGAGTCACCGCAACAGCTGCAGGGGTCACAGACAGGAACTTGACCCCCTACCACCCCCACCACCCACCTTGGGTTCCCGTGGCAGGGAGGGTGGATCGCCTGGATGCCAGCTGGCCTTGTGGGCACTGCCCAGCGCCAGGAGCTGGACACGAAGGCCAGGACAGCACAGCAGTCAGTACGGGAGACTGGACAGACAACCGCCCTGTTTACAGTTCTGTCCCCGCCACCCCTATCCCCGCCCTCCCAAAGCATGGAGCACACTCACTAGCTCTGCCATATTTAGCTCAGATGCTGGGCTGGTTCCCAGAAGTGCGCATGGGGGGACACAAACAGGCTGACCCTCACAACCCCAAGAAAAGACAAAACCCTGCAACATGACTGAGCATTTTATTGCAGCGCTAACACGGGGTGCTGGGGGCCCCAGCTGCCGTCTTCACATCCCCCTCCCTCGGGTCTTCTCCCAGCCTCCTTCCCAGCGCAATCTAGAGCCCTTACACTTTTCCTTGTGCTTCTCTGAAGCTGAAACCTGCACCAGGGTCCCCCGTCTCAGGGACTTCTTGCCCTCACCAGTATCTTCTGCCCCTTCTCCTGGCCTGGGGGTCCTCAGCTGTGCTGGCCCCCAGCTCTCCACCCCTTGTGCCCACTCTTTGCTCCCCTCCCTTTGAGAACTCAGGAGACCCAGGCATCCTGGCCTCTGGCTCCTTCCTCCCCTAGCCCCCCAACTCTGGGCAAACTACAAAGCATCCATTGCCAGCAGGTCCCCTCCATGGTCCTAGCCAGGAAGGGCCCAGCTTCTGGCTGGCACAGTGGAGCCTGTGCCACAGTCCCCTCAGCCTCTCTGTGCTTCCTGGGACATGGAGCGGGACAGGGAGCGACGGAGGGTGCCAGGCTTGCTGACAGGGACCACGGGGGGCAGCTGCTTGGTGATCTCGGCCATGTCCTGACGCTCCGCACACTGGCCGCCCAGGGCTGTCTCCAGGGCCAGCATCTCCCGCAGCTGGATGGGGGTCTCCTCGCGTTCCTCCTTGGTGGGGCCCACCTTGGCAGGGGTGAAGATGGGCAGTGGCAGCACCCGCTGGTAGGGCAGGAGGTACTGCTGCAGCCCGCGACCGAGGATGCCCATCCGCATCACGAGCCAGGGGGAACGCTGCACCAGCGCCTGGCACTGGCCCTGCCGGTGGTAGGTCTCATGCCGCTGGGCATCTTCCTCATGCAGGGAGCAACTAGAAGGAGAGGAGAGGGGACAGGGCGCACCTGAGAGCTGATGTCCTCCAACTGTGGGCTGGGCAGGGCTCCCCACACCTGGGGAACGGGAGGGGGACCCCACTTTGCTCTCCCCAGTAAGCACTCTTCTTGCCCATCTCTAAGAACTTCTCTGGGGACTCATGCCTTGCTTCCTAAGGCTCATGGAGGGTCCTCTCAGGAGGGTGGAGGGACCCCCACTGGCTGGGCAGCACTCACCCCTCCTCAGGTCGCGTGGACAACGTCAGATCCTTCCATTCGGCCCAGAAGGCCTCTCTGCGCTCACAGTTCTCCTCGGACACCTGGCAGCTCAGCTCTGATGTGGCCATGGCCGCTCCTCACTCCCTCCGCTCTGCTGCTCCCTGGCCCTTTAAATACCCCTCCCACTCCTGCAGGGGCTATTTTCAGCCCCTCTGGCGTCAGAAGCTATAAGCAGAGCCAAGACTCACTGATGGGGGACTCTGGGCGGGGCTGGGGTGCCTGGCTGTGGCTGCCCCCAGGAGAGGTCAGCTACTGAAGAGATCAAGATGTCCTCCTGGGGGCAGAGATCCTCACGGCGGCGACACCTCCAGATGTCTGATCTCCCCAGACACCAAGACCAGGCACATGCCCAGCCTCATGCCCTTTTGGCTCTTGCCCTCTGTCCCCCTCCCCACAGGCCCAGGGCTCATCTGTAGACAGAGCAGGAAGCTCAGGACGAATGGAGGCCCATCTAGGCTCTGCATTGGTTTGTCCTGCCCCAGCGCTAGCCTCAGCCTGCTCCAGGGCACAGCCCACGAGTGTGCCCCTCGTCAGGGTCAGTGCCACCACGTCCTCAGGGGCCTGCACCCAAAACGTGGTCTCTCTCCCAGACACACACAAGGGGCTGGAATAACTCCACACTGGGACAAGGCACCAGCCTCTGCCAGCTGATTTCCCTTCCCACCAGCGGTCAGAGAAGTGTCTCCCAAGTTGGGCCTGGCACGTGGAGGGTGCTGGTGGGGGAAGTTGGCCCTCTACCCCCAACACCACAAGGTGAGGGGGGTCCAGGGCAAAGGGAGGGGCGGGCTCCAGCAGAAAACAGGTGGTGTGACCATGGGTCGATCGCCCCTTCTCTGGGCCTCATTTTCCCCATTTTCTGCTCACAAAAGCCTCCTGTGAGCACTGCTGGCTCCATGTGCCACCTGGGATGGCTCTGGCTGCCATTCACTGGGAGTAGGGTAGTCTGGCTGCTGGGCCCACCCAGCGCCCAAGAGCATCAACTCAGGGTCAAGAACCTGGCACCCAGGGTGCTGGACACAGAGGCAAAATAAGGCACAGGGGCACCAGGCAGGCGGTGAGGGGAGCTGAGCTGAGGCCCCTCTGGGGCCAGCATACATCTGATTATCTTTAATCCCACTAGAGTCTCCTTTTTACAAGACAGTAATAGGGGCTTGGAGGTAGGTCTGCCTGGGGCCATGCTGCTTCCCCCACTTATATCCCAGTCCCAGCCCCAGGCAAGTTGGCCCCTATGGAAGCCAGCAAGGGTGGTGGGTAGGTGTCCCGGTGGCCCCACTAGGATTCCGAACTCCTTGCAGCCCCAGAGAATGGGGGGGGGGGGGCGCAGAGGAAAAGGGGTGGAGCCTGAGAGGCAGAAGGTTCTGGTCCCTGGGATCCCAGAGGTGCCTCGGTAACCCTGACGCCCAGGTCCCACCTCCACCGAGAACAGTCAAGTCAGCTGCAGGCAGCCTCACGTTCTGTTCTCCCTCATCCCTCAATCCTCAGCTGGAGACAACCCTTCACTGGAGGCCTGGCCTGGGGGCTGGTTTTCCTTTCCCAGTTCTCTGCCAGGTGGAACCATTCAGAAAAGGTGGGCATTCCAGGAACTGGTCCCCAAAGGCCCCATCCCCCTGCTGGGGAAGGCGGGAGGGGGTATGGGAGGAGTCCACCTGGGATGCTCTCTTTTCCTCTCCCAGAGAGCTGCCCTCCTCCTCCCCCAGGAGGCCAAGCTGGTGGAGCTGCCTTTTTTTTAAGTTCTTGTTTTTAATTGGCTCAAATGACAAAGGAAGTCCCGAGGGAGGGACAGAAGCCAGCAGAAGCAAGTTCACTGCCAGCACACAGCCCCTCACCTGCCACCCACTCCCTCACAAGTGCACGTGGAAAAGGTCCCAGACCCTTTACATCCTTAAAAAAACACGAGAGAGCAGACAAATTAGGGGGCTCCCACACCTTAACACTGACCACAAGGCCTCCCTGATGGAGCAGGCCCTCCCCTCACATCCATCCAGGCCCTGCTCAGCAGGGGCCAGGTCTCCTCCAGGAGGCGGGGCGCTGCAGAAACGTCAGCTGTCAGCGGAGTAGCTCAGCGTCAGCCACAGAGCCCTGAGTGCAGATGCAACCCCACGACCAGCTCCTGGGCCAGGCCCCAAGCACACGCATCAGTGCAGTGTGTGAGGTGCGACTGGAGCCAAGGTGCTGCTGCAGAGCAAACTTTCTTCCATGGCCAGGCCCTCTGGAAGCAGGCAGACCCACCGGCTCCCTCCGGCTCTGGAGGCGGGTGGGGTGGGGGGGGGGCCCTGGCCGGCAGGGTGGCAAGGGATGTGGTCACGCACGGGCCGCCAGCTCTCCGATGCGCTGCCGCAAGTGGAAGGCGAATTCAAACATGGTGGCTGCAAGGCTCTGGTGGATGAGGTACCGGGGCAGGCGGCCCTGGGGAGCAGGGAGCAGTTCCAGGGGAGCTGGCCCTCAGCAGGCGGTCCCCCCTTAACACTTGGCACTGGCAGGGGGTCCCTGGCCCAGAGTGCAGGTGCAGCTGGAATGCAGCCTAGGCCTCCCTCTCCACCTCACTCCTGGCAGGAAGGACATGCTGTGCTGGGCCTTGGCACCAGCAACACAAACAGACCCGGGAGGGGCCAGGCTGGCGGCCAGCCACCCTCCTCATGGCCTCGGGAGCTGCAGGCAAGAAAGGGGCGGCACAAGCTCTCCAGTAACTCAAGGCGAGAAGACCATCTGGATCCTGCCCCAAATCTCACAGGAAGAAAGAAGGTCGCCAGACTGGGGCTTGCAGGAGCCCCCAGGGTCACACAGCAGAATCCCATCCACACCACTGAGGCAGCCTCGCAGCCCCAGCACCCTCACCTTGAGATCTGTGTTCAGGATCCAGAAGAAGGTGCAGACTCGGGGGTTACTGGGCGACTTGAGCACAACGAAGCCCCCAGGACCATTCTCTCCCCTGAGGAGAGAGGCACCACTTGGGGCATCTGGAGCCAGGCAAGGAGCCTGACCCCACCCCCATCCTTGGCCTTCCTTGACTGGGGGGCAGAGGGAAGAGAGCTGCTGGTCTAGGAGCCGGTTCTGAAGGGGCCCAGAACAGGTGTCCCGGAGGCGGCAGGATGCAGCCTCCACCCCCGCCCATCACAGGAGCCTGTCCTCCTACAGCAGCCACGTGCTTGTGCTTGCATTCCCCAGGGGCAGGAAGCCTGCTGCCCATCCAGAGATCAGGGCAGTTCTGAGGGGCTGGGGTGGGTGGGCCACCACCCTTTATTGCCCACTTGGAGCACACTCCAGTGAACAGCCCAGAGAAGGAAGTTGGCACCCGGAGAGAAGACAAGCTTGCCTGTCACTCAGCAAGTCTGTGGTGGTGCCAGCCCGAGCCCCGATCTCAGTCTCAAAGGTCAGTGCTCTCTGCAGAACGCCAGGCAGGAAAGGGACATGCAGGATACAGGGCAGGACAGGGCAGTGCCCACAGCACGGGGACCTAAGCAGGTAACCCCTAACTAACTCCGCTGCTTTTAGGGAACTTCTCAGCGTGCCAAGAAAAAGCACGGCGGCAGAAATGAGAGAAAGAGAGGGGAGCTGGTAAGCCTCCTGCTCAGGTCTTCACCTCTGGGCTCCCAGTCCTCTTCCCTGGACTGGCCTACCCCAAGAGCTGCCCTCCAGTCTGGTGGCATGGTGCCAGCCATTATTCCCCGTCTCCAGCAGACAGAGCAGATCAGCAGGATTAGGGGCCAGAAGGGGCAAAGCCCAGCAGGACGGGGGGCAGGAAGGCAGGCTGGGCAGGAGAAAGCGCCAGGCTGCACACACTAACCACGCAATATCACAGCCCGGGGCGGAGCTGCAGACAGCCCGTTGCAGGCTGGCTTACCTGACATATTTGTGCATGGGGGGCTTGGCACAGTGGGTAGTGGCGATGCCGGAGGACAGATAGCGGTCTCTGCGCCGCTCGATGCGCCGGACATTCACAAAGTCCCTGAGGGAGGGAGGGTTAGACAGGGGGCACCCAGCCGGGGAGGAACCTGGGGCCTGCCTGAGAGGAATGGGCGTGTGGTGCTCACCTGGGGGAGACCACACCACCTGCAGCCCCTGCAGACACATCGTAGGAGATGAGGGTGTTGTCTTCTACTCGCTGTAGGATCTGCAGGCCGTCAGAGGACCATGAGGTGCAGCCCACTCCAGGGAAACGCTGGGGACAGGGTCCCGGCACCCCAGGAAACCCCCAGTCCACCTCCTCTGTGCCCAGGGTGGGGGGGCCACCTGAACACTTCCTTGTCCATTTCCCCAACCCTCTCTGAGGCACAGATGTCATCGTGTCCATCCTACAGATGTGATCGCTGAGGCACAGGGCAGTCCAGGAACTGGGCCCAGGCCCCACAACTGGTCCTGCTGGGGTGTGGCTGTGTGCTGACCTGCCCCATTGCTCTGTCTCTGCCCTGAGAGGTGCCCAGCTCACCTGGCAGGCGGTCACGGTCTTGTTCCACAGCACCATCCTCTCGGGCTGCAGGATCACTTCCTGGTACACCAGCTCCGCAGGGCAGGGCAGGAAGGTCTGCGGCAGGGTGACAGAGGTGCTCGGGCACACCAGTCCTTCCTGCTTGGAAGGGAAACCTGCTGGGGGCCCCGGGACCCCTCTGGACGCCCCAGCACAGCAGGAAGTTCCAGGTCCCCACCTCACTCGCTCACCTTCAGGATAAACGTCTTGCCGTGAAAGGGAACCTCGATGGTGTACACGGTGTCCCCACAGTCCTATGGCAGGGACGGGAGGGAGGCAGGCAGGTGGGCGGAGGGCATGAGAGGGCGCGGGGCGCAGGGATGGGTGGCAGACAGGCAAGCTTTAAACCCCCAGGGTAGAAACTGCAGGAGTCTGGGGAAATTTGAGCAGCCGTTAAAAGATGGTGGTTCTGACAAATGTCTAGCGGCAAGGAGAGAAAGGCTTTGGGTATCAAGTTAAAAGACAAGCACGCAGCTGCAGCAGGTCTCCAGGCCAAGTGGGCTGCCAAGGAAGCAGCAGAGAAAGGATGGACTTGCTCCCATTTCCAGAGCGCTCTGTGATCTTGCAGACAACGTTGCTTTGATTGTGACACAGAAACAACCGTGGACACAGGGCAGGAGGACACAGGGCAGGAGTCCGGCTCCCATTCAACGTGGGACCCCCTCCTGTCCTGGCAGGACAGGTTCAACTGGTGTAACCCTGGGACTTAGTTCTCAGGCCTCAGAAAAGGGAAGGTCAGGCAGGAGAGATTTCTTACATTATTCTTCTCAAACTTCCAGTTCTCCTCCTGGGCCAAGATCTGGTCCACCACCGCCGTGGCCTCCTTCCCCTGGCGGACGTACTCCCACTCCTGGCCAGGTGGGAGGCAGGAGGGTCAGCCTGGGGCCTGCCTCCCACTTTGTGTGGTCTGTTCTTTCTCTCAATACCCCACACCCCTCTCAGAGCAAAAGTGGGCTCCAAGGGGTTCCTGGGGCCAGGAGCTATGGCTGAGGCTGCTTCCCGTGCCCCTGGCCCGCGGCAGACGCTCAGAGGAGCACTGGCCAGCATGCAGGCTGCCTGAAACTTGCACTCGGCTGGGAGCCCCTGCCCACCCCGGCTGAGCCCAGCACTGCCTTTTCGGGAGCCCATTCCAGAAGGGTGGGAGTGGGCAGCCCGAATACCTGAGCAGAGAAGCTTTTTTTCCCAACAGCTTCTTCATCTGATTCATTATCAGATCCTGTGGGAAACAAACACAGACGAAAACAGGGAGGGGCGGGCAGAGTGTGAGAAGGATGGGGTTTAGATGCATGACTGCGAGGGTGTGGGGGAAAGAAGTGCATGGGAGAGGGCTGCTGGCTCTCCCCAGGGAGCAGAAAGGACAGAAAGAAGAGGCCCAGCCTCCCTAGCATGCTCCTCATCAAGCCCCTTCCTGAGAGCAGCGCCCCCACCAGCCCTCACCTGCGAAGGACTCGGGGGGTGAGTAGAACTGGCCCTCGGACAGCGCACCAGAGAAGAGCAGGGGTCCGCGGGCAACAGCGGCCTGGGCAGCGAGATACCCTGGGAAGGCAGAAACAGCCGCCGTTGTCCCAGGCCAGGGACAGTCATGCCTAGCACCCCTGCCCAAGCTCACCCTGAGGCTCATGGAGACGAGAGCTCAGAACTGGGGCCGGGCTGGGCCCGCTGCAGCCCGTGGTACTCACATCGCTCCTCCTCGGCCTCCTGGGGGAGGACTTTGAAGTCGAGGAACCAGGTCTCCAGCCAGGCGAGGACAAAGGAGACAATGGGCAGCAGGTAGCCGAAAGCCCCTTTGCTGAGCAGCTGTGGAGGGACGAGGCTGAGCCCCATGGCAGGGGTCACCCAAGCCCAGAGCCCCCTCCTGGGGCTACCAAGTCTCACATACACCCCACTCCTGCCCCAGGCTGGAGTCCCTCTGTGGCACACGCATCTGAGGTGGACTAACGGATTCTGTGGCAGGACAGACTGACTAGAGGAAGCAGGACCTTCTGTCCTTGAGGATGCAGGGGTGTCAGTGGGGAAAGCCAAGGACAATGACTCCTTGGACATATCAGGGGCGGCATTCTCCTTCACCCCACCCCTGACAAAGGGGACAGACACCCTGATACAAGTGATCCCATCTCAGAAGCCATCCCTCAGGTCCGGTGTCCACCAGACCAGTCAGAACCCAAGTCACTGACCTCAGAAAGGATGACCTTGACAATGAGAAAGGCACTGGATACCAGTGTGGTGACCTGTACAGAGAGGGAAGGAGGCAGAGAGGGAAAACAGAGGCTGGGGAGTAAGTCCTCCATCCCATCCCCTACACCAGCCCCTCCAGGACTAAGAGCTGCCAGGAAGGTGGCATCTTACCGCAATCACCCACCAGTGCCGCAGCTGCAGCACCGCGTAACCCAGGAGCAGCCCCGAGAAGCGGAAGAAGGCGAGGACCTGCGGGGAGAGGGGCATCACAGGCAAGCTGATGCTCCTGCGCCTCCCCCATGCAGCTCCTCTGGGTCCCTGCCATATGGGTGCACACCTCCGCAGAACTTGGCAGAGTCGCTGTTTCTTTGAGGGACAATTTGGATGTGACCTTCTCTTCCCCCACCTATGTGACACCTTCTGAGGGTGGGACCCCACTAAGAAGGCTTTAAAGACAGGGCTCTCTGAGGGTGGGAACCAGGTCTTCTGACCAGACAGGGATAAGAGGCACAGAAAGCAGAGAATCAAGCCCCAGAGTTAATTCCCTGCTCCCTCTCTGTCCCTGACCCCCTGGTTCCCCAAAGGCTGCTCACAAAAATGTCAAAGAAGGAAGTTTTAAAGTTGTAGTGGATGATCTCCTGCTCCAGGTTCTTCCGGATGCCCGTGTTAGTCTGGAAAAGAGAAGTATAGAAACAGCTCTTGGGCAGAAACGAGACCCCGGGGCTGCCCTCTACCTTGCAGAACGGGGAGAAGGAAATGGGAGCATGAAACGTGGAGGAGGCGCTGTCAATGGCCCCCAAAGCGTCAGGGACCCAGTTAGAAGCCTGAGACGCAGGCACGAATGCCATTCCCCTAGGGACCTGGGCAGCCCAGGTAGGCAGGGCGGAGCTCAAGCACCGACACTTGAGGGCACTGCCCAGGAAGGGGGAGACTATGCAGGTAGGTAGGTAGATAGGGCTGGCAGACGGGGCACCCGGAGGCTGCCCTCACATAATCTCCTCTCCCTGCACCACTGCAGGGTTCCATCTTCTAGGCCATCGGGGTGATGGGGCCAGGGGGGTGACCAGTGCTGTGAGAGGGAGCCCCAGCTGGCAAAGCAATTGATTGGGTTTCTGCTTAATGGGAAAAATCCATCACGCTGCTGGAGAAGACGACATGGAGAATGGGCAGACATGTCCTTGCCCCTGTCCCTGCCCCAGCCACCCACACATTTTTACTGGGACCCGAGACCCTGGCCTGAACTCAAATGTCCAGGAGGGTCTAGAAGGGGGTCCGGATGGTTACTGAGAGCCGGACCGCAGCTGATCCCGCAGAAGGAATGGGATGACAGGTCTGGGCCCCTGCAGGTGGGGGATCAGCAACCCTGGAGAAGGAAGGCCACGGGGAACCCTGAAGAGAAAAAGTCCTCCTGGCCACCTCAACCAGACCCAGATCTGCTAGCGTCTACAGTCTCTGCTGCAAGACCCTGTGTGGGCCTTGTAAGCCCCCTGGGGGCCCTACATCCACTGGGCAACACTCAGTCTATTAGAAATAGAGATACACATGCAAAATATTATACAGTAATCAAACTAGAGCACTGAAAATTAACAAGATTTTAATTGTCTACCAAATGAAACATCATGCTAACTCTACTCATTGTTCAGTCCAGCATTCCGAGTTTTTTCCTTATATCTCAAAACAATCTGGAGGCTAGCTTTTCTCCCTTGGCAAGAATTCCCCAGGATGCAGTGATGACAGCTGAGTGACTACAGTCAACAGGCCAGGCAACCTCAGCAGAGACTGGATCCAAGTCTTCAGCTTTTTTCTGGCAAGAAAATACATATCGCATGAAGGCTGTGAGTGACTTTTAGTGCCTGGTAGGGACCGTCAAAAGAAAGACACTTAGGCTCTGAACCGTGTTGGGCCTCTGTTTTTGCAAGGTAAGATGGTCCCTAAGGTCTCCTGGCTGAAGGTGCCAGCTCGTCTCAGTGTATCAAGGACCGAGCTCTGCCCTGCCCTCCAGTTCACCACGCCCAGAATCAAACACACGCTTCACCCTAAATCAGCCTCTCTCCAAACACCCTACTTTTATCAACAAAGTCGCCACCCGAGTTTGAGACCTGAAGGAAGGTCACCTGCCATCCAGAACGCTGACCACCTTGCAGAAGGAAAAGTTTGGGAGGCTCGAGAGGCTGAGTCCCTTGCTGGGGTCACGAGGTTAATACTGAGAAGCTGGGACTGACAGGGCCTGGGAAGTCCTTTTCCCAGGGCTCCTGCCTCGGAGGTCAGGTCCTGCCACCAGCTGGCCAAGCAGTGTACTGCACGGGGCCAGGGATGTGCAGCCCCTGCACGAGGGAAAGTTGTCTCTAGCTGCTAGACTTCTCAGCAAACCCACGGAGGTAAAACTGGGGGCACTAGAGGGAGGGCTAGGAGCGACTGGGAACTGGGAGTTTTTATTATTTTGTTCCCCACTGTTCTCTCTGCTTTTAGCAAGTGCCTGGGACACAGCAGGAACTCAAAAAAAGGTTGGCTGGCTGGCTGGAGCCAGAGAGTAATGCAGGGCGGAGAGCTCAGAATGGTGGGTTCTCGCTGCCTTTTCAAGAGTGTCCACTAGGGGGCAGTGTGCGCAGAGGTCAAGTGTGAACCCTGGAGCCAGAGGGTCCAGGCTGAAACTGCCTTCTTCACATACTTGCTGAGAGAACCTGGACAGATGATTCAACCCCTCTGAACTCCACTTTCATTATCTAGAAGATGAGAACAGCTGCACCAGAGATCAACACCCCTATACGGCAGAGAGAGTGAAGCCCGGGTGACCCCGCACACAGCACGTGCCCAGCCTCACCCGGACTCACGTTCAGCTCGATGATCCAGAGCAGGGAGATGAAGAGCAGGTCGAAGGTGACGAAGAGACAGAAGGTCCGGCGGACATCAGAGATGGCCCGGCGCTTCTCAGGCGGTGGCGGGAGGAAGCGTGAACACAGGTTCTGGCTGTGGGACAGCGACGAGCTGAGAGAAGCCACCGCTGGCAGGCTGCGCTCCAAGTCCCCAGAGAATTTGTTCATCCTGCTGGGCCCCCACCTCAAGGCGGGACAAGTGGGGCCTCAGCGGTATGGCTGTGGGCAAGGCAGATAGCAGGGATCAGGCCGTGCCAGGCAGGGTCCAAGGTCCCCTGGATCTCCTTCCTCTGTACTCCTTCTCATCTGCTCCCAAGTACGTCTGACTTGCTCCCTTCAACCGCATGCCCCTAAACCCTCTGCCAGATCCCCTCCAGAGGTGGGCCTTCCAGGCTGGAGGGGTTTCAACATCACGCTGTCCCTCCTCCCACCCCGCAAAACCCTGTAGCCCCATGGTTCACCTGGAGTGGGCTCTGGGGTCCTCCCTGATGCCTGCCAAGCCCAGCCCTGTGGCTGGGCCTCTGGCCCTGTCAACAGCCTCTCGCCTGCTCCCACCCCCAGAAGAGGGCCCTAGCTCTGTTCTTTGTTTTCCAAGCACAAAGCCACATTCCCTCCCAGCAAGCAGCCCTACCCTCCCACCCCCTAATCCATGGCAACTGGGAGGGACTTCCCAGAGCAGTGTCTCTTAGTGTCAGAGCTGGACAGCAGTGTGGTCCCGTCTCCACAGCTCCCCTGCCCACACACCTAGGGCCAAGCACCGTCTTACCTGGATGGCTACCATCTGCTCCCAGGAACACAGCCCTCGGCTGCCTCACCCCGCAACAACCACTTCACACACCAGCCAGAGAGAGCTTTTCACACCAGGCCCTGCCATTCCTGCTCCCCATCACCAGCCCTGGGACAGCCGACCCCATGCTTGGTCTTGGCCCTGAGGGACGGGGCTCTTACAGCTCTTCTCAGGAGCGGGCTCGTGTCTCTTGACCACGGCCATCCAATATTTTTCAGGTCCCTGAATGCAGCAGGCCACTCCTGTCTCAGGCCTGGGCCTCGGCCCATATGGCTCTTCCAACCCACAGTTCTAAAGGCGTCTCCTCAGTCTCCCACCCCCGTACCCACTCAGTGTCATGTTTCATTATGGGGCTTCACTTCCTTCAGAGAACTCCTCCCTGTCTGAACTGCAGTGACTTATTTATTGTTATGCAGACTCCAGAGGCGCAGGGCCTTCATCCAGCTTGGACATGGCTGTCTCCCAGCGCCTGGCGCCAAACAGGAATTGAGCGACTGACTGAGGGATGGGTATGGGGATGATCCATAGGGTCTCCTGGCTTCAGCACCATGCTCTTCGGAGAGGGGAACAGGGCAAACCCTAATATGAAGAGCCAGCCACAACTCAAAGACCAGCCAAGAGCTCCACTTCCCACAGAAGGCTGTGTCCCCCGCCGAGGCTCCTGCCTACACACGCACGCAGGGTTTTCCTCCTGTTGCAGGTAAGAGGCTCACGCAGTGAGGGATGGACTGGCCTGTCCCTAACTGCTGTGCAATGGCGGGGCCAAAATTCTCAGGATCCCCAGGCAAAGGGGCCCTGGAGCACCACCTCCCTGCCCCCAGCCCCAGGCCACGGGCTCTGCTCCACTGATCTGCTGGCAGGAGGCCCAAGAGACCACTGTCTGGGGGAGGCAGTCCCGTCTACAGCAGAAAGGAGCCTCCTGGTGCGCCGGGGTCTGAGCTTCTGGGAGTCCATCAAGAGCTTCCCTGAGTCTTCTCAGGAGGTGGGGCCGGTGGACGGAGCCCTAGAGGCTCGTCCCTGACCCGGGAAGCAGAGCTAACCACTTGCTCCTCCTGACCTGCTGTCCCTTCATACTACTTCAGCGGCCCACTCAATCTATTAGGTCCAAAACGAGGCCCCAGTGTGTGAGTGGCAGAAGGTTCTAAGCAAGTCCACTCATCCACCCTCTGCCTCTGTGCAAGCCCACTGGACAGGAGCTGGCTGGAAGCTGCCCCCTCCACCACACTCTTGGGGTCCGCCTGACAGCTCATCTGGAGTGTCCTGAAGGAGAGCTGCGCCCAGCACTGGGAGGAAGCAGTCAGAAGAGGGACAGGCCACCAGCAGCGGGCCCCCAACATCCATCAGCTGAACCTGGTGCCAGACTGGAGGTTACCCATCCCTCACGGGGACAGGGCTGCCGCTTCAGGGCCAGGGACGTTTCCTTGTCTCTAAAGTTCAGTCTCCATCTCTCTTCCTTTCCTGTCTCTCACACCAGCTACCCCTTTCTACCTTCTCTTCGTGAGTGTCTCTGCACCCCGACTCCCGCGTCCATCTTTGTCTCTAACCCAGGTGGATCTTCCTCCCTCCTCTCCCGTCTGTATTTCTCCACCCCAGCAGACCCTCACCCACCCTTCTCCAGTTTTCTCCCAGGCGTCTCTGCCTGTCTCCGTCCCTGCTCTGTCTGCCGTCACCCTCTGCCCCATCTGCAGGCACCATGCCTCCCTCTCCCAGTCTGCTCCAGTGTCTGCCTGTCCCTCTGGCTTTCTTTCTCCCTCCCTGGGGACAGTGCTTGGGGGGCAACAGCTTGGGTGTGAGACGCACTTGGAGTGGCAACGGCACTGACACTCATACTCTCAGACATCCCCGTTGAGGCGAGAGACACAGACGGTGGATGAAAGCAGAGGTGATGGGGAGCCTGGGAGAGCTGCAGATGCCAGGGAGCTAAGTGTGGGGTGGGGGGGCCCTGGAGCAGGGCTGGGGTGCTGGCCGGAGTCAGGAGACAGCGCTGCAGAGCATCCTCCCACAAAACCAATGCCAATTCCAAGTAAGCTAGAGTCTGAGGATGAGAGAGCCCCACTGATTCCCAGAAACTTTGGCAAGTGTTTCTCCCCAGCCTGCTTCTTTATCTGGAGGGAAAGCTCAGCGGTCTTTATAAAGCCTTCCTTTTTTAAAAGCGAGATAAACTAAAAAAAATTAATAATTAAAGGAAACCTTATTTAGAACCTCAACATACAAAACAGGTGAAAACAAGACTCTCCAGGGTCCTGTCACTGGGAACCTGGGGCTCAGCCTTTCCTGGAATCCAGACCACCCTGAGGCACCTTCCTGCAGGCAGTAGAAAACAGCGCTCACCCCGATGACTTCAAAAGGTCTGTGAGCGCCACCACCTGCCAGCCGAAGAGGTGAAACCATCTTGGCCCGGACCTGCCCTTGGGAGTCCCCAAAGCTTTGCTCTCCACTAGCTCAGGTCCCTGGCTGGGGTGGCGGGGTGTGGGGTGCAGGGAGGCAGCAGCTGCGGTGGCACAGCTCAGCCTGATCTCCAGCTTCCTGCAGAGGGGTGGGCACGGCGTGAGACCGGAGACAGCAGGGCTGCCACCCAGCCCCCGGGGAGCAGCACCCCTGCCAAGCCAGCGCCTGCTGTCACCAGCCCCGCCTGAGCGCCTTCAGAGGTGTCAGGGGGAACAGCATGGGTGGCGTGAAGAGGCGTGAGGGGGTCCGCCTGGGATGGCTGCAGACTTAACACCTGTGTGTGCAGAAGCTGAGTTGCTAAGTCTTGGGGAGGGAAGGAGGCGAGTTCACCATCCTGGACAGGAAGGGATGGGGGTGGGGGGGTGGGGGGGAGGCAGAGCGGGCCAGTCAGGTGCCCAGGCACAGTTCACCGTTCAAGATATTTCAGTCCTTGAGGCAAAGCGGAAGCAGGGGCATGCCACCCCAGGCCTTCTCTCACGCCCCAGGACACTCACCTGACTGCAAGAGGTGCTTTTGGGTGGGGACCCAGCTGTGGATTTGGGGCAGACAATAGGAGGTGACTGAGCGGTGGAAAGAACTAGGGACTGAGGTCTGGCCTCAAGTGTCACTCTGTCCTCGCTAGCTGCATGACTTGGGGGCAAATATAAAATTATGAGACCCGGTTTCCTTATGACATTAAATACAGGTAAGAATGTTACACTTAATGCAACAGAACAGCACACTCAGAGCTGGCTGGAATGATTCAAGTCACGGAGTTTTCACCACAGTAAGAGAGGCAACCATCACTGCAAGCCTGGAGGGTGGCAGCCGTGTCAGGAGGAAGCAGGGCGGGTGCTGGTCGTGGTGGCGGAGATGAACAGGCAGCTGGCGGAGCAGTCAGGTGAGGGAACCAAGTGCGTGCGGGTGGCAGTGGAGGTGCTCACGCCCTACAGTGTGCTAACGTGAAATGGCCCTGAAAGGCCTGGGCTGGCATCGGACTGTTCCAGGCACCCGCTGGGTGCTCCGGGGCAAGTGTGCAGTCGTTCCACATCTCATAGGAAGGGCCTCTCATAGGAAGGGCCCCGTGCTGCAGCTCCAGGCCAAGGGCAATTCCCAAGGTGGGCTGGAGGCAGGAAGTGGGGGCTGTCGTGGCTCCATGCACAGGGAGGGGAGTGCCAGGATTGACCTCTGATACTACCTCTTCCCAATGTGCCCAGCCAGTTCCCAGCTCCCCATCTCCCAGCCCCTCCAGATCCTGATTTCCACAGCACTTAGCGGGCAGGGGCACAGCCCTCAGTCACAGCCCAAGCTGGAAGCTCTCCCAGCTGGCATTTTCTGGCCAAGGCAAGCCCGCAATGTGGATAATAACACTCATTCATGCATGAGCCCCTGAGGCTGCATCTGGAAAGTGGGGATACCTGTCTTGACCCTGGAGAGTCTGGGCACCAAAGTGATACAAATGCCTGGAATAGTTCCTGGTGCTTGACAGACGCTACCTGCTTCCCCCTGAGTCCTCAGCCTATGCCCGCTCCCGGCACCTTACAGAGGGCTGGCCACAGCACAAGCTCCAGCTCATCTGTCCCACAGAGCTGCTGCATCCAAGCCCCATCGATATCTCAACTGACGCACATTCCTGGACAGTGGCTTCTCAACCCTCTCCCAGGGCAGAGGAGACAGTGGACACAGGGCCTCCACCCCTCCCTGCCTCTGTACTCCTCAGGGAATGCTCACTAGCCTGACAATAGCCAGGGGGCTCCCTAGAGACGGCCCTAACACACAGATCAGGAGTCCAGGAGTCCTTGAAGCCGCGAAAGAACTAGACTCCAATCCAAAAGGTTCACGCCTTTGATTCTCACCCTATGAGTAACTTAACATCTTTGCCTCAGTTTTCTCCTCTGTAAAATGGGGATTAGGAGAGCACTGACTTCTTGAAGATATTATAAGGACTGAGATAGTTATTAAAATGGTTGAGAACAGGGCCTGCCTCTTCTTTAGAGGAGGGCATCGTTTGCTCTCTCTTTGCGAGGCACTTCACCCAGGGCTGCGGGTGATCTGGGTCAAGCTGGCGCTGTCAGTGCCCAGGTTCATGGAGCAGTCACAGACAGGCAGGAGGCAGAGCTCTGGGCGTAGAGCGGTGGCTTTGGCCTATGCCCTGCTGCTGGTCAGCCTGGAAGGAGTTGGTGCAGGGAGGATGGACAGAGCCCAAACAGGCCTGCAGACCCCCTGGCAGATTAGCAGTGGCTCACACTGGCAGCAGACAGCCCCTCTTTTACCCCTCACACCCTAGCAGATGTGGAGATGAGGATAGGAAGGAGGAGACTCAAGTTCAGAGCAGAGTTGACTACACAGGTAGGTGGGCTTTCTTCTGGGAGTGCTGGGCCTGCTAAAACCCAAATGGAGCTACTTCCAGACCTTCTGCTGGCCAGGAAATGGGGTGTCCAAAGACACTAAGGAGCTAAGGACCATCAGCCAGGGCCTGTGGGGAGCCCAGCATCTCCTGCCCCCCGCCAGCCAGCAGCAGCTCCTGTGGCCCTTCCCCACAAACCCACCCAGTGTCTGCCCCCGCTCACTCCCCATCACCACCACCCACCCTGTCGAGTCCAGCTTCCTGACCACCCCGGTGTCCCTGGCCTAAGGCTGTTCTCAACGCAGTGGCCAAAGGGGTCCTGGTAAAAGTCAGACCACCCCTCTCCATGCCCTGGACCCCCAGTGGCTCCCAGCTCACCCAATCAAGACTACCACGAAGCCCATCCTTCTAAGGCTGGTCCGTTCTTCTCCTTGCCTCTTCCCCTTGACCCCTCTGCACAGCCACACAGGCCCATCCATTCCTTGGACACACCGGGCTGCTCCCAGCCAGGGCCCTATCTGGAGGCCCTCCCCAGACGCTGCAGCTCCCTTCTACTCTCCATGTAAACCTCCCCTTGGAGAGGCCTTCACGGACCTTTCTCCTCCACCCTGACCCTGCTTTATTCTGTACAGCATGCATCACCCCAGAAGTGTTGTCTTCTGCTGCGAGTTCCCTGCCTGTCTCCCCTGGAACGCAAACGTCACCAAAGCGGGGACTCCCGGCTCTGCATGCTGCGGCGTGCCCAGGGCTGACAGTCATACCAGGCTGGTAGAGACACCCAGCAAATGTGTCAAGCGACTATACAGACCTCTCCTACATGGGACATGCAGAGGTCCCCGGTCCTAGGGAGCAGCGCCTCCCTCTGCTGGGTCTTGTCCTGCCCAGAGCCCAGCACCCCCCACCAGTGGGCAAGGCAGACGGACTGGCTTCTTGGGCACCAGAAACAGGGAGGCTGCTCCCCATCTTCTCTGAGTCCCAGCTGTCGGGAAAGGCTGGAGGAGGGTCATCCCCACAGTGGGAGTGGGTACCCCTCACCCCCAACCACTGACTGTTCCTGGGACACACAGTGGCTGCTGTGTCCCTTCTAAGCCTCCACATCCTGGGGGAGGATTTTGACTCTTCAAAGGCCAGTTCAAATGCCACCTCCAGGGCAGAGCAATCCCTCACCCTCCAAAGCCCCGAATCTCGATCAGCCCTTCCCTTATCTCTAGGCTAGACTGGTACCTCCAAGTCATTTCTCCTCAGACCCCGTGGACCAGCTCACAGCCTGGGGATGGCACAGGTCTAGGTGCTAATGGATCTATGAATCCACCACACCCACCCAGAGAGTGGGGAAAGCGCGTGGGTTTGGAGGCTGAACATCATTCTGGAGGCAAATGCCAAAGCCATTCTTGATTGGCTGAGTGCCCCTGACCTGGTCAGTCTGTGACTCTCAGTGTCCTCACCTGTAAAACGGAAAGAGTAGAGTCTACTTCACAAGACTTTTTTCTTTTCTGAGATGGAGGGAGGGAGGCAGGGGAGCGAGGGGAGCAAGAAGCACTTTTATTTAATCAGTTTTCTCACTAACCCGGGTCTTTGGTTGTACATGGTCCACACCCATCTGTCTCCTGAGCCACAGGGCTCGCCCCACGGAGCCCCTGAAAGGACTAGAAATAACACACAGAGTGATGGATTAACAGTGGCTACTACTTGCCGTGAGAGCACGGGTGCTGTGCTAGCGGCGGGGGGGCCAGGCACGTCCACGATGGCACCCTGCCCAAACTGAGCATACAGTCGGTCCTCCCAGATGGACGTATGAGCCGTAGACTCAGGGAGCTGACCCGATGGCATACATCAGGCTCTTGGTGACTCAGGCCGTAGAGGCCCATGTGTCAGCCTTGGCTCAGCTGGCTTACTGGTCCCTCCCCCAGCCCCAGTTCCAGGGCGCTTGGGAAGCTCCCTGGAGAAGTGGGAGTTTACCAAGAGGAGGACACAGCAGCAGTGACAAACAAAATCTCAAAGTTGAGGCTTGGATCCGTGTCTGCTTTCCTTATGGGGAAGTGGACAGGGAAGAGTCAAGTCAAAATACAAACAATATGATCGCTGTACTGTCCCGGCCCCAGTCCGGGAGGATCTCACAAACTGAGATCTACTCAGCCCTCCTGCCCCTGACACATGCCAGGCCGTGTTCAATCCAGGGATGCCTCTAACTCTGTGATTCCATGACCCCTGGCTGACTCAGGGGCTGGTGAGTCAGCCCCAACCCCAAGCCCTAGTGCTATTGGGTGAAACTTGGTGTCAATGAGGTCAAGTTCTCAAGGTCAGTCTGGAAAGGGCCAGTCATCTTTCCAGAGATAACACAATCTCATCAGCCCACTCAAAGGAAGGCCCCATGGTGGAGGGTGGGGGGTGGTGGCCCTCTGCGCAGACTCCTCCCAGCACCAGCCCTGACTGGACAAAGCCTGGGTCAGCCTCTTCCTGGTCAGAAAAAGCTCAAGAGGGATTCACGACTGGTCAGATGGGATGTTCCCTTGTCCCACTGCTGTGGTAGCTGACGCCTTGGGAGCTGGGACTGAGGCAGCTGTGGACTACAGTCAAGAGATAGCTCTGGAAATCCCTGTGGAGTGACCCTGACCTTCCCCGTATCTCCGCCTCCTCCATCTGTGAAACAGCACCAACAATCTCCACCACTCAAAGGGGTTTCAGAGTCACCTGCGCCAGCCCTGCAGCAAGCCTAGGTGTGTGACAGCTCCGCGCACTGCCACACACATGCAAGCCTACGGCGTGCCCAATGCGGTGTCGATCTCCAGGACACACGCAGGCTCTGGGTCCGGTGGAGAGGTTGGTGGGTAGATAAAGGATGGTGCCACACTGTGAGCTGTGCTTTCAGGAAGGAACAAATGACTGTGAGCTCCCAGAGGAGGGAGTATCTGAACCAGGCTGAGTGAGGTCAGGAAAGCAGCAGGGAGGAGCCCTGGCCATGAAGAACCAGCATCTATCAGTGGAGATAACGTCAGTCAGCAGGAAGCCCCAGCTCTGTGGAAAGCCCGGTCCAGCCCTGCCCAGGGGGCCTGCCCCGAGACACCAGGTACCAGGCCTCCTGACCTCCCCCAGACATGGTCCCTGCCAGCTCCTAACATAAGGGGACAGCTCCTTTTGGTCAAGTGAGGAGAGGACCCTCCAGCCTCAGAAGAGACTGCCTCTGCCCTTCTGTCCACCGCGGCCCGTCTACCTCCCATCAGTCCCAGAGCCCATTCAGAGGACCCAGCTCTCTGTTCTGAGCCCAGTCTGGTCTACACTTCCCTCTGGTAAAGTCATCCTGTCACTTTAAGGCCACTCATTAGTTGTCAGCGCCTCTTGAAAGTCTTTCTTGGTCTCTCTCATCCTTGAGTCCCTGCAGCTGTGTATATTTGTCCAGAATTAAAATGTTTCATGTAATATTTTCTCTTTCCAAATTCACTTGTCTTTTTTTTTTTTTAAAGGAAAGGTGCAGGTAGGAATGAAGATGAGTAGGCAGGCAGGGAAAGAGAGGAGGAAGAAGGATTTTTATTTATTTATATTTAGTAGTTCATATTAATTGTTCTCCCCAGTCCGGTACACGAACCCGGGTCTTTGGAATGTATATGAACTGCGCTTTGGGCAGAGGCAGTTGACTAAAACACTACTCCGCCAGGGTGTGTCCAGATTCATTTCTTGACATCAGGTCTAGGTCTTTTTGACCTCTGAATCCTCCGTCAATAAATCCAGATCCTGGGTGCGCCCTGATGGAATAACAGGCCAATTGCCTTCAAGAGACACAGGCAACTTGCCCCTGGGTTCAAGTCCCAGGCCGAGGGGGTAGGGGTGGGGGACAGCTGGTGTGAACAACTAAAAATAACATACCCCACCCCCCAAAATCCAGATCTTGTCCGCAATGTCCCCCCAACCCAGGATTTTATTTACTAAGAGCTAGGCCTTGGACTCTGAGACAGAATGAAAACTAAGCCAGTTCTTGAGTACTCATCAACATCCTCAAGCAGCTTATGAAATGAGGTCATAACCTCTGCTGTGCACTGTTCTTATATAAACAACAAGAGTTAACAATGACTGAGCACTTGTGCTCACTGTTTCCAAAAACCTTCAACATACACATTTTATTTAATGTCCACAGGAACAATGAGGTAGGCACATACTTCCATTTTACAAATGCAGAAACTGAGGCAGTGACTTCATCAAGGACACAAAACAGTGTCAGCACCCTCATTCAGGTCTGTACCCTCACCTGCTATGCCATTATGGACAAGGTGCTGTTCCCAGAGGGGCAATATTTAACCTTAGGAAGTCAGGGGAAGATGAGTCTCAGGCCGGGCTGCCCGAGCATAACACTGAAGGACCAGTCAAAGGAAGCCTGGCAGATGAGAGAATGGGATTTCCAGGCAGAGTTAGTGTGTGCCAAGGCATGGAGACCTCAAATGGCAAGTACGCCCTGCAGTGCCTACTATTGGGTTTTAGGGGGCACATCGGAGATTGGTAGGAAGATGTTAGATCACTGGGAGCTCTGTAGAGTGTGCTAGGGAGTCACAGGCAATGGGAAGCCACTAAAGGGTTTTAAGCAAGACAGTGAGTGACATGATGACACTGGTGTTTTAAAAGCATCACAAGAGGCGCACCCTGGTGGCCTAGGGGATAAGACCACTGCCGCTGCCTGGCGTAGTCCACATATATCCCAAGGACCAGGGTTTGTGTCCCCGAGCTGGGAGCAACAACCAAGATGAACTACTAAATAAGAAATAAATAAAAAAATGTTTCTTCCTCTTTCTTCCTGCCTGCCTACTTGCCTTCATTCTGTGTCTATACCTTTCCTTAAAAAAAAAAAAGGGAGGGGGGAATCACAAGAGTTAGGGTGGAGAGTGGGTTGCAAGCAGCTAAGAGTGGAAGTTGCTGGTAAGTCAGTGCAGTCAACCAGGTGAGAAAACATCAACAAGTTGGTAACAAGACCGACGCACAGGACCAGGTGTGAGGCCTGTTCCAGAAGTTGCCTGATAGAGCAGCCCTGAGAGGTGGGAATTGAGGAGAAGAGGAAGTGTAACTCCCAGGTTTCAGAGGCAGAACCGGGCTGCAGAGGAAAAGACCGGCTCCAATTTAGACACTGCAAGTTGCGAAGTGCAACCGTCTGACTGGCAGCTGGGTAGTCAAGTCTGGGGCTGTAAGGAGAGAACACGCTGAAGATGAAGACCTAGGGGTGGTGTGAGTGTGTAAGTGGGTGTTCAGTAGAGGAGACCATCGCCCAGAGTCCGTGCACAGCGGCTGGGCGGGAGAGGAAGACGGGAAAAGTACCCAGAGGAGGAGGTGCGGAGCCTGTCAAAAAGGGGAGGGGGTGTGTCCTCTTGGTTAATTTTGAACGAGTGTCACGGGTGTTACGCACCTCTAAGGACTCAAGACAGACATTTTAAGGACCCCTTTTGTTCTCAGTTAGGAGGCCACTCAGGCTTTCCCAAAGGAAGTTGGGGGAGACAGGATGACAGACGCAGACCGACCAGAACACTCTTTGTGTTCAGCTGTTTTCCCCCACTTTCGGGTCCTGCCCCGTAACACCCCGAGACCGTCCTTTCGCCTCTCCGCTCATAGTGAAGAGGGAGGTTTTGGAGCCCGGGCCCCGAGGGTCTGTGCGGGAGACCACCGGACCCCGCGCGGCCGGAACGAGGCCGCGCAGAGGAAGGGGGCGGAACCCGGGACGCGGCGGATGTGGGCAGGGTCGGACGGAACCCAGAACGGACACCCGGCAGGCAGCCGCGATCCGCTGGCAGACGCCGCTCCCGTACCACCACCCGGTCCCAGCGGCCTCTCCAGGACCCACCTGCTTCGTGTCAGACACGGCCGCGGCCCTCTGCTCGAGCCGCATTCCGGCTCGGCGGCTCCAGCAACGCCTCTGAGCGGAAAGGGATCTCCCTACGGCGCCACTTCCGCCTCGGAGCCCGCCCCCGAGAGCGAGCGGGGCCGAGCCGTCCCGAAGCCCCGCCCCTTCATTCAGTCCCCGCCCCCCCCGCCCCCGGGCCGGAAGTGGGGGCTGCACCTAAAGATCGATTTTAAGAAGGTCTTTACCAGGAGGGAGCAATTGGGAAAGAAGCCCGGGGGCGTCATCGTAATGGGGCCACTCAGGCCTGGCATTGTAGGGAAAAAGGGAATTTCTTGAGGGGTGGCCTCTGAGGCTGACAACAGGTCCTTTCGAGGACCACCCTGTCACCCCTCCGCGTCTGTCCGCCCTCCCAAGCAGGAGCTATGCTTCTAAGAAGTGTGAATGCAGGAAAGGCTCATAGACTAGTGGACTGAACACGAGGGTGGAGGGTCCGACCCTTGGATGACCACCTACTAGGTATCCCATCTTTACCTCCTCCTCCCTTTCCTTTCCCCTGAAACAGGAGTCTCTGCACAGTTATTTACAAAGATTTATTACAGCATGGGAGCAGATCAGGCCTGGAGTCAGGGAAGAAGGGAAGGAGGCAGAGCAGCTGGAGGACAAGGAGAACCTGCCTCCTCCACAGTGTGCCCCCCACAAGGATGTATACTAGGCGGCATTCCTGGCATCAAAGCACAAACAATAGGCAACAAAGCAGCCTCTGCCAGTCCATCTTCCAGGCACCCAGGCTGGGGAGCAGGGGTGATAAGGGGATGATTTCCAAAATGCTGAGGCTGTGGAGAAGGATGCCTGAATCCTAGGTCCTGTAGAAACCAGCGAGAGGGGTGGTGACTTGGGATCCTGCCCCAAATAAGGATCTAAGAGCACCCACATCCTGTCTGTACCCCGTTCCGCCAGATCTTAGGGTCCTGCCCTGTGGGTTTCCTGTGCTCAGGGATTAGGGTCTGGGGAATAGAATTATGAAGGATGAACTTTTGTTCTGTTTGATGGATTTTCCAATACAAATTCTCTTGCATCCCACCTCCCACTGGGTGAATAGGGGAATGACTGGCAGGCATAGGCATCAGGCAGCAAGTGCCCAGGGACTCAGCCAAAGGTGGGCAAACAAGCAAACACAGACCAGCTTTAATCTTCTAGAAGTCAGAAGCCGCAGCCCTAGCGAGTGAGGGGAAGGGTATAACATGGGGTGGGAACAGAGTGGGTTTCTGGGGAACAGCAATGACCCCTCCACTTCCTTCCTGGAGAGGCAGGGCTGGGTGTCTAGGTGCCAGGTTCAGGGTGGGCAGGGCGCTGTGGCTCCTCCCCGGGCTCTGCAAGGCAAGCAGAGGCACTCAGGACTAGCACCATCCACCAAGATTCCAGCCCCGCTGCTGTCCCCCACTCCCCAGCCTCACCACTTAGTGCCTGGTCTTCCACTTGGTCCTCAGAGCTTCCATCACTCTGGGGCTCATCCAGAGGGGGTGGCCGCTCCCAGGGTCCCTCCAGACCCTGGCCACAGGTTGTCTTCTGCCCAGCTGGGAAAAGGTAAGAAGGGATAAAAGCACAGGCTCTGAATGAGTATCTGTCTGGCTATCCTGGAAGGTGAGCTGAATCCCTCCAATGGTTGAGGCCAAGCTTTCTGAGGCTATCTGGCCCTCCTGGGGGAGCACTGAGCTAGGATAGTGACTAGCCCACAACTTTACATAAGTAACTCATTACCTCTCTTCAGGGGGTGGCAAGAGGGAAATTATGTAGATTTCCTTAGATAAGATATAGTTAATACCTTGCCCCCAGAAGTCACTCCGGGAGGAGTGGCCATTGTTCCCTGGGAGACTTAATGTTTGACTCCTTGTCCGGCTGTTTTTGCCGAGAGAACAGTCTCCTCTCCATTTGCTCTGGGAGTCTCCTTGGGAGTTGAGGCAGCTCTTCCAGCTGGAAATATGGACCCATGGCTGAGGCCCCACAGCTGGAGATATGGACGGGTGACCTACACCACTTTCAGTGCAAGAGCTGGGCACTTCAAGTAGGGTGACTGGCCATTTTTCATCCCCATAAATAACGGGACCAAAAAGTTTAATGCGCACTAGGAGGCAAAGATGTGGCACAGCCTTCCACAGCCAGGCCTGGAAGAAACAACCATGTTAGAGGCTGAGATCTTCCTGCCTTCCTAAAAGTTCTCTGGGCCTTAGGATCCTCCGTGGAGATTTCTGGATCTGAGACCTCTAGCTCTGAGGCTTTGGGTTCAGGCTGTAGGCTCCTGCCAGCCTCTCCCCTTCCCAGGCAGCTGGGGTGGAAGTGCAGATGGCCAGATTGATTCTTGAATTCTTGAATCCTAGGTTCTCCGCTTAGACACTAGGGGGCACCCTCTCACCCCCAGTGTAAGAAGCTAAAAGGGGAGAAACAGTGACAGGGTCCAGGAGAGCACAATCCTGCCAGCGGCTTGCCTCCCGCAAAGTCTGCATCCTGGGTTGTTCAGAAATGCAGTCCATAGGGGCGTTGAACATTCTCAGTCCTATCCCTGCCCCTCCCTGCACCCCCTCACTGCCATGGAGGGAAAGTTCTTTCTTGGGTCTCGCCTCCAGTCTCATATGGCCTTGTCTTAATTCTTAGGGAAGAAACGAATTATAGTTGACCCTGGAACAACAGAGAGTTGTTGCCCCCTCATAGTCTCTCTATATAAGCTTTGACTCCCCCAAACCTTACTAGCTAGGGGATTGGGTCCAGGACCTCCCTCAGGTACCAAAATCCATGGGTGCTCAAGTCCCTTACAGTCGGCCCTTAGTTTCCTCGGGTTCTGCATCTACAGATTCAACCAATATCCAAGACTGTCTGAGCCTGGGAATGCAGAACCCTAGGATAGAAAAATATCCAGGAAAAAACCTATATCCCAAGTTGTCAATGATTTTGGAGAAAACATCAATCCAGGGAGTTGCAATAGACATCTAGGGCATTTGGTCAGGAATGCTGTAAATATCAGTGCGAGAAATTGATTCGGCTATTCTGGATCTTACAAACATCCATTATTTTAGATTATAAATACAAAATAAAGTCTCTAGAAAACATAATTAAGAATGATAATATTTGCATCCAAATTACAATAAATATGGCATTTTGTTACCACACACACAAAAGGAAACCGAAAAATATCTGCGTCTCCGAGTATAAGGGGAGCCACACGGTTCAAACCATGTCATCCAAGGTCAACTGTAGTAAGGAAAACCTGGTAAGCGTGAGGTTGCCTGTGAGGCATCCTGTGGGCCGAAGGATGGGCAGGCCTTTGTGGCATGACTTAGTTTCCCTGTGTGAGAAGCTGAACTGGTGGGGTGTCCCAAGACAGGGACAGGGAGGACCCACCCAAGATGGCAGGACCCAGGCTTCATGGCGCTTCAGCTTACCAGACACCCTGCTGCCCTTCAGGACTTCAGCCTGGCTGTCCTCCTCCTCCTCTTCCTCTTCGTCATCCTCCTCCTCGTCCTCCTCATCCTCTCTTGGGTAGCCCAGCTCCCGCAGCTCCCCCAGCTCATCCTCCTCCTCTGAGGCCTGGTTCTCGCTCAGGTTGCCGATGGACTGCAGGTGAGACTCAGCGATGCGCTGCACAGCTGGCACAGGACACCCGGAAGGCACCGGTCAGCTAGGACCCAGGAACAGCCCCCTGCCACCCCCAGCCAACAGGAGCAGCCTGGGACCCAGCCCCCAGCCTCCATCCAGGGGCCTGGGATGAAGTTAGACCTCAGGGGTCCTGTTCAAAGGCTGAAGGCCACAGGTCAGCCTGCTGGGGGCCGGACTAGGGCAGAAGCAGTGTGTGGCGGGGGGAGCCTTGATGGTATTTGACCCTTAGGCTCCCCAAAGGCTGGCTCTAGGCAGCTCCCCCACACCACAGGGTGTCAAAAACTGGGCAAGACTAGGCAGGCACAGCAGCAGCTTAACATTCTCTGACTGGAAACTTGCTTCTTCAAGGACCCCATCCTGAGAGTGACCAGCAGCTGCAGTCCTGGGCAGAAGGTGCAGGGCTCGGGGAATTTTCTCTCAGTTTCTGGGGTCTGCTTAGGGCTTACTGCTCACCGTGATCCTTCCCATCCCATGATGACCTCAGTTCCCACCCCTGCCTCCACGTTCCAAAGGGTGGGAACACGTTGGAGACTGGGAACGGAATAGTCTACAGCCAGTCCCTTCACGCCTGAGGATGTGGCCCGCTCATGCATAGCCCCCACAATCTTGACCCACATCCCCAAGCTTCCAGTTCCCTCTGTGGTGACCTAGAAAGCGGCAAACACCACCCCCCATCCCCCCACCACCAAGGCCTGCGGGGACCAGGCCCAGGAAGGGAACAGTGTGGGCAGCTGGAGAGAAGTTTCCAAAAGATGGAAAGGAGCTGGGCTTAAGGGCCAGGGGCCAGGGCCAGGGTCCCTGAGGAATGGCAGGGATGAGGGCACAAGTGGGGCAAGAGGAGCTGGTGGGATTTTAGAGCATTTGGGTCACTCAATTCCCAGCCCACGGACAAGATGCTGAGCATCTGGGGGAGGCGTGGACAGGCACTCCCCTCAGAAAGCAGAGGGGCAGATACAGGCTGGAAACTTCCGGTGCAGAGCAGGGCACCTTGCTCCTGCCAACTCAGGGACAGGCACAGAGGGCACATTGTGTGTGCCTGCCGCCCCACCCTGCCCAGAGCCCCAGCCTGGTGCCTCCTGCTGGCTCTGGGCAAGCTACCCAGGCAATAAAAGCACAATAAATCACCCTTCCCTGGCCTTGGGGACACGACAAAGCTGCTCCTTGAGCCAACTATGAGGGTTGACCTGGAAGAGCCCCCTCAGCCAAGACTCAGTGCTGTCCACCCTTCCCTGGGGGCTCTGGGGGCCCTGGGCTTCTCCCCAACAAGCCCCCAGCCCTGCCAGATGTTTCCCTTTGCCCAGAGAGGAGCTGAAGCCCACAAAGCCATGCCCTCCAGGTACAGAAGTGCCCTCTGAGGGTTTAGGGGGGAGGGAGAAGAGGAGGTGGCAGCTCCAGCAGCCGGGGGAGGAGACAGTTCGTGAGCCACAGTGACAATAGGTGTGTGCGGCACCTGTGCTGGTGCCCTGAGCCTCCTGCGCCTGCCTGCTTCGTGCCCCTGGGGTGGGGGGGCTCCCCCTCGCCTTCCAAGCTGCCTCCTCCTCTATCTGTCTCCATCTCCAAGGCCCTGAACACGCCCACCCCAAGTCCCTCTATAGGCTGCAGGGTGCACAGCACAGCCCCAGACTGCCCACCCCGCCCTGGCCCCTTTCCACTGCCCCGCCTCTCCCGCTTAAGCCCTCCTGTGGAGCAACTTAGGGAGCTTGGGGTCGCGGCGGTGGCGACAGGTTTCTGGCCAGCACAGGGAACCCCAGTAGCACCTAGTCCCACCCTCTTCACCCCAGTCCTCTGGCCCTCGCAGTTGTCCTTCCCCTCAGTTCTCAGCCTTTCTGGCCAGGTGAGAAGCGAGGGGTTTCTTCCATTTTGCCTGAGAAGACACCAGTTTCTCTGTCATGCCTGCTGGCCTTCCCCATGCCTACAGGTAGGAGGTCTTCCCAGTACTGAACCTCAGAGCCTGCTTGCTGAACCTCTGTTTTCCTATCCTGGGGGAAAAGCACGGGCCCTGCCTTCTCTCCTGTCCCCGCAGCCTCTCCTCTCCTCTCTGCTCCCAGCTCCCAGCCTGGCAGGAGGGCTGACAGGTGCACCTGTTGACCTTGGCAGGTGCTGGAACTAGGCACACCCTTCTGTCCGTCTCCCTCCCTCCTGGGAGGAGGGAGCCAACCAGGTGGAAAGAGCCTCAGGCAGGTGGGGGTATCCTATGGATTAGTTAGGAGAGACCCTCCCTACACCCCCTTGTGCCCCCCTCCTCCGGGCATGTGCTCTCAGCTCTTGTGTCCCTCTGCTCCCACTGGAAGCCAGTCCCCACTGGTCTCCAGGCCCCAGACCCCTGGGGATTTCATGCCCTTCGAGGCCTTGCCTGCCTGTTGAATCCTAGTCTGCATTCAAGTCCAGGCTGACAAGTCCTCTCCTCCTCGGTAACCCTCCCTGACCCTGGAGGCACAGGCCAGGAGGCCACAGCCACATCTCACTGGTATTTTACCCAGTGCCTGTCAGTGAGGCCCAGCACACACTCATTCTTGGGTCAGTATGTGCGATAGGAGGGACTCCATGGTGGAAGGGAGAGCGGGTGGCTGTGCTGACCCGGCAGAGGTCATGTGAGAGGGAGGGGAGGGCCTGGCTGCAGCCTCAAGAAGAGGGTACTCCTTGGCAGTTCGGTGGGTGGGAGGTCAGAGGTCCACGCACACTTGCAAAGAGTAGGTGACAGCCCCGTCTCTTGGTGTTGATTCCTCTTTGTTCTTTGAAACCAGTCACCTCTTTTCTTTCAACCCCACAACTGGATTTAAGGCCCACCCTTTCCAGCCTCTGGGTTCCTTTTCTACAAGGTCAAACTGAGAAGACTTGGCCTCTAAGTAGAAGTTGGAGGACCTGGTGTGTCCTAGTGGCCTAGCAATTTACTCCACCCTGTGAGCACAGTCCACATACATCCCAAGGTTCCTGGTTCAAGACCCAGGGCAGATGTACAACTAAACAAAGTGCTTCTTCCTGCTCTCTTCTTTTAAAAGGAATTGGGCGACTCAAGACAATGCCTCCCCACCGACAAAATCTCAACACTGTATCTCCTTCCAGTTCCGGGGGTCAAAGGGACAGCCAGACTGACACATGGGGTGGGGGGGGCGATACCTTTCAGCGAGGGAGGTGTGTAGGCACAGGGGTTGGGTCTCTTCGACTTGAGGTGTTGTCCCTCTCCAGAGGCTCTCTGCCAGGGGAAGTGCAGGTTAAATGGGCTCCTGAGAGGCCCCTGGGCCCTGCCTCTACCCTACCCCACCTCGCAACTGGCCAGATGGTTTAGCCTCTGCTCATGGGTCCAGGCACTGTTACCTCCTTCCGGCCTGCACCCAGGCTGAGGCCACCCTGTGCTCTGGAAGGGCCTGACTCAGGGCAGGACTCTGGATTGTGGAGGCAGAGTCTGAGCAGAGGACAGAGACAGGGCCAAGGGACCTGCTGGTTTCTGGGCACCAGCACTTTCACTGGAGGTGCTGATTGATATGTTAATGTGTCCTCCTGGGTGGCACCTGGACCTGGTGTGAGGTGAGAAGCAATCTGCCCACCCCACCCCAAAGGGCCCTGCATCTCTCCCTCCACCTGCCCCTAGAAACTCACCTGGTGGGGAGAGGCCTCCTCCTCTGGCAGATGGCACCAGTGAACGAGGGAGGTGGAGAGAGAAGGGAAGAGAGAAAGAAAATCTGAATTACTTTCCCTAAAAGTCCAGTCTCTGAGGAAAGAGAGTATGTTCCCTTTCCTTCCTGGCATTGGGAGGTGTCCCATCAACAAATCAGCCCCCCAGCAGAGCTGGGATCCCAGATCTTAACCAATCCCCTATCTTCTGTTCCATCTTCTACGCATGGAACTTTGCAGGGGCCCCAAGGAGACATCAGTTAGAGGGAGGCAGGGCCTGTGGGGCAAGGAAGGGGCCCACCTGGTGAGGAGTGCTCTGAGAGCCGGAACAGCATGGCAGGGGTCGGTCTTCTGCGCCGGATCTAAGGCGATGGAGAAAGAGGTAGGGAGAGGGGGCAGGATAGATGCCTGCAGCCCAACGCCCCGCCCCACACCCAGGCAGCAGGGAACAAGCTGTGCTTTGGACTCCCCAGGGAACCTGTGAATCAAAGACTGTCAGAACTAAAAGGAACTCTGCCTACCCAACCCCCTCATTTTATGAAGGTGAAAACCCAAGGCTCAGATAGGTTCAGCAACATGCTCAAGACCACACAGCATGCCAAGGAAAGAAAAGATAAAACCCTTCACTGACACGCAGCCCTTGCCATCCCACTCCATGGCTCCTCTGTCCTCTTTTCCCAAGGACCTTCCTCTCGTATTTTTGACATCGGACTCAGGAGCTGAAGCTGACTGTGGAAGATGCCCCGCAGGCCATGGCACACACGTGGCTCTGCCCCCCAGAGGTCAGCTCAAGGGCTCCAGGGAAACTGGATCCCGTTGCAGCAGGAGCCTGAGCTGGGTTATGCAGACAACTCCAACCCCCACTGGGACAAAGCCATGGGCTAGAGCCCCAGACCCACAGTTGCCTGGGGCCCCCCCTAGCAGGCCCTCTCAGGACTCTTCACTCTGTTCTCATCAAAAGCCAAAGTTTCTGTTCTGGATACATGAGCCAAGTTGCAGGGTGAGGGTGGGATGGGGGGGTGGGGCACTGAGCACTCCTAGTAACTGCCCCCATCTCCAGCTTGGCAATCAGACCAACTGTCAGTTAATTAGGTCCCCTCCAAGCTCCAGGGAAATGTGCAAAGATATCCAGGTGAATTCAGCTGAAACAGCAGCCCTCAGGACCAAATGCTCCAGCCCTTCACACTGGGTCTCCTGTCTCCCCCCAAAATGATGTGGCCTCACTCTCAGTGCTGCTGAGAGGCAGCAGCATCTCAGCAACAAGTGGACACGGCTAGTTTGTGGGGGGCCCTCTTCTCTGGTCCCTGGGCGCCCCCACCTTCGGAGCCCTCCCGGTCCCCAGGATGGCGCCCCTGGAAGACCCAGTGGTCTGTGACAAGGTCTGGCTTCTCTGATGACCGGCCACCCCCCCCCCCCCCATATTGTGGCTCTGTCTGGGGACCGACATCAGGAGGCCAGACCAAGGTCCCGGTGACCCCAGTGCAGGTCCCACACTGGACCCCCCAGAGGGCGGGGCTGCCGGATCTGTATAATCGGGTCAGAGCAAGACGTTCCGCACGTCAGACCCGCGCTGCTGGGACCAGGGTGGAGTGGTCCCAGCGGCAGCCTAGGGGAGGAGGACGCCGTGAAGGTCCGCAGCACAGTCCCCTCCTGGCGACGTCCTGGCCGGCAGTGCTCCAGCCCCGGATTCCGGACCGAGGCGGGATGCGGGGTGGGGAACTGGGGAGTTGCACGCGCCTCCGCGAACTTCCCGCGCGGCCCGCGCCCGGCCGTGCGGTGTCCGAGTCCGGCCCGGCCTGTCCCCAGACCGTCCGCACCGCGCGGCGCCCGGAGCGCTGAGGAGCCGGGGTGCGGGGGGACCGAGTGGGGCCCGGCCCCCTTACCATCTCCACCTGGCGGGGGTCGAGCTGGCTGGGGGGCGCGGGCACGGAGAACTGGATCTTCTTGCGGTCCTTGGGGTCCATGGCGGGCGGGGCGCGTGGAGCTGGGGGCGCGCGGCTGGGGGTCCCGGGCTGCGGTCGGGTCTCGGCTTCCCCGCGCTGCTCGGGGCGCCGCGCCACCAGCGGGCTGCGCGTGGCGAGGAGGAGGAGGACGGGGGCCGCCCGGGCTCCGAGAAGAACGCCGCGCTCGGCGAGGGGAGCAGCGGGCGCGGGAGGGGGTGCCCGGGCTGGCCTACCCCAAGGGCTCGCCTGTCCCGCGGGCTCTCGGGGCTCCCGCCGCGCTGGGTGCTGCCTCGCCCCCTCGCTCCTCCACGCCGGCTCCCCTCTCTCAGGTCGGAGTCTGCGTCTCCCTCCTTCCCTCGCTCGCTCTCAGTGTCTTCGAGGGTCCCCTTTGCTCTCTCCCTCTCTGTGTGTCTCTCTGGCTCTGCCTCTGGGTGACTCCCGGTCTCACCCCCGGGACCCAGCGGTGAGTCCCCAGCCCGGCCCCTCCGCCCGGGACTGGCGCTCGGGAGCTCGGTGGGCGGGCTCAGGAGAAAGTGGCCAATGAGCAGCGGGAACGGTTCTCCCCGGGCCGGGAGGTGGGTGGGGAGTGTGAGCCCTGCCCCGAGCCGGCTGGGGGCCCCCTGCGGTCTCCCCAGAACTTGAAGCTGCATTATTGATGGAGTCCTGCTGGGAGGATGCCGGGGTGGGGGCCCGGCCGAGGGGGAGAGGGGCAGCGGGGGACGGGGGGTGGGCAGGCAGGACTCCGGCGTTAACCGCCTCGTGGCCGGGAGGCCTGTGAGCGGTGGAGAGAGTACCAGGATGTCACGCTGTGAATGGGGGTGTCCTAGAAAGCGAGTGAGTGTGAAAGAGCGGGCTGTGCGTGGGAAGACACGTGTCAGTCATCGTGGCGGAGGGAGTGTGTGTGCGTGCCAGGGGCCCTGTGGTGCCTGGAGCTAGAGGGGTGGGGGTCGGTGTGGCATGAGTGTGTGAGTCTAAGTGTGTCAGAGTGTCAAGGATGAGGATGTGAGTGGCAGGGTGTGGGAAGGCAATGTGTGCGGGAGGACGTGGGTGTGGGGAGGCTGTCAGGGGTTGTCAGGGTGACGGCAGGCGCCTCCGGCTTGCAGGGGGGTACTGTATCCCCAGCTCTAGCCTGTGCAGTAGAGGCGATGAAGATGTGAAGTGTGTGGTGGGGGTGGGGGTGGGATGTCCCTGCCATCACATCTCCTGACTTCACTCACGTGTCTCCAGCCTCTTTCCCCCAGATGGGATAGGGGAGGCCAGAGCCAGCCCTGGGTGGGGGACAGACTTGGGGGTGTTGGGAGCTGCCCGTGCCAGTGCACGTGCATCACGTGTGTGCGCGTTCGGTGTGTTCAGGAATAGAGCTGGGGGAGAGGTGTGTGTGCTGCTTCCTGAGGTGTGAGCCTCTCTCTGCAGAAGTGAGTGTGTCTCAGGAGGGGGAGGGGAAGGTTGGCATGTCCCTGTTTCCCTGTCCAGGCCCTGGGCATCTTTGCAGGAACTAGTGCCTCACCTTGGGGTCCTGTGGGTGAGGGTCTGAATGGCTCTCTGTGGCACAGAGAGGGTGGGTGTGTGGCCACATCCATGGTCCCTGCCTTCCTGGGGCTGTTTGTATTGGCTGTCTTCTCTGCTGGTCACGCTCAGACCTGGAACAGTCAGGAGCCACACACTCCCCACCCCACCCCCACAATCCTACAGAAACTTTTCCACTCCAGGGCCCAGCCTGCTGGGTCCTTGGCAGAGCCAGAAGGAAACGAGAGGCCAGAGAAGTCTTGTGGAAATGGGGTCAGGGGCACAAGGTGGTGCCTGAGTCGGTGCCCACTCTGAAGGTGAGGGAGGGGTCAAGGGAGGGCAATGCCTCCTCTCCTTTCCCCAAACCCCCGGTCTGGCTCAAATCCTGCCAAGTGTTGACTCTGAGCTTGTTGGGAAAGAGCGGATGCCAGGGCACTGGCCCAGGGTGTGGGCATCCCTGGCAGCCCCAGGTTGGTCTAGCCCCCTCTTCCAGATGGGGTGGGGTGGGGAGTGGCAGAGGCCAGTCTGGTGGTGAGAGGGTAAATGAGGAGGCAGGGAAAGTTGGAAGGCACACAGGAAAGGCATGTGCAAGGTGACCTCCAGTGTTGGGGAGTAAGAATGTCCTGGAGTGGGGTGAAGGGGACAGAGACCAGCAGGGTGGGTGACAGGAGGACAGGGACAGGGAGTCATCACCATCAGCCCCACCTAAGAGCCAGTCTGAGCTGAGTAGGCCTTGGGGACCTCTGTGACCAAGCTCCTTGAACCAGGGCAGACTTGTTTATGAAGATTCTGCAAGAAGATCAGTGCTCTAGGAGGCTCTGAGTTGGGGAAGAGTCTCCTCTGACCCAGGCTGGGCAGGGAGAAGAGGGGCTCTCCCCTTTCAGAAAGGCCTGGAAGATGGGGGGCTTGGGGGTAGAGAGGAAGGTCTTTGCCCTCCTCCCCCCGCCTTTGCTCAGGTGCCTTGGGGCCAAGAAGGGTGAGGAAGGCTGGCTTTAGAGAGGTAGAGGCGCAGGGGACAGAAAGAGAGCAAGAAAGATAGGAAGGATGACACAGACAGGAGGTGAGAGAGAGAAGGGGGGAGAAGTGAGAAGAAAGAGGGAAAACACATGTGAGAGGAAGAGAGACAAAGGGAGAAAGAGCCGGAGCCTCACCGTGGAGAGAGGCAGGAGGCAGAGGTGGAGAGAGTAAAAATGGCTCAGCATTAAGATAATTGCAGCTCACGGCTCTGCCCTCCGCTAGGGATTAATTGAGGTTTTATTACTTTGATTTTTCTCTCCTGGATCCTACGCGACTTCTCAAGAACTTGGGGAAAAGTTTTTCAGGTGGGCGGCCAGGTGTCGTGGGCTGCGTGTGGGTGCCAGAGGAGGAAGGAACAGAATCTGGGGAGCTGGGGAAGGCGTGGGCAGGGGGGTGGGGTGAGGATGGGGGAGCCCAACAGGGGTTGGGGGAGGTAGCCAGGGTTAGGCACCTGGTGGGGGGTCCCTGAGAATTGAGAGGCCAGGGTGACCTCCATTCACTTTGACTTAGAATTAATCATATGCAAATGAGATGTAAAAATAATATGCCACTCCTCCGTTATTATTCTTGAGCTAGAAGCACAGGCGGTGAGGTCCACGGAACAAATCCAAGACCCTGTGTGACTTAACGCCTGTTGAACTATGGTTCTGTCTTCTTGAACCGACAGAAAAAGTTGATCATGGGTGTCTATTAATCTATCATAGGTCTGAGCACACTATTTGGAGACTTGTCCTTTTCGCCATTTCTTTTTACGTCGCTGCTAGGTACCCGTCACAGCACACAAGAGGCAATAATTCGCCTTCTCTGGAAGGTGCTGTGAGGTCTTTGACCTCTTTCTGGAAGGTAAGGAGAGGCGACAATCTCAAATATTCTCTCCCTCTCTGCAGGCAAGACAGTCACGTGGACAGGACGTAAACTGGGGGGAGATGGACAGACCTGGAAGGAGTTTGAGATTTGTAACTTGCTGCGTGACCTTAAATAAATTGCGCTGTGCCTCAGTTGCTTCACGTTTCAAAGCCTGCTTCACCTGTTACCTGTAAAGATGGACCTAGAGGCCACTGAGAATGCTCACAACCGGTGCAGGACAAATGCAAGGTCTTCAGCAAGGTTCCTCCTTCCCTGAGCTCTGGCGTGCAGTTCCCAAAAAGGTCAGCAGGTGGCGGAGCCGACCAGGGTTTGGGCGGCTGTGTCCTGGCACTGCGGGTTTATAGTTGGGTAGCGCACCGGTGACCTTGGCACCGCGGAGCTGAGCCGAGCTGGCCGGGTTGGCATGTGGCAGCTGGAAGGGAGGCCCCCAGAAGCTCCGGGAAACAATCTCAGAAAAGCCAGGAGCGCTAACTGAGCACACTGGGGCATCTTTCCCTGCCGCTGCCTGTGGGGAGGACATGGGGGAGAGGGAGGAAAGAATCCCACGACTCCCCTCTAGCCTCTAGGAAAACCGTTGGACGCCTAGATGAGAGTGCAAGGTCAGCCAGGTCAACCGGGACAGGAGGGCAATCATCTAAGGCATTCATTCACACGCTTATTTACTCATTCATCCACCCATATGCCCATTCAATAAATTAACATTGGGTGCTTTAAAAAAATAAAAACTTTACTGAGTTAGTTTTTAGATACAATAAAATGCACCAATTTAAATCATATGCTTCTATACTTTTTGAAATGTTTATATAGCTGAAATTTATGTCAAAAAATTACCCCCGTAAAACGTTCTCTTTTGCCCCACCCAAGTCAATCTTTCCCCTCCCGTCACCACATTATATAACTCAGCACACCATTCTGAGACATGCCCTCCTACCATCGCCTGCCTGCATAGTGTCCAGAGCACAGTAGGCACTATGTACTGTACAGGGGATGAATCGAGGCATGTATGCATATGTAAGCCATAGAAATTCATAACAGCTGCCGTATATGGAGCATTAACTCTGTGCTGGAATCTGGGTGAGGACCTCTGTATACAGTATCTCATTTAGTCTTTGGTATCATTCTTTTATTTTTCTCCTTTTAAAGGAAAGATTCAGGCAGGAGTAAAGGCGAGCAAGCAGGCAGGAAAAGAGAGGAGGTCGAAACACTTTTTTGTTTTATTTTTTTGTTCATCTTGGTTCGTTTCCCACCCTGACCCTGGGTCTTGAACCTGGGTCCTTGGTATGTGGTCTACATCCGGTGACCTTATCCACTAGGCCACCAGGATGCGACTCAAATCACGCTATTTTATAGATAAGGTAGATAAGGCTCAGAGAGGTTCAATAGCTTTTGCTTAGAGGCTGGGTTCAAATGCAGAATAGTCTGATTCCAGGGTTCTCATTCTTTACTGCTGCCTTTAATATATTCAGGACGGGTGAGTGAAGGATGAT
Organism: Solenodon paradoxus; assembly: GCA_004363575.1. Taxonomy (NCBI): domain Eukaryota; kingdom Metazoa; phylum Chordata; class Mammalia; order Eulipotyphla; family Solenodontidae; genus Solenodon; species Solenodon paradoxus. Next base: position 233,522 of record RJWH01001410.1, on the reverse strand, counting down.
TTGTTTTCAGTGGCTGGACCAGGCGCCTCTCTTACTCAACATTGAACCAGGTTTTTCTCTAGCTCAGCCTTCTCTTGACAGGTGGGTGGGAGGATGGGGCGGGAGGGCGCGGGTCGTAGCAGAAATCTTTGTACCTAGGCTGCCCTCTGGTGGCAGACATGAGTAAAGAGGTAACCTGCCCTCTGGCGCCCCCAGGTGGGATGTTGTTGAGACAGAGAGCAAGCAGGCAACCCACAGCGGGGGCAGCCTCAGCCCCGGGCACCAGGAGACCCCCTGCTCTGGCCACTGCCTGGTGCCCCCCAAGGTGCCAGCTGAGACTGCCCCCGAAGAATGCCAGCTGCTGAAGCCCGCCGCCTCCCACCCCCTCCACCAGTCTCACACACACTCCAATCCCGGTCCAGTCGGCTGCTTCCATTCCCTGAAGAAGAGGCCCTAAAGTTAAAACAGCTGTTAATTTATAAACCAATTTTTCCGTGACTGCTTAATAAATCGCCAGCAGCTGCTCTGCCCCCTCCTCCTGCCCAGGCACCCGGCCCCGGGGGCTGCATGGAGAAGCTCAGAGCCGCCAACCTGGCCCTCCTGCCTCCCTGTTCTCCCAGGAACTGGGTGAGTGTGGGAGAAACACGGATAAGCCCAGTTTCTCTGGTCTTCAGTGGACTGAGGAGGCCGGATGAGTTTTCTTCATCATTGGACTGCAGCCCCAAGGCCATTCTTCCCAAGTTTCTCCAACGCATCCCTCTCCCCTCCAGTCAAGACTCCCTAGTGCAGAGGTAGGTGCCTGAGGTCTCCTTTGTTCTGAAGAGATGAGGGTGTCCCAAGTGCCCAGGGAAGTCCCCCTGAGTCACTGGGAGGTAAGGAGACTCTGGGATCATCCCTGAGAGCACTGGAATCTCAATTCCCAGACTCAGGGTGGTCCCCCTGACAGATGCTGGTGGTCTGAGAGAGGACAAGGAATGCTGGGACAGCATCCCACTCTGGGGAAATGCCCACACACACCCATCCCCAGATCATGAGAGGGGGAATTTCAGCCTCCTGAGCAGTTTGCCCACTTCAACTGGCAGATAAAGGCACTGTGAAAATTCATGCACCTTGGGGACAGGGTGAACTGAAGGCCCAGTCATATCTTCTACCCCTCCCCCCCCATCTGCAAGTTTCAAAGGCACTTTGGGAAGAAAGGCCTGCTCTATGGGAGTCCTGATCTCTCTGGGCAAGGGGGTTAATCCAACCACACCCCAGTTGTCACAGGAGCTCAGAAAGAAAGGGGGAGCAGGGTGGTAAATACAGGAGTTCAAATCCAGCTCTCCCACTTAGTGTGTGATCTTGCAAGTGACATAACCTCTCCTTTCTTCCCTGGTGTCTCTGTGCATAAAACAGGGCTAATCGTTGCAGAATGGCTGTGAAAATGAAACAAATCGATGCACATGACGTGCTTGGCACATAGTAGGTATTTATAAAGTGACAGTATTATCTTCTATTCCCCTGTGAGGAAGGACAAAAGCTGGATCTCCTGGGGGCCGTTTCAAGTAACAAATCTTGGGGTGGGCACCCTCAGGAGATTTCCAGGTGGAATGGGGGCCAGATGGAAATGCTAAGGGCAAAGTTAAGAAAAAAACTCATCCAGGATTCCTGTGTTAGGTGGTTCTGATGGTCTTTCTCATTCTGAGTCCTTCTGTTCTCCCCTAGCCGTGTGGCCACCACCCACCCCTCCGCACTACAGAGCCTGGGTGTTTCCCAGCCTGCTTCTTTGGGAAGAAGCAACAGCCTCCACCCCACTTCAGCTCCTGGAGCCCCTACTTCTCAAGAGGCAGTTGATTGCCTTCTCATCATCTGTCTAATGGAAATCTCTTCCATTTCTTTTCTTGTTCTTCAGACAGCAGGGCTGACCCATGCCCTCTTCCTTCCTGGGAGAGGGTGTGGATTTTGGGGGACATCAGAAAGCCTGCTGATCTCTGCTGTGCCACAGTCATGGAGACCTGGTCTGAGCCTGTCCTTGCAGCATCTTCCCTGTGTGCTCAGAGCAACTAAGTCGGCCTCCCTGAGCCTTGGGTACTCACGCTGCTCTAGACATACCTCCAGGTCCACTGTGAGGGTTGAATACGTCACCACCTCAAGTGCTGAGCAAAGGGTCTGAGCAGGTGTCCAGGACACCATAGTGGAAAGAGAAGGCAGAGAGTGGTGGAAAGAACACAGATGCCTGGGCTGAACCGCATGGGTGCAAATCCCGTTTCATTCCTCCAAGCCTAGCAACTTTGTGCAGTTATGTCACTGTCCCGTGCCCCTGTCCCCATCTGTGAAATGGGGACTGCCACAGAATCTATTCACTGCGTGGTTGTGAAGCATCTATGGTGCTCAAAATGTTTTCAGCTAAATAAATGCTAGCCTGAATTAATAGTATGATTAGTTGCCCTTATTATTATTGACCCCACAAAAACACTGACTCTCATTCGACTTTGCCTCACATGGGGACTTGGTGGCAGAAGGGTGGAGGGTGAGCAGAGCCAGACTGGAGCTCTGAGTCTCCCTGTCTCCCTAACCCCTGGGCCTCCATGTTCGCCCTCCGGCGTCCCCTTTGACCCTTGGGTGTTGGCACCCTTCCCTTGGCCTCCCCCAGGAAATGGACGTGCAAAGCAGCCAGCCTGCCCCCTGTGCCCAGGTCCTGACCACCTCCTGGAAATAAAGGAGGTTCCCCGGGGGCCACTCAAGCCCAGGACTGCTCTGCCAGGGTGCCAGCTGGTGCCCATGGAGGTGGGGCACCGGTTCCATATGTGGAAAGGGAAAGATAGAGGCACCCCCAATCTTGGTGACCCCCATCAGAGGCTAGAAAAGACTGGGCACCCAGGATATCCTAGGAACTTGCTTCCCCTGGGCACAGGCAGGTGAGAGCTGAGCATGATGTGTCCAGTGCCTCAGTTTACTCAGACATCCTGGCGATGAGTCTCCATTTCTATCTCCCTGAGGCTCAAAGTCCTGGGTATCAGCCCCTCACAGCTCCTTGCCCTCTTTCCTTTCTTAAACAAACCGAGCTCAGCTTCCTCCCTGCCCAGATCGTGTTCTTAGAAGCCACCCAGGAGGGCACTCGGCCCCAGAGGGAAAGGGAAAAGCCACCTCCACGCTGGAGATCGGGCCTGCAGGGCGCGGGGCTGCATCACCCAGGCCGCCCAGGAGGCCCGCCAGACCCAGGCGCCCCAAGCTCCCAGCCCCTGCCCCTTCCCGCCGCCACTGGCCCTTTAAGAGCCTCTCCGCGCGCTGCCGTCCCGGATCAGCCAGAGAGACCATTAAAATTTTATGCAGAATGAAAATGGGCCAGGTCTCCAGCTTCCTCGCTCCCATCCAATGATTTATTACTCGCAAATACCACAGAACTAATTAGTATAGTAATTAATTAATACGCATTTGCATATTTGCATGTGCAATTAGTGCAGTGGAGTGATTACTGGGAGAATGAGGGGCCCCGGATTGTCAGATGTGAGGGGGAAGTGGCCTGGAAAAGAGTTAGTGGGAATGAACTTTGTAGGGAGCTCGAAGGCGGGGCGGGCGGGGGAGGCGAGCGGGGGCGAGGCGGGGGGCGCCGGGGCGCGGGGGGCGCCTGGCAGGGGTGCGGAGCTGCCCAGACCGCTGCGCCAGGCCTGGAACTGCCCGCGGCGGCCGGACGTCCGTCCAGGGTCGCGACCCTGGCGCCCCTGCCCCGCCCGCGGCCCCGCCCCCACCCCCCGCGTGGCACGGCTCCAAGTGCGCGGCTGATTGTTATGCATTGTGTTTCTTGTTGCGAGCGGAGCCCGGCGGACGGGGCTGGCACAAGCTGTTTCCCTGCCACGCGGCGGTGGCACCTTAAAGGGGCAGCGTCCTCTTCCCGCCCCCCTCGGCCCCACCGCGGAGGCGCCCGCAGGACCCCCTTACGGGAGGTGACCAGTACCCCAACCCCGGCTCAGAGCGAAGAGGTGCACGCAGAGGTCGCCCGGGAGAGGGCGTGGCCCCGGGGGATGCGGGGCACGTGCGGAGGGAGCCCGCAGGGCTGGAAGTCGGGCCGCCGGCAGTGGTGGGGCGGCGGGGGCAGCCGGGCCGGGCGCCAGCGAGGGGCGGGGGGCAGGGGTCGGAGGCGGGGGAGGGGGAGGAGAGAATCGGAGGAGGCCAGGAGGACCAGGAGTAGAAGGAACGAGGGGCACGGGCCTCCTGGGTGCCAGGCGTTTCCTCCTGGGACGCCCTTGGCTTCTCATCCTTACAAAGATTCTGCGAGGTGGCTCCTCATTCCCATTTTACAGATGGAAGAACAGTATGGTAGCATACAGTTTGTGATAAAGCGGTGAAACAGGTTCCAGCTGGTTGGACCATCCCCAGGTACTCACTGTGCCAAGAGGGAATGACATTTACTCCAGGAACATCAAGAGGGACTTCCTGGTGGAGGGAGCATCTCACTGACCCTTCAAGGGCAAGAAAGACACCTTCTGAAGGAGCGGAGGGAAGAAGGATGCAAGGTGGGAAAGCCTGGTGTTTGGAGGTGCCCTCACCCATCCACCCAGGCCAGGGCACTGACTCCCGTGACTTAGAGGTCTGAACCCTCCTTTCCCTCCTTTCCCTCTCGTGCAGGGTCCCACAGTGTGGCCATCAAAAGGGTTTCAGAGAAAGGACAGTTTGTAACTGTGACTGAGCTGCACAGAGCTTGGTTCGAATCTGAGGTCTGCCAGTCACCAGCTGTGTGGCCTTGGCAAAGCAACCTCAACCTTACCCTGTCTGCACTTCAGCTTCCTGGTCCTTCAGTGGGGTTAGCAAGAATCCTGCCTCTGAGGTCATGGCCAGAAGATGTCTGTGCCTGCAGAGATATGTTCAGCACTGTCTTTAATACTTTGGTACAGAAAGCTCAGGAGGACCCAAAGTGGGACTCGGGGTCCTAGATTCTAGTCCCGACTTCATGACCAGTTTATGTGACACCAGGCAGTTTCTTCCTTATCTGTAGAATAGGGTGTGGGTCCATGAGGCTCTCACCCTAGATCACCCCCCTCCAGAGTAATGAAGTGTGGAAGTAATGGCTTAGGCTCCTTCTCACTGCCCTGGGCTCCAGTCTCCCTGAGCCAAGAGGTCTCTGTTTTTTCTTTTCTTCTCTTTTTAAAGAAAAGATATAGGCAAGAATGAGGGTAGAGAAGGCAAGCAGGCAGGGAGAGAAGGAAGAAACTTTGTTTTTTTCATTTATTTTTACTTAGTTCATCTTGGTTGTTCCCTTCAGACCCAAGGATTCAAACACAGGTTCTTGGGATGTGCTTGGTGGGAGGCAGCAGACCCAACCGCTGCTCCACCAGGGCACCTCAATTAAGTACTTTCTTTTTTGTCCTCCCATGGCCGAAAGTCTTGAACCAAGGCCCACGGCTTTCATAGCCTGTATTTAGCCACCTGAGTCATAGGAAGGGGCTCTGGTTCAATTGTGACCTTCTGCCCTATTGGTGTCCTCTTTGCACACACCTCTGCAGGGTCCTTTGGGACTGTCCTGTGAGCACCAGTCCTGCTGCAGATGTGGGTCATGTGCCCACTGCCAGCCCCTTGTACCCTCCTGGGTGCAGGGAGGCATCAGAGAACTGTGTCTGCTCAGGTCCCTGGCTTACAGAGGGAGGAAACCGGGAGCTCTCGGGTCACAGAGAAGTTTGCATCGGAACCCAAGCGAAGGAAAGAGCCCAGGATGCCCACCGGGTCCTGTGATCTCCCTACTGCTTGGCATGGCACTGCCCAGTCAGGCCCCACCACCCCCTGTCCATCAGGGGCTCACCCACTCCCAGTGCACCTCACGACCGCTGTCCTTTCCATTCTCCTGTCAGTGCTAAGGGAGGAGAGCAGGTGGACAATGTCCCCACCTGACATTGAGAACACATTGCTGCTTCCTTTGAGGTGGCAACCCTGCTGAGCCTGGCTCTTCTGGCATCTTGAGCTCCCTCTGTGACTGCCTTCTGTGTGCACCCTGGGGTGGGGGGGCGGAGAGCAGGGCACCCCCACTGCAAAAGCAGCACAGAGATGTGCCGGTAACCAGGAACAGATTTTTTTTTTTTTTAATTCACGTGGCCAGGGACTTCAGGTCAAATAAGCCACATCTGGACAGGGCTGTGGGCTGAGGCAGCATTTTCATACCTGTTAGCGCCTTTGACAATCCGTCAGGCAGGTCTTCCTGTGATCATTAGCCCATTTTACAGAGGGGAAGGCAGAGACCCCAGTTCAGGGCTGGGATCAGTGGGAGGCAGAGGCAGAAGCAGAAAGGGTTTCAAGGAGAGGCTCCTGGAAGTGGGTTCCCTGCCTTACTGATCCTTCGAGGGCAAAGAGGGCACCTTCTGAAGTGCCACCCCAGAAGCTGGCAGCTGTCAATTTGAGGTAGAGCTGGCTTCTCCCCAGTGGCAGGACTGGATTTTGGTGCTGCAACCACTTACTGAGAATTTTATTTTTTAATTTGTTTTAATCCCCTTCCTGAATCTCGAACCTGGATCCATAGACTTCACATGGCCTGCATCCTAAACCAACTGAGAAACAGGATTTTCGATGTGCCAGGCTCTGGGCTCATTCCCTGCCTTCGAGAAATGTGCGAGAGACCCGGGAGGCAAAGATCGTAGCCTGTGTGTCTGGGTGTGCAGGAGTTATTAGGGGATTCTGGGGAGGGGCATCTAACCCAGAGAGACTCCCTGGAGGAGGTGATGCCTAGACTTGAAAGGTGCAGAAAGGGGCACGGGCACTCCAGACAGGAGACAGCCCAACAAAAAAATGCTCATAGGCACGAAACTCATGAAACAAGCAATTTCAAGCTTCTGAGGGGCAGAGTTCAAGACTGGGCCAAGAGTCAAGGGAGAGTGGCACTGCTACCAGACCAGGAGCATCCCTAAGGAGTGTGTCCTGCTTCCCAGGGTGATGGGGAGCCACTGAAGGTATCTGAGTAGAATACATGGCTCAGAATTGCTGTTCAGGTAGGATGGGCAGCCTCGGTCCTGTGGACAAAGCCCGAGTGTGGAGGGGTTGTGGGAAGCAGGGCTTCCCAGAAGAGGGACAGGCCAGGACCGAGACAGAGCTCTGGGATACTGAGGGGCTGCTCTGGGAAGGAGCATCAGCAAAGAAAAAAAGACTGCAGGAGTGGGACTCAACTGTGTCCCTGCACCTCATCCCCCTCTCCTCAGAGAGCTGTGTTTATCCCAGCAGGGCAGGAGGAAAGAAGCAGTGGAAGGACAGGGGCTCTGGGCCTGCGGAGGCTCTGAGGTTTAAGCAGGGGGTCTGCAGCTGGGCAGGGACCTCAGAGCCAGAGCTTAGTGACTAGGGGTTGAGCTCCCCTGGGCCCAAACTCCTTGCCCAAGCCCTCTCTCTGAAATCTGGGACCTCCCCATTCCAGGTCCCTCTTCCCAGAATGAAACTGACACAAACACTAAGGGGGGAGAAGTTCCGGGGTCTCTGGACTTGACTGAGGAACCCGGGCCTTACCATGTTAGGAATTACCCCAAGCGCTAGCATGTATTGTGTACATCTCAATAAAATCAGTAGGAAACGCTGGGATTTTGGAATATAAAACCAGTAGCCACCATAGTGAAGTCAGGGAGACAGATGAACAGAACTTTCTAGCAGGTAGTGGGTGGAAGGCTCCCAGGAGGAGGTGGCCATCCTGGCACATGGTGAGGACTGAGAATGAGTTTGACCAGAGGGAGACTTGGAGACTAGAACCTATCAGGGAAGGAGCTCCTCGTATTAGAAAGACAGGGTCCAGAAGCCAGAAGTCAAAGGTTATGGGGCAAAGGTCACTATTTTGGGAGCAAGGGAGGGCTTGGCTTTGCTGGAGTAGCAGCCATCTCCTCCATAGTCCTTTGTCCCAGGTTGAGGGAGTGAAAGCGGGTGGGAGGAAAGGAGGCAGCAGTGACCCGACCCGGGGCTCAGTGCCAGGTCTGCCCCATGGGCATGTACCCACCAATCTTGGGTGGGGCCTCAACCCCCGCCCCCCTGCAGTGGGAGCCCAGGGCACCAGCAAAGGAAGTCAGGAGAATGGGGGTAGTGGGTGGGAGGGCAGGGCAGGAGGTCAGCGCAGAGGAGGGGGCGCACCTCACTGGTCCTCCCCTCCCCTCCCTGTGGCACCACAAGGCACGCAGCCGCACATCACCCGTGCCAGCCCTCACCTCCCGGCAACGTCGCTGCATTCTCAGCCACGCCATCTGGCGTGCCCGCCGCTCCCCAGAACACTGCGGCGGGCGGGGGGGAGGGGGCAGCAGGGCAGGTGCCCACCCCATAGCCAAGGAGAAGCAGCAGGTCCCCTCCCCAGACATCCTTGGACTGAGGTGGAGCAGGGGACTGGGGAGGGGGTGGCAGGTGCCCTCATGCTTCCAGAGGAAGCGTTGAGCATCCCGAACTAATGTAACAGGCACCGTCTGGGCAGTGCCAGCCCACCCCCTCCCCTTCCTCCTCCCCCCACCGCACAGCTAATGCCCGGAGCACAGACCCACAGAGGCTCTCCACATTCCTGCCTTTCCCCTCAAACCTGGGCTGGTGCTGAGAAGGAGGCCGACCCCTCCCCAACCTGCTCCTCCTCCACCTGCCTGCACACCTCAGCCCTTGGAGGCCTGGGAGATGCATTTAGGTAACTGAGACCAGGGAATGGACACCTGGGTTCTAAGCCACCTGCTCTCCAGGGTTTGTCCCTTTGGTGGGAAATCATCTCCTGCAGCACACTTGGCCCCACCAGCCTTATGGGGGGCACAGCAGTGGGGTGACTGCTAGGGTCCTTCTGGGTGGCAGAATGGAGCACAGCCATTGCAGATTTCAGTTTGTAGGTATTTATTTTGAAGGAGCAGCGGGTATAATGAACACTATTACAGAACATTCGTCCTTTCCCCTGAGCAAGATTCCCTTAGCTGCTCAGGAAGGGCTGATCCCTTTCTTCTTTCTCCACCCCACACTCTCAGCCCCCCTCACCCCCTGCCCCCACACCCCAGGGCCTGAGTCTGCACAAAATGGCCGCCACCCCTCTGAGGCAGCCATTTTAGGTGCCCAGACTGTGGCCTCCCTTGGGATGGGGCTATGTCTCCATGGGAACCTCAGACCCACAGCTCCCAGTCCCTGGGTGGGGGTGGACAGCAGAAAAGGGAGACTCCCAAGCCTGCTGAGGTGCCCACCATTCCCCTTTCCTCTCACAGATCCGGAGGGGACTAGGCCCCTCACCAACTCCCTTCCCCCAATGCCAGGGGGAGGAACAGATGGCATCTCTGGGTGTCCTTCTCCTTCCGTCTCCTTCCTTCCATTTCTGGCTCTTTCTGTCTCTGTCACTGCATCTCTGCATCTCTGAGTGCACAGAGAGGAGCATGCATGTCCCCGTATGTTTGTGCCTGATCATGTGTATGTGGACATGAGTGTGTTGTGCCCCCTTCAAGCTCAAGTCTGAGGCAAGCCCAGCCCACACTTCCCTCTGTTCCAATTTCTCATTTTTTTATTGTATCTTCTAAAAAAAAAGTTGAAATGTGTTGAGTGAGAAAAACTTGTTCCATTTTTCTAAAGGAAGAAAAGACAGGGGCAGGAAGCAGACTGAGAGGGAGGAAGTTCTCCCAAGTATGTCCCCCAAACCCCTCAGGCCACCTTTTCTGTAGAGTCCGAGTGGAGGGGACCTTTTCAGACCCAGAGAGCTAGGTCACACCTGAAGACAGGGGACCAATGGGAGGGGTTTCACCCAAGGACTCCCCCTGCTCCTGAGCAAGGTTTTGCCTCCTGCATGAAGCAGAAAACAGAGCTGACAGGGGTCTGTGAAACCCCGGGTGGACTTAACCTAACCCTCAATGTCCAAAGGAGCATTCTCCCTGAGGAAGCATGTGTTCACTTGTTCATCTGTTCATTTACCCATCGACTGAACAAAAACCCCACTCCTGTGTAGACAAAGCCCTCCGAATGTGTGTGTGGAGGGGGGTATATGCAAGCAATTAATATTGTAAAGCATGTCACTGTTTACAAAGTGCTTTCATAAGAATGAGAGATGGCATTTATTGAAGGCTCACTGTGACTGGCCCTGTGCTACTCATTACATGTGTCGCCCATTTAGTACCAGGGCTTCTGGGATGTGTAGCATAATTATACCCATTTTACAGTTGGGGAAACCAAGACTGAGAGACATTATGTAATTTGCTCAAGGCAGTCAGCATTCTTTAAACCTGGTAAATGGGGTTGGCCAGGAATCAGAGCCTAAAGCAAGTGCATATAACCAAATACCATATGCCTGGGAGGCTGGAGGAGAAGGGCACCTGTCAGGTTGTAGACCCCACCCTCCATAAGGTATAAAGGGGATGTGGCTCTGCCCAGACTTAGAGAGGGGTCTGGCCAGTACTTGGGTCTCTGCCTGGCCCACGACCCATCCTTTGGCCTGTCTGCCATGCTCAGAATGCCCCAACCCAGTTGCCATAGGCGAGACCCTACCTTGCCCCAGGATCCATGAGCAGAGGAGTACTTACCAGTGGCCCCATCTTTGGAAGCCCTGGAGTGAATTTTGGGGCTAGGAAAGGTACCCTGGGCTGGGAGTCAGCCCCTGGGTTCTAGACCCTGATCTGCTGTCCACTTGTGAATGTCCTGGGCCAGTCAACTCCCCTCTGAGTCTCTGAGGAAGGAGGAGATGGGACTGTGTGTTCGGAGACTTCTCACAGCTCCTGGCCTCATGCCTCTGAGGGCCTAGGAGCTGATACCTTCTCTGAGGCCTCCCTCGCCATTGGGTACTGGGGCAAAGCCCTATCTCTGCACCCCCACATTGCTCGGCATATGGCTGACACCCCGTGTGTGTGCCTCAGGTAGCTGAAGATGTCTTTGCCTCTGTGAGCTGGGGTGGGGATGACAGAAGATGTGGGTCTGAAACACACACGTTCCTGAATCAGGGTGTGGACAAGGGTCTCTGTACACTTGGCTGTGGTAACCTGCTCGCACACATGTATCTATCCAAGCAAGGGTGTGTGTCCTTTTCTGTACCACAGGGTGAGGAGCAGGTGTGTGTGTGTGTGTGTGTGTTTCTAAAGCCAACTCCTCAACCCATACTATTTGCATCTGTCTGGCCCAGTGAGAGGGTTGAAAGGTGAGCTAAAAGATAAAACAGCAATTTCCCACCTTTCTCATCAAGACACCTGTCTGACCCACCTCCCCTTGGTCACTCTCAGGATGGCTGGAGTTGGCATCAATTTTTTTGTTTTTTTGTTTTGGAAGGGGGAGGAGAATTCTTGAGTTTCATCAGGAACTTAATTCCCAGACTGGCCATCTTCTAGCTCAAATGAGCAAGTCAGAAAGCCAGCAGATAAAGCCACTGGTGGAATGGTCACTTGTCTAGCAGGGGAAGAGCATGGCGATGGAGAAGTGAGGGGTTTCAGGGTTAGGAATGCAGACTGAGACCCTTTCCCCCACTCGCAGATGGTGGGTACCGAGGCTCATCCTAGGGGTTCCTTTCAACCCCTGCCGGAACATACCTATCCCCCCAAACACCCTAGGAAACATGTCCCTCAGCTGACTACAGAGATACACCCACATGTCCCCACAGACACACACGCCCATGCAGAGGCACAGACATCCAGGCAAATCTTTCCTTTCTCTGTCTTTCCCTTGGTTTGAATTTCGTTCAGCCACATATGTTGTGTGTGCGCGAGGGTGGGTGGGGGAGGGGCAGACAGGGATGAGGGATGGCATGGTGCCAACATCTACCTATGGGCTTGGACCAGGGACATCCCCACACCCACTCTGGGAGGGGGGTCTCAGCTGTCCCTTTGTAACCAAGGGGATCCTCCTAGGGAGTGGGGACAAACAGCGGTCCATTCTTAGGACCCCAGGGTCTGGTCCCCAACCCACCTTTGGGGACCTGCAAAGGAGGAAGTGGACAGAACAGGACCCAAAAAGGAGCAAGGAATTGGTGGCCACCACAAATCCCCTATTTTCAGCCTTGCTACCCCATTGTTCCCATGTGGGGGGCTCTATATCCAAGGGGGGCAACTCCTCCCTATCCCTCTCAATCCCTGCTTTCCCTGCGTTGGGCGGGGAGGGAAGGGCGGCGGAGATATTTATTTATTTCCTTTATTTATTTAATTTTTTTTTTTTTTTGGAGTAGAGAGTGACAGATGGCGGCGGGTCCCGGGGGAGCCGGCTCTCCCCCAATGCAGACGCATGCCAATCACCGTCTCTCATGTGATAGCTGCTGCCCGTGACGTGCCAAGCCCATATGGCCTGGCATAGAGGCTGGTACCCCGCCTGGTAGAGATGCCACACTCGCTCCGCGGTTCGCATGGCGCTCTGAAGACGCCGGCGCCCGCCGCCTTGAGGAGCCGCTGCCCCCGCTCCCGGAAGATGGGGGAACAATGAAATAAGCGAGAAGATTCCTCTTCTCCCCCCCTCTCTCTCTTGCCCCCCTCCCCCCCCTCCCCTCCCCTCTCCCCTCGACTCCTCTCCGAGGTAAGTTGTCCGAAAGGGAGCTAGATCTGACCTGCTCTTTGGGAGTGGGGGGAGGTGGCGGCGGCTGCTTCGGCCGGCGAGAGGGTCCCCAAATTCTTCCTTCCTGGGAAGATGCCCCCTCGAGGGGCGGGCATCTGAGGCGTCCCGGGTTCCTATCCCCTAGGGGTTGCAGTTCTGGGGGCTGCGGAGGGAGGCTTGTGTGCGATGGGCTTGGGAGGGACAAGCAGGATCGTGAGTGGGGGGTCCTGAAGCGGCTGAGATAGGGACCCCCCCCATAATTGTCCTGAAGGAACCTGCGACCTTTCCCCACCACCAAAAAATAAAATAAATACAAGAGAAACAAACAAATTTGGATATTTTCCTATCAATCCCGAAATACAACGAGATCTGAAGAGCCTTGTGGGAGGGAGGCAGTTTGAAGGGGGGAAGGGGACCCCTGATCGCAGGGGAGACGGCTGGGGCTTGTTCCCTCAGTCTCCTCCCCACGCCCGGGTTCCTCAGTCCTCGTCGCCCAGAGCCGGTTCGGGGAGCTGGGGACCAACCGCTAGCTAGCGGAGACGGTCCTCTCGCTTCTGGAATTGGGGCTGCGGGGGTAGGGGCCGGGCCGAGGGCGGCGCACCGCCAAGTTGCAAATTGGATTAGGGAGCATGGGGGTAAGAACCACAGGAGAGGTTGGGGAGCCGGCCGAGGGGCCCGGGCCGCCCGAGCCGCGGAGCGGGGCAGCTATCCCCGCCGGCGGTCTCCCCGCCTTCCTCCACTGCCGGGAGAGAACCGGCTCTCAGGGCGAGCGCGTCGCCTCCCGCAGAGAAGAGATCGGTTTCCTAAATCCCTGAAGACTCTCTGACCTGACCCTGAAAAGATCAGTGTGGGGAGCGTGGGGAGCGGCCCCTCATTCAGGCGAGGGGCGGAGCCGGGGCCCAGCGCTGGGGAAAGGGCCTGGGCCGAGATCCCGCGCCGGCAGCGAGCGGGGCTGGGTTGGCTCTGGGCGGGGCAGCAGAGGAGGTGGGCATCCAGGGGCCCCTGGGTCGGAACCCGCGTCGGACTTCGGGGTTTGAGGGCCGCGTGACCCCACTGCGCCCCTCACTCCGTGTTATCTGTCTTCCCTTCCCGCCCGCGGGGCGCCCTCAGGCACCATGCTGACCCGCTTGTTCAGCGAGCCCGGTCTCCTCTCAGACGTGCCCAAGTTCGCCAGCTGGGGCGACGGCGACGACGACGAGCCGAGGAACGACAAGGGCGACGCGCCACCGCCTCCGCCTGCACCCGGGTCAGGGGCTCCCGGGCCCGCCCGGGCCGCCAAGCCCGTCCCTCTCCGCGCAGAAGAGGTGCCGGAGGCCGCGCTGGCTGAAGTCAAGGAGGAAGGCGAGCTGGGGGGCGAGGAGGAGGAGGAAGAGGAAGAGGAGGAAGGGCTGGACGAGGCAGAGGGTGAGCGGCCGAAGAAGCGCGGACCCAAGAAGCGCAAGATGACCAAGGCGCGGCTGGAGCGCTCCAAGCTGCGGCGGCAGAAGGCGAACGCGCGGGAGCGTAACCGTATGCACGACCTGAACGCGGCGCTGGACAACCTGCGGAAGGTGGTGCCCTGCTACTCCAAGACGCAGAAGCTGTCCAAGATAGAGACGCTGCGCCTGGCCAAGAACTACATCTGGGCGCTCTCGGAGATCCTGCGCTCCGGCAAGCGGCCGGACCTGGTGTCCTACGTGCAGACTCTGTGCAAGGGTCTGTCGCAGCCCACCACCAACCTGGTGGCGGGCTGCCTGCAGCTCAACTCGCGCAACTTCCTCACGGAGCAGGGTGCCGATGGCACGGGTCGCTTCCATGGCTCGGGTGGTCCTTTCGCCATGCACCCCTACCCGTACCCGTGCTCGCGCCTGGCGGGCGCACAGTGCCAGGCAGCGGGCGGCCTGGGCGGCGGCGCAGCGCACGCCCTGCGGACCCACGGCTACTGCGCCGCCTACGAGACGCTGTACGCGGCAGCTGGCGGAGGCGGCGCGAGTCCGGACTACAACAGCTCTGAGTACGAGGGCCCGCTCAGTCCCCCGCTCTGTCTCAATGGCAACTTCTCACTCAAGCAGGACTCGTCGCCCGACCACGAGAAGAGCTACCATTACTCTATGCACTACTCGGCGCTGCCCGGCTCGCGGCCCGCGGGTCACGGGCTGGTCTTCGGCTCGTCGGCTGTGCGCGGGGGCGTCCACTCGGAGAATCTCTTGTCTTATGATATGCACCTTCACCACGACCGGGGCCCCATGTACGAGGAGCTCAATGCGTTTTTCCATAACTGAGACCTCGTGCTCGCCCCTTCCTTTTTCTTTTGCCTTTGCCCGCACCCTTGCCCCCAGCCCCCCAACCCCAGCGCAGGGGCACCCCCACCTACACTGATGCTCCGGTGCGGGGCTCAGGCCGTCGGTTCTGCAGCTCTCTGGGGCAACTAGGTCCTCTTAGCAGTGGGGGGCCCGTCCCAGGGGCCTTGTTTCCCTCAGGGGACTTGCCTTTCCTCTCCCCAAGAGGTTCCCTCCACTTTCCCAGGGAGTGCTTCTCCAGGGGTCCTTGGACACTCCCTGGAGACCCCACCCCCCTTTCCAATCCCTTTACTTAGATTTCCTCCTTTCCTTTCCCCTCGGGCCCAGAGGCCTTGGTAAGGGGGGACAGCTGAGTTGTGGGACACTGTTTTCCCCTCGTTATTTTTTTTTTTTGAAACAGACACCTAGCTGCCGAGGCAGAAAGGAGCCAGGCGGCCCCCTCTTTCTACAAGAGGTCAGAAGTCTGCGTTCCGAGCCTGGACTTCGAATGCCCTCACCCCAACCCCTAGTCTCAGCGTTTTGTGATTTTCATTTTGGCGGGAGGGAATGTGGATTGAGAGGAAAGAGAGAGGCCAAGACAATTTGTAACTAGAATCCGTTTTTTCCCCTTTTCCTTTTTTAAAAAAACAAACATACATACATACAAAAAAAAAAAAAAAAAAAAAGCTAAGAGGCGACGGAGGCCGAAGGCAGAGTCCAGTCCGGATCGGAGAGAAAACGCAGTAAGAACTTTTAGAAGCAATAAAAGGCAAAAAAATACTACTACCAATAATAAAAGACACAAATATCTATGCAAGGAGGTTCTGACTGAGCCCAGTGGCCCGGTCCGGCCCCGGGATACCCGTCCCGGCCCGCCGGCCTTGCCGCCCAAGCGCGGATCTGTGCACTTTGGTGAAGTGGGGGCCGGCACCGCTCCCTCCCCTCCCCCCAGGTTCTTACAATCAGTGACTCGGAGATTTGGGGCCCCAGTGCCACTGCCCTCCCCCGCCCTGTCCCCATTGTGCGTTATGCTGTTTTTGAAAAACCTGTTTCCAAATTTGTATGGAATGGCAAACTGTTGGGGGGGTCGGTTTGGGGAGGGAGGGTTTGCATGAGAGACACACGCGCACCACACCGCACGCACCAGCAGGCCCCGCACGGGCTGGGGGGGCGGGACAGAGGAAGAAGTGCTAGCCGCTCCCCTCCTCCCTGAAGGCACCTCTCTCCCTTCCCCGGACGAAGGTAGAGACCGAGACCTGGGAGAGCCCCACCCCTGCCCGACTGTGCCTCCGCAGGCGCCAGGCGCCCGGTAATTTCCCGTCTTTGGAGAGGGGGCTTTTGTTTGAGGAATCCTCTTGACTCTTGCTGGCAAGTGGACAGGGAGAGGCTGGGGGTTCCTTCTGGAGGTTCCAAAAAAAGGGGTAAAAGGAACAACTCTCCCCACCAGAGGCAGGAGATCAGGCGTCCAAACACACGATGCAAAAATGCAAACCCACAGGCGACACACCCACACACTTGCCCACAACCCCACACCCAATTTTACCTTCCTCTTTTAGCGAAGATGAAACTCCCGTCGGACACCCGAAGTGCATTGCGTGTTTCTGTTCAGTTTAATGACGATTAATAAATATTTATGTAAATGAGATGCAAAGCTGGACCCGGTTTCTCACGGTGGCCTCTTTTCTTTGGGGAAAATTGAGCTGGGGCTCTGGGTGATAGAAATAAGAGTCAAGTGACTGTGCAGAAGCCAGGCAGAGAGACCCTGGACATTCCTGGATGGGATTCCCACCTTACAAACCCCTCACACCCACCCATTGGGCACCGAAATAGCTATACTCACTGCCCCTCCCAGGCCATACAGACTTACACACGCCCCCAGCACAGAGCAATGCACTAGTCTCTCTTTACTCTTTCAGTTCCCAAACACACACACACACACACCTCCTTTGAAAACAAAATATCTTTCATCTCTGAAAAATAACCAAGTGGGGAGCACTGGGTCATTTTACAGCCCACTGCCCACTGTTGCAAAAAAACAAGTATGTGGAGATAAAGAGACAACGATTTGATCCAGTCAGGGTTATTTTTTAATTAAAAAATTATAGGGTCATGAGGATGAAATACTAATGGAGGAATTCTTTTCAGTTTTAATTTTGTGTTTAGTGAACTCAGGAAAATCAGTCATTTTTAGCCTCAGGAATGTTGAAATTTGCAGGATGCTGATGAGGCTGGAGGAATCCCCAGAACTCTGAGGGCTCCTGAGTGAGGTGACTCACGGAGGAGTGGAGCTTGATCTAGCCACAAGCCTCTGACATGGGCAGCAGGAGACCACACACACACACACACACACACACACACACACACACACACACACACACCCCTGGACTGCCTCCTTCCTGCCTGGTGCGGCTCAGAACAGTGGGAACCCAACCGCGGGAAGGAAGTCATTGTGGAGCCTTCTGCCCAAGTTCTTCCAAATCTCAGTCAAGCCTCGTGATTCTCTTTCTTAGAACCGCTGGGACAGAGGCAGCTCTGAACTGACTTCCCTGAAAAGACTTCCCCACAGACACCTGAGCTCCCCAGACTCATGGATTATTTGGAAAGGGTGGAAATCCCAAAGACCCTCCTCTGTCCCCAAACCCAACACACTTAGGAATACCTAAGTGTTTCTGACTCTGCTTACTTAAACTTTTTTTTTTTTTTTTCAAAAACACTGTTGCTCCTTTTAGGGCTGGAAAGGGGTTGCAGTGTTGGGTTTGGGGCTTGAGGCCATAGGCTAAGGCTTTGAAATGTTGGATCCAAGACCCCAAATAAGGGCTGTCTGACAAAATCGGGTAAAGGGAAAGCTTACTGAAGAAGAAAGCCGGAAATGTGAAAGGACAGATCGAACAACACCGTCTGACCTTGAGTTCCGCGGCGCCCCTAAAAGACTCCCAAGACCCTCTCCTCTCCCGGGTGGAGACAAAGCCACCCAGCTCCACCTGGAACGGCAGAGGGCGGGCGGAGCAGCCTGGGGCTGGGAGCTGTCCGCGCCCGGGTGCTGACTCCCGTCTTGCCGGTGTTCCGGGCCTCAGAGGGTGGCAGCGCTTGCCAGCCCCGGTGAGCGCTGCACAGCGTGAGGTCCTTCCCTGTCGCAATTATGGGTGAAATTCTGCAGAATTGCACTGGAATCCTCTCAAAACTTCACTGCCTTCTCTGGAATTCTCCAGATTATCTCCCTAGATTGAAATTAAGAACTGGGCCCTTCATCCCTAGGATCGGATCCTGTGGTGGAGACCTCTGAATCACTCTTATTCTTCAGAGAAAGGAGTTGACCCTTTCCACGTGGAGAATGGAACAAGGTGTGCATCCGAGACCCACATCTGAAGGCATCTGCTCTGTGTCTGGTCTAGAGCAAGGTCTGGCAGAGGCAACCACAAAGAAAGGTGACTCAGTGCCCAGCTTGAAGTCTGAGTCTTGTCTTGCCCTGGTAGCAAGGTTAGTTGGGCTTCCCTCTCCCTCATCTGCTTTCCCAGAGTCTGCTCTGAAGTTCCAAGCTGGGCAGCTTCCAGGTGGTTTGGGGTCTGAAGCAAAGACTGCCCGCTTCACACAACTCCCCTAACCAAGACCCCCCTTCACACAACTCCCCTAACCAGACCACAGATTACTAAACTTTGCTCTCCAGCTGCTCAATGCAGCTTAATTTTGTTTTAGGTCCCAGATTCTACCCTATTTTGAAAGATGTCAGTAAATCTTGATCACATCTGGCAATCAGTTGGATGGAGGGCATTTGGGTCTTTTTAGGATGGGGATCCCCCATCTCCACTTCTTTTGAATCTGTGACCTCAGGAGTCACTCCTTTCCCAATTTCCGATCCTTCCCCCACTGTGGGTACACTCTGGCAGAGCTCTACCCCTCCCCCATCACTCTCCTCCACAACTCCCAACTTTCCTGGCAAAAAGGCTGGGTGAGCAGAAGAAGATGTGCCTGGATACGAGGCCCCAAACTCTCCCTTGCAGGTCTTTTTCTCTTGATGGCTCTCCTGCTTTCGTGCACATGCAGAGAAGTTGGAGGAACAGGAAGTGAGTGGGGTGGGGGGCAGAAGGCCGAAAAGGCCAGAGCAATTGGGAAGGAGAAAGGGGCAAGGGGAGAAGTTGCCCAAGAGGACGCCCTCTTCGCTTTTGCCTGAACAGCAGGGATCTCTAAGCACACCAGCCAGCCTCGGTCTATCCCTGGACTGCAGAAACTGAAAACTAGAGCTGAGATCAATCAGGAGGGAGTCGTTCTTTGATTTTCCAGCTTCCATCCAAGTCCAGCATTTGAAAATGACCAGGAAATGAATGTGTCTCTGATTCCAGACCATTTGTCCATCATAGGAAAGTGTGTGGGGGGGGGAGGGTCTTTGCAGCTTCTCTCCTCTCTACTTAATCCCATTCCAGTCCTGACCTGGATGGTGAGCTCCTGCTCCCCAATAAACCCCCAGTTCTGATTTTTTTTCACCCAGAGAGACAGCACAATACACCATGGAGTACAATCAAAGGAAACTGGGTCACGTGGGAGTCAATGATCAGAACACTCCCTAGAACCCTCTGGGTTGTGTTGGCTTCTATTTTTCCCATTTATGGAAAAGTCCACAGCCTGTACCAGCAAGGATCTCCCACTGGAGCCAGAGATTTCCTTCTCACCTGAGCAAACTTTGCTTTTTCCTCTTTCCCGGGATCTTTAACCCCAAGTTGCCTGCTCCTCAGAGGAATCTGTTGACTCAAAGGGACATAGAAACTGAGGGGCAGTTCTAGATCCCACCGTTTATTTCTCCAAGAAGATGGGAAGGAGACTGCATAAACAGGCCTGACAAACCTCAGCTTTGAACTCCACTCCCAGCCCCTCCCTCTGTGATGGCGGGTCAGTTTAGGACTCCACTCCTGCCTCCTCCTTTGTGCTCAAAGAGAAAGTTTCTTTCAGTGAGAAGTGGGAGGAGGCAGCCGGCCTTGCCGGTCAGAACAATTTTCCCAGCTCGCAGCCCAAGACACTGCCAATTTTATTATTTTAGGGCTGGGGCACCCGGACACTGGCCACAGACCCAGCAGGGCAGTGATGAGGTCAGTGAGAAATCTGAAAATCTGCGCCTCTTCCAAATCCAGAAGTGACCTCTGCTTACTGTCCCGCATCTTTGAAAATTCTGAGCTCCATGTTCCTGGGGGAGAAGTGGGAAGAAAGGGCAGAGGTATCTCTGGAGGGTATTCTGTCTCTTGAAACTTTCTCCTTGCTAAAGCAGGGGGGTGGGGAAGGGGCATCCTGCCTTCCCCACCCCAGGGGTGCGGGTGGAAGACCCGGCTCCTGACTGGAGGACAGCCAACCGGTTTCTGGAGAGAGATGTTCGGGACTGGGGGCCCTGAAATCCCTAGTACGGGAGAGGAAGCTGGGACAGTCAAAAGATCAGGGCCAGGGAACCCCTAGACTCTGGCCGTTCCAAGGGAGCTGCAGCACTGTGTTGGGAGGAGACGCAGCCCAGATGTGCACGGGTGTGGCTTTGGAACTGCCAACTCGCCGGCCCCTTGCTCGCTGGAGTGCAGGCGCGCAGCTCGGGCTCCCGGCGCTGACTGGGGCGGCAGGATTCCACACCCCGTGTGAGTGCTGGGTGTTCGGTGACCCAACCTTTCTCTCGGCTTCCCCATCTCTCTCTGCGTCTCATTTTCTCTTTTCGGAATTAATTGAATTAGGAACGGTCTTTCTCGGGCTCTTGTGCCTACCGCCCGAGGCTGTGCTGGCCAGGAGGCCACGGCTGCGAGGTCAGGTCCCGCCGGGGCTGCAGGAACCCCTAAGCCCCTTTGGGGACCTGCTTGCCAGTTCCTACCCTCAGCCAAGTCTTCGCCAAGGGCACAGCTGGGAGGGGTCTGGGCAGTCCGCCCGGCTTGGGACATCTGTTCTCGCCAGAGTCACATTAAAGGCGAGGGGTGGGGGGTGGGGGGTGGGGGGGACTCAGAACAAAACCCTCAATCCCGATGCCTGCTTTCTTGACCAAAGGCGGAGACAGCAAGGGACACTGGTAGGTAGTGTCTTTTTTTTTTTTCTTTTCCCCCTTGGGAAAAGTGAAAGAATTGGCATGGGGCAAATGGGGCTTTCGCTTACCTTATTTCCCTATCTTCAATCACATGCCACATGGGGCCTCACAGCTGGAGGGCGACAGGGGACTCCAGCCCCTTGGGAGCTGCCCGGGAGCCCCCACAGCGCCTGACGGGGATAGAGCGGAGGCTTCGGGCCAGAGGGTGTGGAACGATCCCGCTTGCAGCGAACTCGCGCTCAGCTGGGCCAAGGCCTGGGTGGCGCGGCTCAAGGGGAGGGTTAAAAACAACTCAATTAAAATATCGAAAACATTGGGTTTATGGGAGGGGGGCCATGCTTTATTCATTTATATATTTTTTGAGAACTACAAAGCCCTAAGCAAAACCAAACACAAATTCTTTACTACTGAGCATTTTATAGAGAAAGCTAGAAATGACCCTCACTTTTTTTTCCCTTGGTGCCACCACGGAGACGCTCCCACCTGACCAAGTCCGGCGCCTGGTCATCCTTTCACCACCCCGGCGCCCTGGCGCCGAGCCCGGGTCGCCCCTTGCCCACCCTTTGCTCGTGCTGGTGCCAGTCGGTGCCCAGTGCCCGGTGCCAGGCGCGGGGGGAAGGCGGGGAGGAGCCGAGGCTCCAGCTTAAATTCCATGGCATCTGTTCATTATTATACAGTGAGGATTTTTATATGGACAGCTAAATTAAAGACAGATTTTTGCCAGAATTGCAGATCCCATAAAAATGATGACACAGGATGGGGGCTTTTTCTTTTTAAAAAAAGAAAGATGAAAAAAACGCAACCTAACACACCACAACCAAAACCCCTCGGTGCCCCTTTCCTTGGACAGTCCAGAGGTTTCTTTACCCCTTTTGCCCTCCTCATTTTCTTTCACCAACACGGACTGCCCAGGGAGAACCAAACCCCAGCGCTCTTCATGCCCAGGCTGCTCACAGATGCCGTGACCAGCCTGCTCGCAGCCACCATCACTGGGGCGTACAGAGGCAGGATGGCCAGGTCAGGTGTGCAGGGTCCGAATGGGAGCTGGAGTGGGAGGGGGCACCAGAAAGGGGCTGGAGTCACGGGGCTTGACTTTCTACCTTTGGAAATTTAGTGCTAATGCATTTGGGGCTAGTTGTCAAAGCAGTAGACAGGACAGTGGGTGAGGACCAGGCCAGTGGGACCCTCTTCTGGGGGTTGGACAGCATTCCCTCACCCCCAGTGGAGAGGGTAACACAAGAGTGGAGCCCTGGGGGCAGTTTGCCTGGAAGTGAGAGTTCTGGAATTTCCAATTTCTGAGATTTGAGAACGCTGAACCTACACTTGGGTAATGTTGTTAGAACTTGAAAGGACTTGGGGGTCCTGTGTCTGGTGTGAGGGACCAACCTCCCAGATGTTAGTGGGTCTGGTTGCAACAGCTCTAACCTGAAGTTCAGGGATAATGTCTAGGACCCTCAGGGAGCCTGGGAAAATCTGGACAGGCAACCTGGGAAGGATAGAAGGAGCAAAGGCTACTCTCAGGGGTTCAGATTTTAGCTAGAGCCTTTCTTATTTAGAGTTCATTTAAACATTTTTTTTTTTTTTTCAATTTTAAGGGGAAATATCTGTGGAGGTCTGTGTCCTCCAGACGATTGCTCTGTCTCTGTCTGTCTGTAACTGTCTGTGTGACTGTCTGCTCATCTCCCTCAGATTCTGAGCTGACAGAATTCATATCAGAAGACTGAACGCAGGGACATCTGTGTGCAGAATGACTGTGCCTACTCGAACCTGCCAATCGCTCCTGGCACGAGCTGGGTAACAAATGCCTGTTACCTCGGAATGCTGGCGGGTGGGGGGTGGGGGTGGGGGAGGGCGCCTGGCTGCTAAGCCCTGCCAAGGCCCCCTCCTGCCCTCAGTGGGTACACCCCCTTCCCCCGAGTTGGGGGTCCTCTGAATTGGATTCACTAATTAGCAGTGATTAGAAAATCGGGGTGTCTCTCAGCCCAGGCCGACCTGGTATCCTATCCTTGGCCCCCCCCTCCCGCCCTCCCACTACGCTGTCCAGACTAACTCTGTGTTCCTACTGAGGGCAGGCAGGAGGCCAGTTGAGGGGGTGAGGTGGCTCTCGGAATGCAGGGGAAGGGGTCTCTGGAGGGAAGCATTCCTCCGAAGTTGCCAGGCAGAGTTTCCGTCGCGGATGGAGTGTGAAGGTCTGTTTGCTGAGACACCGTCTGCAGGATGCCTTGTGGGGTGGGGGAGAGACCGCGAGGTGGAAACCACAGATCGCAGACAGAGACAGTGGCAGAGTGAGAGGGCAGAGGAGATGCAGAACAAGGGAAGGAGCGAAGGAGCGAGAGAAGGCGAGGGGCCCTGGCAGCGCCAGGTTTCTGGGCACGGGGAACCTCCAGGATCCTGCCCAGTTCGCTGCTGCCCCGCAGGCCTCTCAGTCTGCTGGCCCAGGCCTCCCAGATCCATCAGCTGGTTCTGCCATCGAGGTGGGGGGAAGGGAGGGCGCCACCACACAGCCGGTGCCAGCTGGGAGGGGGGGTTGTATTGCAGGGAGGGGCGGAAAGCACATCTAAAATTCCGAGACATCTGTTCAACCGGGGAGGAGACACCGGGCACAAGAAGGCTGGGCGCCCCCGCCAGCCGAGCCTGCTCTGCCCCAGCTCCAGGGGCAGAACTCCCCATCCACTGGTCACCGCCACCAACATGGGCCTGCAGAGTGGGGAAGAGGGGGCACTGAGCTAGGGCGTGGGATAGGTTGCCCGTGAGGCGGAATGTGGAGCCCCGTCCTATTGTGGGGGCGCAGGGCTCTGGAAGGAAGAGCAGGGCAGAGATCATGAGAGGAAGGGTGTGGAGGGATGTCTGTCAGAACAAGTCTCCCCAGAGCATCCAGAAACACCTCCACAGACATGCGTGTGCACCCAGCACAGAGACACCACACACAGAAAGAAATCCTCCTGCTCCTTCAAACACACATAACTGAGCCCCTTCACCCTCCATCACTTATTCAAGCCATTTCACCAGATGTTTGGCCCTTGCTGGACCTGGGCTTGCTGTTGGGGAGATGGTTTCCTACCCATTAGGACTGAACACAAGCCCATCCCGGTCACATGATGCCCTCATGCCCATACAGAGCCCCTTATAGTGGAAGGGGGACATGGAGGAGGGAGTTCTCATAGCGAACTATCCTTTCTCGCCATAAGCAGCTTTCCCAGGGGAATGGGGGACAGGTCTAAGCACCCCCAAGGTTGGGGGGGTGTCTGAACCCACTACTAACCATGGTCACCTTCTTACCTGCTCCCTATTGGTTGGAGCTTCTGCCTTCAGGCTTTCCCCAACAAGCCTCAATGACCACCTCTCTCTTTCCTGTGCCCTAGCCTGGCACCTGCCCCTCAACCAGGGCTGCCCTAGCTGGACCGACAGAGGCCAGGCCTCTCAGCTGGGAAATGTCCATGTGGTTGCTACTTAAAAACTGATTTATGAGGCCGTGGCGGCTGCAGAGGCTTGGCCTGCGGTCCTGGTAGTAATCAAGGGCATATGCCCATCTCGCCTGGCACTGCCTAGCTTGTGAGCCCAGCCCTGGCCTCTGCTCTCCTGCTGGGAAGAAAAAGGCGTGAAAGGTACCAAGTCCCCTTTCTTTTCCTTTTCCTCCATCTCCTCTTCTTCCACTTCCTCTCGCCCTCCTCCCTTCATCCCTCCTCCTTCCCTCCCTCCCTTCTCTTCCTTCTCTCCCAAGTGGCACGGACCAGCCTGTGTGCCGGGCTGGCGCTCACAGCTGCAGCCCATCTGCTATGATTGAATGGTGACAGTGATGAGACAGGAGCTGGGGGGAATGGGAGGACATGGGGGCTGCCCTGCCACCCCTCACCCCCTCCTTGTGTCAGTCCCCACATGCTTCCTTGACCTTCAGAATGAGACCATCCGTTTTGCCTGTGCTGGGTGGGGAAATCCCATCTCTCTAAGTAGTGAGGGAATTTCTTTCCTCCCAACTAAATTTCCAAGAAAAAAGAGGAGAGCAGGAGACTGGGGTTGGAAGAGCAGTCTGGAAGAAATGACCCACATGTCCACACCTCTATGGGCTTGAGTGGGGCCAGGGAGCCCGCATTCAACAGAGTGGAGGTGGAGCCCTGAGGCTTCAGCACTGATGCAAGTCCCAGGTCCAACTGTTTTTCAGGAATCCAGAAAAACATACTTGAAGGCCCCTGTTGGCCACCCTGTTCCCTAGACCCTGTCACTTTCCTTACCATAGGTTCCCCTCTGTGCCTGGGAAATTTTCCTGAGTCCCAGTCACCAGGAGTAAGTTTGAAAAACTGGAGAATCATAGTCCTCCGTGGAACCCGAAGTGAGTCCTAAGGTTGGGACCTGAGACTGTAGTAAGAAGTTCTAGTTGAAAAGACTTCATGAAAAGACTTTCCAAATGATCCCAGTGCAAAGTCAAGATACTACAACAACACGATACAGAAGCTAACATATATTTGGAATTTAATATGTGATCAACAAACTGACTTAAGCTGACTTCATTGACACAAACTGATACATATCTCAACCATCTTCTAAGGCTGGTATTCTCATTATTTCTATACTCCAGGCAAGGACACTGGGGCACATAGACCTAGCTTGGATCCTAGGCTTGGCTTTTCTCTTGGCTGTAAAAAAAGAGATTAATTAGGAGGTTCAATTGTTTTAGAAGATCTGTGATTTCTTTTCCACATACTCCTCTCCTGACTTTCTTCTTCCTTTGCCTGCTCCTTACACTCTGCCAACCCAGTACCCACTCTCCAGTGAATACCCATCCATGTGATTTTTCTCCTCTGCTACAGCCCACATGCAAATAGGTAGAAACACACCCAAGAAGGCCCCCAACTCTTCCCACCCCACCCACAAGGAAACACATACACAAGTGACTGCACGTGACCCCACCTTCTTTGCTAGGGCAGTTGTTCCTTGTATCCATACTCCTGGCTCATGGGGTCTCTTTGCCTGAAGCTCTGGGTGGAATATGCCATTGTGAACAGCTGCAGGACCAGGCTGAGTTTCCAGTCTAATATGGGTCCCTGGGGAACTTGAGGGGAGCAGTTTGCTCCACCTGGCTACTCACCCTGGTCTTCCTTTGGATACTGGAATCTGTCACTCATGTCCTTTCTGGATTCTGTCATCAGCATCTTCACACATTCTTTCTCCTTCTCTTTCTGCTTCTTTATCTCTTCCTCATCTTCCCCTTGATACCCTCTTAACTAGTAATATGATAAGCACTTTGGTCCTTGAAATTCCCCATCCCTAGGAAAGTGGGTATTCCCATATATTTAAATAGCCGATATATATAGTAGCCCATATAGCTAGTAGGCAATCCTACTAGAGGGAAGTTTTTATCCCAAGAGGAACCCATAGGTGCACCCTGGTGGCCTAATGGATAAGTCCATCACCTCCAGCTGGTACAGTCCACACACATCCCAAGGACCCAAGTTTGCAACCCAGGTCCAGGAGAGAACAACCAAGATGAACAACTAAATAATAATAAGTAAAATGCTTCCTCCATCTTCCTGCCTGTCTGCTCACCTTCACCCCTGCCTGTGACTTTCCTGTTTTTTGTTTTGTTTTGTTTTGTTTTGTTTTGTTTTTACAGAGGAACCCATAATCCAATCTTATGGATAATCATTAAGCAGTCACTAAATCCCTGAAATCCCAGAACAAATCTAGATCAACATTGCTGTTCACTTGCCCAACAAAAATTTGGATAAGAAATCAGGTGGGCAACTATGCAAAGGGTCATTTTAGAGCTTTCCTGGTGTCCGCATCCTTTCTCTATCATTTTAAGGTCTCCTGGGATCAAGGAGGCACCTGGAAAGGGTAAGCGTCACAGATACTACACATCCAGACTCCCTCAGCTGCCATGGCACCCTTACCAAACTCTTCCTGGTTTTGACCCTGAAGGACAAAGATAGACAAATCCTTGAGTCTGATACTGCACTCCAGCAAGGATGTGGGTCTGAGATTACCTTCCATCCTCACCCTCACCTCGGCCAAGTGTTGGTCATTTGTTGGTCCTCCTGGTATTCTCTTAACACTCTCTCTCTCTAGTTGTATAGATACATCTGTGGATTTCTCTTTCCTTTCCCTTCTCTCTCTTCCTTTCCTTTTATACGGTCCACCACTCAACCCAGGCCTCCTCCCATGTCTTCCCTGTCTTATCCTGTTTAAGAGGGCATTTTACTTTCAGCACCACGGACAGAGACCAGGCAGGGTTTTGTGTGTGTGTGTTTTCTAACCTAAAAAGGCTGGGTGGGAGCCTGGTGGTCTGTTTCTTTAGGGATCTAGGGATCTGTGTAAGGGGTGGCAGCCCGAATCTCCTTGGGCTTGTGTAAATGTGTGCATGTGAACGCACCCACGCCTTGTGAACGCCTGTGTCTGTGTCTCTCTGGGCACATGCCTGTGGGCGACTCTGGGTGCATCTGTGTGTTTGTATCTGTGCTGTGTCCCTGCCTGCTCCCCGTGTCCCCGGCTGAGAAAGGGGATGGGATGGGGACGCTCCATTCTAGATGTGGGGGAGGCAGTAGGTGGCTTAGTATCCCAGCCGGGCCTGGGGGCGTCATCCTTGCCCAGACTCGCCAGGCACCATGTGGCATGTGTGCCAGCCGGCACAGGCTGAGGGCATTCTGCCCAGATTGGAGGAGGTGGGGGACTCAGGGAGCTGGATACCGGCAAGAAGAGGTGGGGAGCTGAGCTCAGAACTATGTGGCCAAGCCCTTTCTATCCTGTGGAAACTCCATCCACAGGCACATGCATGAAGAAATGTACAAGTTATTTGCTTTTGTAGGGACCAGACAACTGGATAATTATCACTTTACACACATATATTCTGAGAGAAATGCACAGGAGGCAGGCTTGCTCTGGCTTGCACACACGTGTGCAAATCACTTGGCCCTTTGCATACCACTTCTTGCATAAATGCACACCAATATCTAAGCCATTCTTGAAGGACAGGAGATGCAAGAATCACCCCTTGTGTCACAGAGCAGGACCCTGCATTACATAGGCAGATACTATCCTCTTATGATACCAGGCAGCCATGCTAAGAGTCTGGCAGCTCCTATAACTGTTACCTTTCTAACAAGTGTGCACATTTCCCCAGCAGACCCTGGGGTCATCATTGGGACTTCCTACCCTCTGCATTTTATTTTATTTTGGGAGAATAATATTTTATTTTACTCTTGGAGGCTAATGTTGCCCTGGTGTTTCATTTGGGAAAGAATAAGTAAGGGGGAGAGGCAACCAAATGCTCCTCTCATCCACCCCACCATGCAATCCTTCTCCCCGCAGAGAGGCTGCCATGCTAGAGACAATCCTAGATTTCTCATCCTAGGGTCAATACTAGCTGGCTATGTGACCCTGGGCAGTTTATTTCCCTGAGATACAAACATGACACTCCATATAAAGGGCTGAGCTCAAGAGAGCTGTCATCAAGCAGCCACTATTATTATTGTTATGTTAATACCATGGAAAAGGCCATCAGCAAGATTGGATGCAATGATGTAGTCAAAGCTTCCAGCACAGTGTCTGATGCGTAGTAAGTGTTCAACGAACATGGGTGTAGTATGAATTTAGTGGTAGAATTTCAGGAACTTAGGGAGCCAGAAGTGACAGAATTCTCTCCAAACTCTAGAGGAACATACTCACAAGTGCAGCGGGGGTGGGGGGGGTGGGGGGGTTTGAAATTAAACATGCAAAAACAACACCCCCTCAAAAAAATCCCAACAACAGAAGGACAAGCTGGGAAGAAACAGAGTGGGGTGGTGAGAAGGGAAGTCCTTGAGGTAGGCATCCAGACCTCTGTCCTTCAGACCAGGGGAGGCCTGAGCAGGCCTCCATTCCAAGTCTGAGTTCTAATCCCATCTTCACACCTGTCTCCTCTTGCGGCTTCCCCATTTCAGTAATTGGCAATACTCAGTTTCTCATGCTAGAACCCTGAGCGCTGTCCTTGAATTCCCCCTCCCTCTCACTCTCTAGAGACTCTCCAAGACTGATGTTTGCTCAAAACTGTACCCCAAGTTCAGGCTCTTTCCTTCAGGCTTTCCCCAAGCCAGGTAATAGCACTTCTCATTGGGGTCTCTGCTGTAGCCTAGTCCCCCTCTGATCTATTCTCTTGCAGTAGTGAGGGGAATCTAAAAACTAATGCAGGCACGTCCTGGTGGAGTAGTGGTTGGGCACAGTCCATGTACATCTCAGGGTACCAGGTTCGTATCCTGGGGCCGATGGGAAGGAAAGGATGGAATGGGCCAGGATGAACAATTAAGAATAATTAGAGTGCTGCTTCCTCTTCTCTCTTCCTGCCTGCTTACTCGCCTTCATTCCTACCTGTACCTTTCCTTTAAAATGAAAAACAAAACTATGACGTGCCCTGGTGGAGTAGCAATTAGGTCAATTGTCTCTGAAGAAGCACTGGCCACATAACCCGGGGTTCAAGTCCAGGTCTGGAGGAAACAACCAGTGTGACCAACAAAATAAAAATGAAATAAAATCCTTCCAAAAACAAAACAAAACTATAAGCCAAGCCTTTGAATCCCTGGCATAAAGCTCGCCCGCACATAGAATAAACTCCAAACTCTGGTCTCTGCCTTTTCCTGCCTCTCCCTCCTCATGCCCTGGTGACTGCTTTCTCGGCCTGGCCTTGCCGCCCTGCCACCCTCTCCCACCCTTCCCTTGGCTGACCCTTTTCTGCCTTCAGGTCTCAAGTCTGTCCACAAAGGAAACTTTTCCGATGCCTTCATCCAAAATGGGTCCCTGGCTTTTGTCTAGCTTGACACTGTTATTTTCTTTCTAGCACTTTACTTAACTGCTGAGTATTTTTATGTCAGCACCTCCTGCCATTCTGTAAGGTATCTGAGGGCAGGAACCATAGTATTTGTAGTATTTGTCCTGTGCACTTTGTAAACTCTAGCCCAGCCTGACATAGGAACTTTGTCGATGTGTCTGAATGGCAGAACGGATGGAAGCTTTGGCATCTTCAGAGAGGGGCAGGGAAGGGTGTGCAGGTCCTGGACTCCAACCTGTTCCATCAGGGGTATGTCTCATCGCTCTTTCTTCCTCCCAGGAAGGCTGACAACCTCCTAATTATATTTTACTTGACTATAAATCTTTTCATTAGATGTAATTGAAGAATACACCTTTTGAATCATCGCATTAACCTAGCATCCACTCTGAGGCAGTAATTAAAGGCTTCCTGGAATCTCCCACTGGCAGAGGAGAATTGGTTGGGGGGGTCCTCTGCCAGGTCCAAATGTATAGGCACCAGCTCTCCTGCTCAGGATTGAGGTTGCCCCGAGGTGAGGCTCAGGGTGCAAGTGGGCACATATCCCCTTGTCTCCTCCTCCACAGGAATCTCAGTGCTGGGAGCAATGCCCGGCCCCTGCGCAGTGCTCCCTCTTGGGGCTAAGATCTGCAGCACTCCCTCCTCCTTCTCTCCTGAGCTCTTGGCTCAGAGCTGTCTCAGGTGAAGGTCAGGAAAGAAGGGAAAAGAGAAGGGACAAATGCTCCCCCAGTGCCTCATATGAGTCACCCGGTCTGTCCCAATCAGTGTTTGCAGCTCCCTGAAGACAGACCGAGGAAACTGATGCTTAAGAAGTTCTACAATATGTTAGGGTTAGAATTCTAATACAAAGGCCAGGTTTGGTGCGCCCTAGTGGTGTAGTGGTTTCATCAGCCGCTTCTGACCAGAGCAGTCCACATACCTCCCAAGGATCCAGGTTCATGTCCCGGGGCCAGGGGGAACTACCAAGATGAATAACTAAATAAAAATAAAGTGCTTGCACAAACTGGTGGAGCAGCAGTTAGGTCAATCGCCTCTGAAAGAGCAAACCACATACCCCTGGGTTCAAGTCCCAGTCCCGGTGGGGAACAACCAGTGTGAACTAAATAAAATTAAAAATACTTTTCTCCTCTCTCTTCCTGCCTGCCTGTCTAATCCCCTTCATTCCTGCACTTTTCTTTTAAAAAAGTAAATTGATAAAAATAAAGTGCTTTTTCCTCTTGTCTCCTCCTGCCTGCCTCTGCTCACCTTCAATTTTCCCTGCACCATTCCTTAAGGAAGAAAGGAAGAGGGAGAAGGAAGGAAGATGCCAGGTTCTTAGAATGTAGTGATAACACTGCCTCCCTTCAGAGTCCCCTGCCCTGGTGACTGGTGCCTTCAGGCCAGCCCCTGTCCCTTTCCAGGACTCCAGCTCCTCAACTCTCCTTGCTTCCTAAGCCCCAAACTCCAGAGGCATCCTGACAATGTTTTTCTACCCTATATCTGATTCAAAAGCAAAACTTCCCTTCAATCAGAGTAGATGCCAGATCTGAGCACTTCCCCTCGCACTGCCACTACCATCCTGGTCTCTCTCTGGTTGTCACCGCTTCTGCCTTTAACCCTTTTCAGTCTGTTTGTGATGCAGCAGCCAAAGTGATTTTTCCCTTTAATAATAGCTTTATTAAGATATAACTCACTTATTGACACGTTCAGTTCCATGGCTTTTAGCATATTCAGAGAGTTGTGATCCTCACTATAATTCTGAACATTTTTACCACTCCAAAGGAAATCCATGCCTGTTAGCAGTCATCCCCCATTTCTCCACAAGCCTCCTACCCACTAGGTAAATCAAAATCAACATCAACCACCTTTCTTTTTTTGTGTGTTTGAAGCACCTTTATTTTATTTTTAGTTAGTTGTTCACACTGGTTGCTTTCCCCGGGCCGGGACTTGAATCCTGGGGTATGTGGCCTGCGCTCCTTTGGAGGCAATTGACCAAGCTGCTGCTCCACCAGAGCACATCGAACATCACCTTTTCAAAGACCATCACCCCATCCCAAACCTCACCTCCTTTCCCCATTCCTTGCTTTGCTTTTCTCTTTAGAACACAGCACTGTCCTATCTACTATGGCTGTCACACATTTATTATGTCCACTGTCTGCTCCCCAGCCCCACATTCATACACAGCTCTCGGTGGAGAAGGAAGGAAGTTTGCAGCCCCTGAGACAGGACTGGGCACATAGTAGGTACCCGATAAATACATACTGCCTGAATAAATGAATGAATGGATCCCATACTTATAGTATCAGGATTGAGGATCCTAAACGCGGCATCCGTTCTCTGAAGACCCATTCAAGGGTTTGGTTCTTGGGTGCCTAGATTTCTCTCTCACTTCTCTCTCTTTTTCTCTTTGATCATTTCTTTCCTGCCCCAAACACATGTCCCACTCACATCTTGGACAATCTTTTCTTTTCCTCAAAGAATTATTTATTTAGAAGAAGGAAGCAGTCAGGAATGAAGGCAAGTAAGCAAGCAGGGAAGTAGGCAGGCCAGGGAAGAAGTGTCCAGCCATCCATTAGTTGTTCATATTGGTTCTTCCCCTCTGGTCTCAGGCAACAAACCCAGGTTCTTGGGCTTTAGATGGACCACACCATCTGGAGTCATGGACTTAGCCACTGAGCCACCAGGTGCAACGGCTTGGGCCTATAACCGACTCCTTCACCTGTAGATTTGTCCCTCTTTCCTTCTTTGTACTCCCAACCAGCCCTGGATTCCTCTGTACTCTTAGTTTTCAGATTCAACCATGGAGAACATCAAATGGATGGTCCCTGGCAGGTTCTTGGAGGGATAATCAGTCTCACTGCCTGAGTCCTCCAAGAATCAGGGTATTCACTTGTTGTGCACACAACGTGGGCCAAGGCCTAAGTTGAGTGCTTTAGACCAGTGCTGTCAGAGAGCACTTTCTGCAGTGATGGAAGCATCCTATTTCTGTTCTGTTCGATGTGGTAGTCACCAGCCAATATGAACGAATCAGGCATTTGGAATGTGGCTAATGCGGTTGAGGAAATTAATTTCAAATCTTATTTCATTTTATTAATTTAAATTTAAACAACCAGGTGTGATGACTGGCTTTCAGTTGGGACATGCAGGGTTTGACACTGCTTTGTTTTGTTTTTTTAATTTAATCTTTATAATTATCTTGGAAGTAAGTATGATGATCCCCATTTTGCAGATAAATGGCTAATCCAGATGAGAATACCGGTTCACTGGTTTCTAGAAACTTCTGAGGAAATATTTCAGGACTTGGGGAAGGGATTATATAGGTGAAGAATCCATGTGGAATGACATTTTTTTCTTTTTTCATTCAACAATACTTCAATGAAATCTATCTGCTAAAGGCTGGAGAGACACCCACAAATCTGTTATTGAATACCTTGAGGAATAATTTCTTTATCCCCATTTCACAGATGAGAAAACTGAGACAGCCAGATTCAAAACTACCTTTTCTCCCTGTCCCTTGCTTCTTCCGTTGCCTTTCCCTACTCCCCTCCACCAGCCTCAGTGATTCTCCCTATGGGAGCTAGTGAGCCTTTGAAATATTTGATCATGTTTTCCCTATGCTGGAAATTTGGCTGGGACTCCTCCCTGCTAGTCTGTACTCCTTCCATTCCAGCTCAGCTCTCCCTCCCTGCCCCCCCTACCCCCCACCTTTCCTCCAGGGCCCTTCAGGCCTGGCTTGTAGCCTGTTTGCTGGCTTTTCCCTGATACCCACACCGTCAGCTTCATCACCTCCTGCAAGTCTCAGCTCAGCGCTGCTCTTCCAAAAGCCTATCTTCATCTCCTACTTAAAATGCCAACTTTCCCTACACCCTAGACCATCCTTTCATGAAAATCACCCCTCCCCACTTTCTTCCTACCTTGTAACATAAACACAATTGACTGATGTCTGCCTCCCCTGCTAGAACATAAGTTTCCTGTAAGCAAGGCTCCTTGAACTATCCCAGGGGTTCAAACAGTGCCTGGCACATAGTAGGCTATTCATAAAATTAAGTCAAATAAATAAAATTAGGTAGAATCAACTTATCTGAGTTACTTCTATCTTCGTAACATGAGGACAAAAACTCTTTGCTTTCCAAGTGTGAGTTCTTTTTTAGCTCAAAACCATGCTCTCAAGTATTCTCTGCAGCCCCCCACCCCAGGTTCTCTCCCTTAGGCTGACCCAGGAGCTCCCTGCTTCCACAATTTCTAGCCCAGGCAGGGATAGGAGTTCCTTAATATATCCTTGGCTATGTAAAGGAATTTTAGTAAGACTCAGAGGTCCTCTTCCCTTTAAGGCAGGATCCTGGGTCCTTCTTTCAGGCTGTGGCTTCAGTAGGTCTCATTCCCCCATTCCCCATTCCTTCCCATCTCTACTGAGGAGGGGTTGGGCCAGGAAGCTGGTCATTTTCTCTTTTCAGTGGGATCTAGCCACCCAGCCTCACCTCTGGGTGTGCAGGGACATAAAGGCTAGGAGGCAGAGAATCCCAGCCCCTGGCTCCCAACACAGTGGGGAGTCTCTCACCCCTAGACAGAGGTGGTGTCCTCATGCCTCACACAGGGGCTGGAGTTCTTCTTTGAAACTGGTAGCTGGGATTATTTGTAACTCCATTAGGAGGGATGGGAATTAAATGGCAGGGAGGACTTGCCCAAACTTAGGAAATGAAGTGATGGCAAGAGGTCTTTTCTCCATGTAAGGGCCAAGGGAATTAAATACACTCATCTACCTGCATATCTTCCTGAAGAGTCAGTAACAGTTAAAAAAATGGCTGCCAGGCCTCTCCCCAGAGCTTCAATCATCCCTCCAAATCCTCCTCTACTCCACTCCTCTTCTTCCCTTTTCCCACCTCTCTTTTCTTTGTTTTTAAAGGAAAAGTGCAAGCAGGAATGAAGGTTAGAAGGCCAGTAGGCAGGAAGACAGAGGAAGGAGAAGCATCTTTTTTTATTTAGCTGTTCACACTGGCTGCCTCCCCCTGGGACTCGGGCCCAGGAATATGTGGCTTGCTCTTTCAGAGGTGACTGACCACCAGGGTGAACCTCCCACCTCTCTTAGCTCCAGGCCCCTTGGAGGGGCCCAAAGAGAGGGCTAGCTCCAAAGGTCTCCCAGAGAATATTAAACCATGTCAAGAGGGAAGAGCTGACCTCCAATGTGTCGCCCAACAAACTTCTAGCAACGAAGAGGGAGGAAAAGGTTAGGGCTTGAGGTCCAGCTATGCCAGATCACAGCTTTGTGGTCCAGAGAAGATGGCCAACCCCTCTGAGTTTCAGCCTTCTCATCTGTAAAACGGGACTGACAATGGAGCATTATCCTCACTAGAGATGGCTGGTGGAAAGCTCCTGGCACAAGGTAGGCACTTTATGGTAGTAGTATGATTATTAGGCTCCAGGAGACGCTTCTTTCATCCTTGTAGATGAGGGAGGGCTTTTCTCCTCACTCTTTCCTATCTGGAAATTTCTTCTGGCCCAGAGTAATGGTTTCTTACTGGCTTCCCTGCCTCTAGGCTCAGCCTGCCCCAATCCAATTTCCATACCTTGCTGGAATTCTTTTTCTAAAACTAAAACCAAACCCATCACTCTGCCAAAGACTCCCCCACAGTTCACTATTGCCTACACAGTAAGTAAGCATTGTGATGGAGTTTGGGCTCTGGTGGGGAAGACCTGGGTTTGATGCTCAGATCTGTTGCTTTCAAGTTATGCAAGTTGAAAAACTCCTGGAGGCGCACCCTGGTGACCTAGAGGTCTAATACACTCTACGTGCAGTCCCACACACATTCCAAGGTCCCAGGGTCAAGAGCTGAGGTCTGGGGACACCAATGTGAGCAATGAAATGAAAATAAAGTGCTGCTTCCTCCTCTCTGCCTGCCTACTCACCTTCATTGCTGCTTGCACCTTTCCTTAAAAAAAAAAAAAAAGAAAAGAAAAAGTCCTGGGCAAGTTACTTAATATCCCTGAGCCTCAGTTTACTCATCTGA
This sequence comes from Solenodon paradoxus, assembly GCA_004363575.1. NCBI lineage: Eukaryota > Metazoa > Chordata > Mammalia > Eulipotyphla > Solenodontidae > Solenodon > Solenodon paradoxus. Next base: position 198,035 of record RJWH01001410.1, on the reverse strand, counting down.
ATATAAGGCAACCACACCTGCTTTTGTGGGAATAGTAAAAATGAAACAAGGCATTTGGCACATGGAAGATACTATTGCTTATGACACCATGGTGACGTTAGAATCTGAGCGTGGCGTGTGAGGCTGTCTGAAGAAGTTAGGCAATAGGAAAGGCTTCCCAGTTTTGAGAGTGGGATTGCAGTAGTGAAGCACCTGGCATTCTACCCAGCGCCTCTCTGCCACCCTCCCCGCAAGCCTGTGTCTTGGTCGGCGCAGTGCGTTACTCACCTCCTCCACGCTGCCATTTCTTTTGCTGCCTTTGCACACGATGATCTGGCTGCTGCCTCTTTCTCTCCTTGGCACCTGGCAAACTCCTACTCATCAGTTAAGGCTGATCCAAGCCTACAGTCCCCTGAGAAACTTTCCCAGACCCCGGAGGGAGCTGGGGGTGGAGGGGCTGCTCACTCTGGATGCTCCGAAGTCCCAGCCAATACTTAGCATCGGGCTAAGTTCTCAGCGCCTCAGGCCACAGACCAGCTGCCTGGGTTAGAATTCTTGCTCTGCCACCTTCTACCTGGGAGACCTCAGAGTTACTTCCCCTCTCAGGTCAGTTTCCTGATCTGGAAAGGGGGGCAGTGATCACAGCGCCTATCTGAGAAGTTTGTGGGAAGCAAAAGAGCTACTGAGTCAAGAATCTGTTCCTGGAGACTTCTGTAGCCCAGGAGGCTAAGGTGCAGGTCATGTAAAGCCCACAGACGGGATTTGAGGTGGGAGCTGGGGTTTAAAAAAAAAAAAAAAAGAATTTGCTCCCACACTTGGCACAGAGAAAGTGCTTGGTACTGGTAAGCTGCTGTAACCATATTCCAGCCTGGCTTGTCCTCCAGGGTAAACACTATAGAATGTCTTCCCACCAGGCTAAGAGGGTAGGGACTGGAATTGATAGTTTCAGGTCTCTCGACTCTAAAACAAAACTAGTACAGAGTGGACATTTGGCACCTCTGCCTAGATGAACAGTTATGAAGACTCCTTTATCAGTAGCTTTCTCCTTTGTCCCTTAGGACAACCTCATTTTCACTGAAGAGAAAACTGAGGCCCAGAGGAACATGCCTTAGAGTCCTAATAAACCATCCGGCAGCAGAGCCAAGGTCTACCAGCTGACTAATCAACCCCTGATTCTCAGTTTCCTCATCTATGAAATGGGATGGCACCTGGTCTTCCCATATCTCTCCTTTATTCTATGGATTAATATATGTAAATGTAGGAGATACTAAGGAGGGAACTGGATTATGCTTTGTCTAAATTAAACACAAGAACTTTCCTGGAGGTGAAACTGAGGAGTAGCTGAGACTCAAACCGCCTCAAAGCCCCAATTCACCCCTCACACTAGGGTTTGCCTGGAGCCTGGGGCCAATTCAGGAACCTCACTTTTGCGGCCTGCTGCCAGCCCCTCCCCTCCCCCCAGCCATTGGAAGACAATGGTAGGCAGGCCACGCCTTTGTGAGCCGGGTCAGGCCAGTTAATCTTGGGCCGGACTGGGGAGGGGCACTGGGGGGAACCTGGGGAAGGGAGAGGGGGCTGCAAGTGGGGACCCACTCGGAGGGCTTGTGAGGGTCGGGAGGAGGTTGAAGGCCAGGGGCCTGAGGAGTAGAAGCTTGAAAGAGGCTTTGGGGAGCGTTTCCTCTGAATGTAGATTTGAGCTCCTATTAAACTTGCCAAAAATTTGTGTTAGCTAATGGATTCTTAATTCTGTCTAAAATGAGAGAGGGAAAATTATGCCATTCATCTTGTATTGGTTTGAAATTACATCTGACACCTAATCGATCATACTGTGGAACATTAACTCTTTGGAAGAGACCCAACTTTTCCTCTCCCTCGCTTTCCAGAGCTCTCCAGCCACCCCCACCCCCCAACCCGTGATTCCTTCTTTGGTATTTCATTAACTAAGCAAAGCTCTGGCTGTCTCTAGGGGTGAGGGGTAGGAGTTTGGAAATGGGCTCATTTGAATGGAAGCAGTGACCAGGACCCCAATACTTTGCCCAAGACCAGAATCTGGGCTTCCAACCTTCAAGTGACCTCCTCTGTCTTCCTGCTTTTCCTTATGCATTCTGAGATCCAGAAATGCAGAAGAGAAGGCATGGGGTGTGGGGTGACCTCAGAGCCACCTTGGGGGCACCAGGGAGAGGCAGGGAGCCAGGCAAAACTGAGTTAGCACCTGGGGCTGGGGCAGGGGCCATAGCAGGGGCTCACCTGCGACTTGCCTAGCAGATGGGTAAGGAGGAGGAGGGCAGATGACAATAGATTGGCCTCTGGGGATCCTGATGAGCTCTGAAAACCCCAACCCCAGACCTGCTTTTCCAGGAGGACGACTTTCTGGCAGCAGCAAGAACCCATTAGAGGCCCACAGGCCTGCGCTGGGATCCTGGCTTCTCTCCTGACAAGCTGTGTGACCTTGGGCAAGTTACATAACACTTCAGTCTCAGTTTCCTTCCCTGCACAGGGTGCGGAGGACAGGGTGAGAGAATCAGGGTAAGATAGAAGCAGCCCATCCCCCCCAGGCATACAGTAGGTGTCCAGTACAGGTGGTCTGAATGCAGATCAACACTCCTCCTACCACTTCAGCTGCTTCCTCACCTAACTCCCCCTTCTCTCCCACCTCTTACTCCTTGGCCCCTCCCTGAGGACAGGTGAAGGGCTGAGAAGCCTCAAGGTCAGGGCCAGTCATTATCTCCAGGATAACACCTGGTGTGCCCTGGTGGCTTAGCGGTTATGTCCACCAGTCATAATCCACATACATCCCAAGGACCTGGGTTTGAGACTCTGGATAGGTGCTAGGGAACAACTAAAATGAATAACCAAGTGAAAACAAATGCTTCTTCCTCCTTTCCCAGCTCGTCTGCCTGGTCTGCAGGAGGTGGGGCGAACTGGTTCACTTCCTTCCTGGTCAGCTCCAGGTCCACTCCAAAACCTGTGGGGTAATTTGCATAGTCTGCTCTCTCAGTAACCTTCACCCAGCCTGGAAGGTGGGGTTTCTGAAGGGTTGTTCTGAGAGGTGAAGCCAGGAGGAGCACTCCAACTGGGAGTCGCTCACTTTTACTCAGGCATCTCAACCTCTGCTGGTGAATTCTAAAGGGTTCCTGTCCCCTATTTGGGCATCACATACTTTGCTGGGAATGCGGACTTCTTCCCTCAAGAGCAAGGGAGGGGTGTGCCTTGGTGGCTCAGGCGTTAAGCTGGTGGCTGGAGTGCAGTCCACACAAAGTCCAAGGACCTGGACTCCTGACCTGGGGCCAGGGGTACAATCAAAATGAACGACTAACTAAATGAATGCTTCTTCCTCCCCTCTCTACCTGTCTGCCTACTTGCCTTCGTTCCCGCCTGCTTCCTTCTTAAAATCACAAAAATTTTATAGAGTAAGGGAGAGCAAAGGGAACCAGGTGGGTGAGGCAGGGAACAGAAACATCACCCCTCCTCCCCCCACTCCTGGCCCAATTCTGCAGCAGGCACCATGGTTTCTCCCTTAGATTGACTTCAAGGGAGAGGTCCCAGGGCATCTCCAGCCCATGTAGAGGGGTCGTTAGGGAAGGGATTAGCCTGTGGCTGGCCTCTGGTGCAGGATACCATGGGCGAGGCTACAGAGGCACCTCACCTGTGGAAATCTGGGCCATCTCTGGACTGTCTTAATAGCACGGCCTTCACTTTCAGAAAGTACCCACTCAGGGCGGAATGAATGAGAGTGCAGGTAAAGGGCCCAGGTTGGTCTAAGTGACCAGTAACAGTCACACAAGAAATATTTGCCCCAAGAGCAAGAAAGAATGGCCTAGAATGTCCTGACTGTATTCTTGGGTCTGTGGAGAAGCCTCAACTTGGGAACAAGAATGAGGTGATGTTACATGGTGTCTTCATTTTACAGAAAAGGAACCTGCGACTCAGGAGGGGGAGAGTGGACCATGGCCACGGGGTGAGGCCAGGCAGCCTAAGGTGTGGTGGAACAGTGCTCCCGTCACCCGACCATGACTCTGAAGGGACATCTTCTGAGCACTTGCCCAATCCCAGCAGCGCCTACACTGTTTCTGGGGAGGAGGCAGTGAGAGAGAATTTTCCCTGAAGAGAAAAGAGCAGAGAGGGCTGGGGAGGTTTCTTAACTCCCTCTCCCACCCCAACATACATACAAACACACAGCGGCAGGAAATTTATTTCCAAATGTCCCTTCTCTGGGGAGCTTGCTGTTTCCCAGGAGACACCCAGTGGAGATGCCCCTTCCTGCCAGCGTCGCTGGCAGCCACTAGGCGGCTGTGGCTTCCTCTTCTGCCTGGAGACGCCACAGTAAGGGTCCCACGTGGTTTGTATTAATAGGAAATGGAGCCTCGGCCCAGAGGTGCTTAGAATTGACAGGCCAGCCAGGGGTGGGTGAGCAGGCGGGCCAATGGGCAAACGGAGACAGCTGCAGAAAGAGCCACACCGACTAAGGGCCCTGGGCAGCCTGGCAGATGTAGATGTATGTGTTGACCTGTCTCTGGTCACCAGAGGGGAAAAAAAACCCTTCCTGATATTTCCCCCCCAAACTGGTTATGTTTTTATTACGTTTTTCACTTGACTATAAAAGTATTGCCTGATAGTTATAAAAATAAATAATTCCAACATAGTAGAATAAACAAAAGCTTCAGACTCAAATTTTAGGAGCTTTTTCCACAGGAAAGGAATTGGCCTCTGGCTGAAGAGCACAGAGCAAGAGTCTGCTGTGCTCAGGAAGGAGGGGTTAAACAGTCCATGCAGTGTCCTAGAATCTGTTAGGGTCCCCTGCTGCAAATGCGCTTGTATTAAAGAGACTGCTGTGTGTCTGTATGTCCTCCCCTAATCCCCAGATCAGCAGCTTCAGAACAGAGTTCTTCACACCTACACTCCACCTGCAGGGTCACCACACTGGCCCAATGTGGGGTGGATGAATAAAGTCGTGAACTCACAGAAGAGGAAACAGACCCAGGGATAGGCACTGAGTGGCCACAGTAGGCCCCAGTCATGGTCACAAACACAATGACTGCCACAGATGTGGAAAAATAGGCCTCCAATTCTTTACCGGTTCCCTCTTTCCTTGGGCTGAGGGGAGGAAAGGCTGGCGTTAGCCCCAAAGAGGCACATCTATGTAGGAAATCGCCCCAGATCTGGCCCTTGGACAGGACAGGGCTGAGGCACTAGAGGGAGACTGTCAGGGCTGGTACAAAGAGAGGCTTCACCAGCAGGACTTGAGCTGAATGGGGAAATTAAATCCGTGCCATGTGAATGAGGTAGAGGGCAGTTCTGCCCCTCTACCTTGACCAGGAGGCTGCTCCAGATGGAAGGTTCCAGTTCATCTTCCAGTGAAAAAGGGATTTAAGCTAATGGAGGAGACTTACCTCTCTCAGAGAGAGGAGGGATCGACCCAATTCAGCAGCTGGGATGGAAGCCAGTCCTTCATTTCCCTTTTGCTAGAGAACTTAGGTAGGGTCCTGCCACCAACATAAGTAGTCCATTTACCCATGGACAACCGTCAGGGAGGTCTTTAACCCCACTTTACAGATGAATAAACCAAGGCTACGAAATGTCACAAACCAAGTAGCAGAAGGCTACTAGGAAGACCCTCCAATCTCAGTCCTGCCTCAGATGCGCCTTCCAAAGGCTGCAGTTTCATGATCAGACCACCCCCTGCTGGAGCTGGGGACAACCTCTCTAAATCACAGACTGTATCCGGTGTTGTTTGGGCAGACCCTGCCCCAGCTACCCTGAGAAGGCTCAGAAAGCCACGTGATAAAGACAAGTGTCACACGGGCCTTGGCCCACATGACTAGCGCTCCTCAAGGTTTCACCTTTCCCATTTTGCCACGGCTTATTCTTCTTCCGAAGTTCTCGGTGCAGCACTGCTCCTGCCCAACCCAATACCTCCACAACCTCCCGCGGAAGGCGCGAAACCCTGCTGGGCGCAGGCCCCTGGGCTGGCGTTCGCGGTCCGGGGCGAGAACGCCGGCAGACGCAGCTCCGCTCCTCCTTGGGGCCCTCCCCGCCCACCAAAGGGCAGAGGCCGGGCTGGTTCTCCCTCCCCGTCCTGCCAGGCAACCGCAGCAGTGCACCGAGGGGCCGGCTGCCCGAGGAGCGGCTGGGGCCAGGGGCCGGGGACGGGGCCCGCAGATGCCGTCTCCGCCCCCCTTCCTTGGCCGGGGCCCCCACGGTGTCGGGGAGCAGGAGGAATCAATCAGGATAATGAAGCCGCAGCCTGCCACGCACCGCGGGGGCACTGAGGAGCCGGGGCCGGTGCCAAGTCCGCCAGACGGTTCGGAGGAGCCGAGCCCTGCGCGGCCCGGCGGCGGCGGCGACGTCCGCGGCGGCGGCGGAAGCCTGGAGCAGGCGCGGAGAGGCCGGCCGCGGCTCCGCGCAGGCCCCTGGCAACCGCGCCTTGGCAACCGGGACGCCCAAGAGGAATCTTAAAGCTGCAGAGCCTCCTTTCGTCGCCACGGCTTCCTCCGGGACCCCAAGGGAAAGGGTCCTACCGAGAAGTTTGTGGTGGAAGCCAGCCTCGGTGTCTCTTGGGACTTGGGGCCCGACTCACACCCTCGCTCATTTATTTATCAAATGTAGACTAAGCCTGCACGTTCGACCAAGGGCCAAACACTAGGGAGGGGACCCGGCAATGATTAAAAAATGAACGGGGGTCCTGCCAAGAGGAGTTCACAGTCTAGCGCGCAAGGCAGATCAGGCTAACTAAGGTGAGCAAAGCCCTGTGTTACCCAGAATGAAGGGGCGCCAGCTGAAGGACTGAGGGCTGTTACAAAATATTTCTGCAGCCTTGCTCCAGGCCCGGGTGTTAGACTCTTCTTTCCCGGACTGCTATTATCTTCCTAACAGTTCCCTGAGACGGGTATATCATTACCGTTATTCTCAGTCCCATTTTAGAGATGAAGAATTAGAGGCTCAGAGAGGTGAAGGAACTTAGCCAAAGTTTAAGATAAAAAATAAATAAATAAAACGAATTTCATTTTTGGATAATCTAGGACTGGGTCATAAACTCCCGACGCTGGCCAACTTTCATTATAGCCGATCTGGAAGGTTAAGCCTGAGGGACGACTTCCCAGTAAAAACCATGTAAGAAGTGAGGAGATAGCTACTTCTCCGGTCTGCTGCCCGCTGCCTGACCTGGTCTGCCCAAGGGCGGGCTTGCATGTGGGCAGAGAGCTGGAAGAGGTGACCTCCAGAGGTCCCTCTGGTTTTGTGATTTGGTATCTCCTGCCTGAAGTCCAGGCACTGTGCCATCCTTCTGGGCAGCAGTTGTTGGCAGGGGGTTGCAGACTGGGGGAGATTCCAGGCTTCTGAAACAAGGGGTCAGGGGTGGTGGAGGAGGATTAGAGGGATAGTAAAGGGGCTTTGGCAAAAGAAAACCTGAATCAATATCATTACAAAGGCTGGGTCTCATCTTTCCCTTCTTTTGTCCACCTATCTTTCTCTTTCTGCACAGCCACTCAGGTAAGAAGTTTAAAACAGGGTCTGAGGTCACTTTGGAGGTTGTCAGTGAGGCAAAAAGTCATGCTGGGTGCGCCTCAGTGCAGTAGCAGTTAAGTCCACTGCCTCTGAAGGAAAACAGTTTACATATACCCCAAGGACCTGGATTTACATCCTGGGTGTGTGTGTGGGTAACCAATGTGAACAACCAAAATACAGATTAAAAAAGTGCTTCTTCCTGCCTACTTGCCTTTGTTCCTGCTGACATCTTTCCTTAAAAAAAAGAAAAAATCATGCTGGCTTTGGAGCCACACTCATATAGTTTCAAATCCTGACTTATGTGACCTTGGACAAATGACTCAGTCTCCTTGAGCTTCATTCAGTTTCCTCACCTGTAGAATAAAGACATTAATATCTACCTTTCAGGGTTATTGTGAGACCTAAATGCAGTGAGTTAACTATATCTGGGATCTTGTACATGGAAGACACAAATGTTAAACTTAAAGATATCTTTGCCTACTATTATGGTAGTCTGATATTGATTGCCAAAGATAGATACATATCCTAATCCCTGGAAAGTGTGAAATCTGGAACAAGGATACTTTGCAGATTAAGATTCTAATTTGGGGAGATAATCCTGAATCATGTGGGTGGACTCTAAATGCCATCACAAGTATCTCTATAAGAGAGGCAGAGGGGGCTTATACACAGAAAAGAGTAGACAGTGATTTAGAGACAGGCATAAATTGGATTGATGTGGCCACAAGCAAAGGAATGCTACCAGCCACTAGAAGCTGGAAGATTCTCCTTTAGAGCCTCCAGAGAGGCATATAGTTCTGCACCTTGATCTTGGCCCTGTGAAATGGATGTTGAACTCCTGGCCTCTAAAAATGTGTGAGAATAAATTTCTATTAAAAATTTTTTTTTATTACATTAATTTTTATTTTACACATTAAAATAAATTCAAATGTGCAGTTTCCCCACATGTGCAGTTTCCCTATTCCTAAAATATATGTCATCACACCCTGCCCTCCACCAAATCACCAAGTGTTCTTCACCATTGTCCAGTGGGCTCTGCCACCACTTGTCTCTGCCCCATCTCCTGTATCATTCAATTTCTGTTGTTTTAAGTCACCAAATTTATGATAGTTTGCTACAGTAGGCTTGGAAAACAAATACACTTACATCATAAATTTTGCCTTGAACAAAACCAGTATCTGCCCTCCAGGAGTTTACAGTCTAGTTGGAAATGAAATAAGCAAACATACAGTGCATAGGGATATGCAGAGAGTGCAAGGGTAAGGTAGATAAGGCTGTTGGAGCTGAAGGACTTAGCCAGGTGAGGTGCTAAAACGGAAAGGGCATTCCACGCAGAGGAACGAGTGCAGGTAAAGGCATGGACTGGGAGATAAGATGGTCTTCAGAAAACTGCTCACGTTGGGATAGCAAGTGTGTGGGGATGTGGGAGGTGGTATGACAAAACTGCTGAGAAGGGCTGAAAAGGCAAGAAAGCCAAAGGTCTTATCTTCTGCCCAGAATGGAATCAACCTCTCCACCCTGTGCTGGCATAGGTCTCCAGATCGGAGAGTCCTAGACTGTCATTACTGGAAAGAATCCTCAGAGACCATTCAGTCCAGTCTTTCCACGTCACACACAGGGAAACTGAGGTCCATGAGAGTGGGTTCATCCAGGAAATAAGCTAAAACCAGGTGACTGCACTTCTGCTCTCCCTGGAGCCCAGGTGTCCTTAAAGGCCTCGGAGATGCTGCTGGGTGGTCTGCAGCCTGCTTCCCAAAAGCACAGGCCCTCTGGTCTCTAAACAAAGACAGAGATTTACATATTATCTGAATGTTGCTAACTGGAGAGGCAGATTCAGTCCTTTCCCTTCCTGTCCCCCTGTCCTGTCTCGAAACTTCTCCCATCATTCCAGAGCAGGCCTCACCTTTCAAACCCCCCTACTGAGCCTCAGGCCAACCTTCTGGCACTAAGTGTTTGTCCTGCCTGGAAAAAGTGCACAGTGGGCCTTCAGTCTACCTCTTCTGAGCAGAGGGCTGTGGGAAGGCTATCGTGGAAAGGGAAGTGATGGGTTTTCCAGCTCGAGGTTTCCTCTGGGAATAGAGAGTGGCGAGTGGGGATCCCTGGAGCCCAGGGATCATCTGAAGGGGCTGTAGAAGCAGGGCAGGAGGGTGCTCCTTAGGGATCTGATGGGCAGGAGCCAGCTGCATGCCCCAGGCCTGCCCCAAGCATTTGGCCGGCAGCCACTCCAGCTCGTGGAGGCGCTGGCTCTTGGTTGTGGGGGCGGGGGTGGGGGCGGCGGGGGCGGGGAATCCAGGGGAATGTCAAGGAGTATACCTTGGCCTGGAAGTCTAACATGGGTAAGGTTGAGGTCGCAATGCAGGTTACTGTGGATCCTCCAGTGGGGACAGCACATCCAGATTCCCAGGCTGCCATCAACCCAGCCAGGAATACTGAGGCACTGTGCTAGGACAGCACAGTTTCCTTGAGGATCGGTACTCACTATATAGTTCCTGATAATGAGGGGCCAACTGTCTCCTAGAGACGGGTAAGGAGGAGAGGGAGTCACAGAGATTCACAGATCCTGCCTCTCACCTCCCACCAGCCTCCTCCTCCTCTGAAGTCAAGGCTGTAGCCCCACACTTCTCCCAGGGGAGATATCTGAAACTATCATCTGATGCTCACCGGAGAAGGAACCATACTGTAGCCAAGTCAGGCACACAGGATGGGCTTGGGTCCTCTGCCGCTATCCTGGCCGAGGTGCTGTGGGGCTGTCAGCACCTTGACGGACTCAAGGTAGCTGTCGGGAACCGGGGAATGTTGGCACACCAGGAATCATGAAAAACCTGGGCCGTAGCTCAGGCCAGCATCTTGCAGAAATGAGTCTGCTCTGGTTAGGACAACAGCCTGTGAATGAGAAGCAAGACTGCCTTGTGTATGTGAATCATTCCTTCCCATGCTCAGGCAATGTGTGAGTTGTGTCCATGTGCCACAGGGGCCTCAGCAAGCGTCCCGACCTACACGCACAGCTGTGTGCGGACATCCCAGTGCACATCTGTACACTATGTGTCTCTGTTCATTCCACCTTCCCTCTTCTCTGCTCTGAGCCTTTTCTTGTTTCTTGGCAAAATGGAAGGTGGGGTAGGAATGTTGATTTCACCATTCCTATCTCTACCCTCTTGTAGGAAGGGTCCCAGCCTCCATTCGTCCATGAGAGCAAGCTCTGGACCCTTCTTGGTCCTGAGTGGGGGGAATCCCAGCTCCTTACTGTCCTAAATGGTTCCATATTGCACTATTCCTCAGCCCTGGTAGCTGCTTCTTTGCTGTGTGTGCCCCATGCCATCCTCATCCAGTGTCCAAGTCAAGGGGAACGATGAGAGGAATGTGGGGTGAAGCTCTGGGAGCAGGAGTAGGAAGGGTGGATCAGATACTATTTGATTTTGCCTGGGTCCCCTCGGACCACTGCTGCTCATTTAAAATTCCGATTTAAAGACGAGCGGCTCTTTAAATTTCCACATTAGCATGCCGCCCCGATGCCAGGCCGAGATGTCGGGCTGGAGTTGGCAGGAACGCCTTCAGCAGCAGCAGCAGCAGCACTTGCCAGCAATGAACCGCGCATGAATAAAAGCAGGCTGGCTCAGCAGCAGCAGCACAGGTAGCTGCGTGAGCCAGGGCGGGGCCCCCATCTTCAGGGTCTCAGAGGCATGAAGGCCTGTGTGTGGGCGTGTGTGCATGTCGGCCGGTGGCTGTCTTGACCCTCAGCCTCCGTCTTTGCCTGCAGTGGAATCTGGGGTGAAGACCCAGGCAGGAGGGGGGCTTCTCCCCCGTGCCTGTCTTCCCCCACGCCCCCAGGGTTACCTTCTTGGAGGAGACAGATGTTGCCTTTGATGAGCACACAAGGACTTGGCCCTCAGCCTGAGTTGTCCTCCTTTATTAGGGGCCCAGAGAACAGGTGGGGTCAGAGAGAGCAACACTGCCTACAGTGGCTTCCATACTCTTGACCGCTGGTGCCTGGGGCACTATCAGGATGAGGGGCCTGGGTGAGAGACCACCATGAGGACTGGGTATTGGTGCTGAGCTGGGTGGTCAGAATGGGGAGAACAGTGGCAACTGTGCCTGGACTGACTTCCTGCAGAGACAGGAAAATGAGGTCAGGATGATAAGCAAAAAGGTCAGTTAAAACCCTGGGCTGAAGGCCTCCTCCTCCCAGAGGTCATTTTTTCTTTTTCTTTTTTTGGGGGGGGCGTGGGGGAGTGTGGTTGTTTTCTCTTTCCTTTTTTATGATCATTTTTGGATTGGTGATCCACTCTCCCTGGCACCCCCAGGTCATTTTATCCATCCCTGCTTCTCAGGGTCTCGAGTAGACAACCCACTCCCCACAATGTTTTAGGAACAGGTGACATGCCTTGTTCTTGTCATCTCCCACTTGGTCAGACCCTCCTCTCCCCTGAAGTCTAGGGGCTGAGGACAGAAGCAAACAGGAGCAGGTGGCCTACAGTCTCCGCTAAGGCAGAAAAAAGAAAAGGCAGGCTTTCTTCAGTGCACCTTTCTTTGATAGATGGAAGGACTCAGGCCACAGAGGGGAGAAGTTGCTGGAACTCTGAATTCTCTCCATCCCTAATGAAGCTGGAAGGCAGACAGGTAGGGCCAGAGTCTGGAAGGTAGTGTCCCTAATCTGGGACTGGGGGTGCTTCCCCAGTCTTGATGGCTTTTTCCAAAGGGAATGAGGTAGCCTGACCTTCTAGGCCCCCTGTTCCCTGGCCCGTACATTGGGGGTGAGTGAATTTGGGGTGAAGGAGTGACTATCATCCACATTTAAGCCAGAGATATATCTTTTTTTTTTTGTCATTTATTTGCTCATTCCACAAATATTTACCAAAGAGCTGTTTTATGTTGGGGACCAGGAGCACGGACAGACGTGGTCACTCTTGCGGAACTTTCTAGTGACGAAAATCGGATCAGTATTCAGATGACTGCACAAGTGAGTGTGAAACAAGTGTGCTAAGTGCTCTGAAAGGAGCATAGTACCATGAAAGTGAATAGCTGGGAGACTTGGCCGAGTCTAAGGAATTGAGGATGAGCTTGCAAAGGAGACAGAGAAAGAGCAGCCAGAGGGGTAGGAGGAGAGTTGGCAGTGACATCACAGAATCAGAGGGGGAGGTAGTCAACTGTGCCGAGATGCTGAGCGCTCATGAGACACCTATCTGCCCCGACTCCTCACCTGCTAGTTGTGAGTACAGGTATGGAACGGCTCTGGCATGGTGCCTGGCTCACAGTTGGTGTTCTGTAATGTTAGCTCCCCCCACACCCGGGACACTGGATTTCTGGAACAAAGGAACTGCCTCAGCTCAGCCACTTATGTAAACTCAGGCCCCCAAATCCCAGCCATCTAGTTCTCAGTGAGGGACCCTGGGCTTCTCCCTGCCTGTTCACATTCGTTCTGTCATGCGGAGCCTTGCTATCACCCAGCCTGCTTCTCCTCTGCCCTGGCCTCCACAAAGAGGGGTCTGGGTCTAGGTCTCAGAGAAAGATGCTATCTGACTTTGCTTCTGGGGCTGAATGTGAGAAGGGAAGATAGTTTTGGAATCCTCAACAGTTCCCCAAGCTGCCTGGGGTGAATCTGAGTGTCTTAGGTAAGGAGAGGGAGTCATGGGGAGCTGTGGAGAGGGGCTGCCTGCCCAAGGCGGCGTAGAGCCCAGAGCTTTTTCCATCGCAGACACCCCATCTGTCTCCCACAGAAGGCTCAGTTTGGAGGTAGTGCCGAGAAGGCGGGGTATGGAGGGTGAAATCGTACAGCCTGTGAGCTAGCACGACACTGTAAAGGTGCTGATGGTGGAGCAGGGTGGAAGGTCAGGGTGGGTGTGAGCAGGGCTGCTGTCTCAGTCTCTGAGAACCAGAGGTCAGAGGTCAGGACTTCAGGTGGGGAGCCCATGGGAACACTGGTGTCCTTAGATAGCTTGGTGCTTCATTTTTTTTTATAGCTCCCTATCCCACTGACTAGAGGACAAAGAATCACATCCCGTTTGCCAAGAAACTAACAGAAGACTAACTGTGGGAAGAGGTTCTCCTAAGCCCAGGGCCAGACTGGATTCATCTTCCTTCCCTTTTCCCAGCAGTGGGAACTTCCCTGACCTGAAAGTCATGTGTTAGTCAAATCTGATACTTCTCAGAATGTTTTCTTGAACATATGACTTTAACTGAGTGGTAAACATTCTTCTTCCTAATTTACAGATGAAGCAGCAAGGAGTTTAACAGATTAAGAGGAGCCACTTTGGGCTAGCGCAGTCCATGCACATCCCAAGATCCTGCTTCCTGTCCTGGGGGGAACAATCAAGATGAACAACTACATAAAAAATAAAGAAATAAACAGTTTCTTCCTCCCCTCTCTTCCCGCCTGTCTGTCTGTTTGCCTTCATTCCTGTCTGGACCTTTCCTTTACAAAAAAAAAAAAAAAAAAACATTAAGTGAATAATAACTTGGATCACAGGAGATGAAGGAAAGGAAGACCAAACCCAGGCCTTCCTCCTCATGTCTGGTGACATGGTTACAGCCCCTTCTGCCAGGCCAGATCTGGGGTTTTCCAGCAGAAAGCTCAGAACCCTGACCTGCGACTGAAAAACTCTGGGAGATACCCAGGCCTTGTGAACTGACCCCAGCAGAGTCCCCTTCTTGACAAACATGCCCTGAAGGCTAGGCCTCCCACTCAGAACTGAGAGGGCTGTGACAGAAAGTGGTTGGAAGAGGGCAGGGAAGGGTGGAGAGTAGAAAGTCAGCCCAGAAAACAGCTGTAGGGGCCCACTCCAGATCCCAGAGTGGAGGCGAGTCCTCAGGGATCGCCCCGTTCCACATTCCAAGTTCTGAACCCTTTTCTCCTCTCCATCTATACTTAAGAGAATGAGTACATATTCCCTAGCTACCCGAGTCTTCTTCCAAACTTTCTGTTTGGAAGTTCTTCCTCAGGTGTAACTTCATTGTTCAAGCTGCAGCTTAATCCCAAAGGCTCTCTGAAATGGGTTCCAAGGGAACCCAAGACGGGACTTCAGTTATTAAATATAAATATACAGGAAAGGGAAACTGAATATAGAGACAGATATTATATCTCAGTCCCTGCAAGTTATTAGGAAGAAGGCACTAGTGGTTGCTAAGCAACAGGTCTCCATAGAGGACAAGGGACTAAGAGGGAAAAAACCTCTTTTGACTGAATATTGGGGTGACAAGGTAAGGAAGGTGGGGCGGGGGCGTCAAAGGGTTATGGACTGGCAGACCCTGCTGCCAGGAATAGTTGATTTGTCCTTCAAGACAGTCTTGTTCCGTAGGCTTCAGCAAACTCCGCCTTTACAGCCTTCCTGATTGGTGAAAAGAGAAAGGCCTCAGGCAGTCCTCTCTGGCCGCTAGTGGGGGGGGGGGCTGGTTTCCATAGCAACCCAGAAATAATCCGACCTTGTTTGGCTTATGGCTTTTCTGTAACCCCAACTGTCCCCTTTCTTAACCCCAACTTCTGATTTGAGAGGGAGGGTCCATAGAAAGACTGGGGGTGAGGATGACCCAAGACGAGCTTACTTGGCCCTAAAGTGACCTATGTAGACTCTAGAGGGCGATGACCTTTAGGGAAAATGGCCTGCAGGTGCCCTTTGACCTCTGCACCTGCTAAAGGGCTGCAAAGGCTGGGCTAAAAGGTGGCATCAAGAGGAAAATTCTGGACCCACGCTTCAGTTTCTGAAGGGAGAGTACGGATTAGATTTGAAGGTCAGGAGAAAATGTGGGGGCAGGGGCTTTGTAGGCTTTGCCCACCCAGACCCCTGTCCTTTCCGACCTGAAGTCCACTATCCTCAAGACCAGAGAATGGAGATATAGAACATTAACGCATGTCAAGTATAAGTGAGTGGCACCGAGGGGCATAATCTGTTTTTCTAATATGACCACAAGCAGAGTGTTAGAAAAATTAGGCCGACAGCTGCTGGTCCCCCCCCTTCTACCTCCCCTCTACGCTCTCCCTCTCCCTTCCTCCTCCGCGTTTGCACACACCAATGGCAGCCGAGCCCCGCTCGCGATTTCTCTTAATCTTCCTCCTCCATCCTGCGCTCTTTCCGCAGGCGGTGCTGCGAAGCCGGCAGAGCCCCGCGTCACACCTTACTGCTCTCTGAGATTGCTCCACAGAGAGCTCAAGGAGATGGCAATTCGGAGCTGATGCCGGCTGGCAGCAGTTGGGAGAGGGGAAGGAGGAGAGAGGGAGGGAGGGGGAGAGGGGAAAAAGTTGGCACGGATACCAAGTTTTTCCCTAGAGAGACATGGAGGGGGTGTGGGGGGAGAGAAGAAGAGAAAAAATGACAGAGAAAGGGAAACAAGGAACAAGGCAGAGAGACAGAGAATGAGACTTAAAGTTCTCGCAGACATCTACATGTGGGCATTCCGAGCCCACCTCCTTCACGACCCTCTCAAAATCACACCACGAAGTTGGGGCTCCCACCCACCCGCCCGCCCCCTGCCTCACTCCGCAGGTACACAGACACACGCACACTTTCTCAACCTGGAAGTCACGAGCAGCCCAGGCATGTTGTATGTATTCGTGCAAGTGTGTGCGCGCGCATGTGTGTGCGCGCGCGTGTGTGTGTACGCCTGTATGTTGTCTCTGTTTTGGACCGCAGTAGAATGCAGTATGTAAATGAGATGGTTATTACCGCAATGTTCATCAAGCTGAGCCGAGAAGACATTAATAGCCTGATGAATATGCATGTGAATTTGTTAATTAAGTTAATTATTCTGCTGAAAATGCATTCGTCTTCCAAGGACATTTTCCCAATGATTTTTACATGCTCTAGCCATTAGTCATGCTATATTTTATCAGGGAAATGAGTTTGCTTAAGTTGTAAAAAAAAAAAAAAAAAAAAAAAAAAAAAAAAAAAAGCCAGAAAAGAAATAGAAAGAGAAAGGAAGAGGGAAAAAAAAAATAAGAGGAAAGAGGAAAATGTGTTGAAGTTGAGTTTGGAAAGGCATCTGAGATGGGCCTGAAGTTTGAGGCCCAGCTGGGCTTTTGAAGCCTACCCTCGATTTTTATGGGTACCTCACTCTACAATTTTTTGCCCTTTTTTTGATGACAAACTTTTTTTTTCCAGTGCCAAATTTCCAACACATTAATTAATTGTTGTAGCCAATTAACTGTAGTTGTGCAAATGAGTTTAGCACTAATTACCATGCAGTGCCTGTAATCACATAAAAAACTTGCTGAGAGAGAGAGAAGAGAAAGGAGAAATGATAAGGGAGTGGTGTCAGGAGAGGAGGGGACCTGGAATAGAGGGGCAGCCAAGGAAAGGGGTAAGAAGGGGGCCCTCAGATTTCCTGGTTAGGAGCCATCTTGGCTCCAAGGGAAAGTAGCTGCCTCCCAGTCACTAGACCTCTGACTTCTCAGAGGTAGGGCATACCAGTAAAGAGTGGTCTCCTTTTGTCTAAGAACTAACCAAAGGTTGAGAACAGATATATGGATATATTGTTGTTTGAACAATGCAGTCTAGACTCTAAAAACCCTGAAGCCCTCAGTGTTTATTCCTCATGACTGGAATTTCTGAGTAAGGATGTGGGTGCCACTAGGAGATGAGCCATTTTTGATCTCTCAAGGGAGAGAGAGTGAAAGGTGATCTTCTCCTGGTTCTGGAGCCATAAGTAGATGAGGAAAACTTATGAGTTGACAGCCACGGGAATAGGTCAAGGCAGTAATGGTGACATCAACCGTAAAAGAGCTGGTTCCAGCAGGAGGCAAGAAGAGGCAGCCTTTGGCCAGACAAAGCTCCCAGAGGAGACAAACTTTTCTTTGACAATTGGCCTCCCTACCATCCATTACATTTGGGCCAACTCCACCTGTCTGCTTCAACCAGTGCCTAGAAGCTGAGGGACAGACCAACTATTTTCTTAAGAGCCTTCTGATTTGTTGTTAATGATTTTGGCTGGAGGGAAAGAGCAGCAGTAGGTAAATCAGGACTAAGTGCTGGACTGATTTTGCTTCCACTCTTGTGCCCCTGTACCACGTCCCAGGGCCTGAGCCTGCCCACGGTGTGTGTATAAATGACCTGTAGATCTCCCCAAACCGCCACCACATAAAACAGGGGCTGTATCTATGTGACCCCTCTAGAATACCAAGATCACGCTCACTTGTCATGGGCCTCAATCCCCTCAGGCTTCAACAGACACACATTCAACTTCACATTTCCAATAAGGACCTTGACCACTAAACCCTCTGGTAGACCGGATCCTCTCTCCTCCATTCCAGGGCCCAGGTCTCAGGGCAGATCGCTCATGGGCTCTATCCACCTCGGCTGTGTCCCTCGCAAAGGAGAAATGACTTCATGGGTATTTGCCATATTGCTCTCTGTTCTGTGACAGTGTTGATCCTCTAACCCAAGAACCACAGTGAGCCGTGGGAACCTGAACTGGCCCAGTCTGTTTCAGTGCTCTTCTGGTGCTGGCCACATCTGCTTCCCAGTAACCTGAGCCTGGAAAGTTTAGTGGTGGGAAGAGCCCTGCTATCCTGGCTCTCCCTGGCCGCTTAGCTGCATGTGACCGTGGAAATTAATCATTCACTGTGAGCCTCAGTTTTCCGCATCTATACAATGGAAACGATAGGAGTGCCATTCCTGAAGGGTTAAGAGGCTTAATAATATAAAGTGAACATAACAGACATTGAGCACACCCAGTGAAACAGGCTATCTCATTAATTGCTAGTGAGCATAAAGCGAGAGTACAAAACATCCTGTAACAGGTAAACGACTAAACAAACGGTGGTACATCCATACCAAGGGATAAATAAAAGGAACAGACTATTGATACATATAAAAACTTGGATGGCTCTCCAGGGAATCATGCTGAATGAAAAAAAACTCAATCTTGAAAAGTTACTGTGACTCCACTCCTGAAATGATACATTTTAGAAGTGGAGACTATATGAGTGATAGCCAAGAGTTGAGGAGGGTCTGAGGTGGGCAGGAGGGAGCTGGGTGTGATTATAAAAGGGAAAAATGAGGAGCCCTTGTGTTGCTGGAACTGTTCGGTGACTTATCTCCAATAGTAGAATACGAATTTACACAGGCAGTAAAATTGCATAGAACTTAATACACGTACAACAACAAGTAATGCTGGGAAATGTGAGTAAGACTAGTGGTTGTATCAATGTCACTACTCGGGTGGTGATATTATACTAGTTTTATAAAATGTTACGATTGGATAACACCTACAAGAGATCTCTCTGTTATTTCTTTTTATTGCACATTTATTTACACATTAAAATAAAGGCATATGTGTAGGCTCCCCATTCCTCACATCTGTGTCAACACACCCTGCCTTCCACCACATCACCAAGTGTTCTTCACCGTTGTTCAGGAGACCCCATCTCCCAGCCCTGTAGTCTTTCTTACGACTGCATGTGTGTCTACAATGACCTCAATTAAAGAAGAGCTATGACAGATGATCAACAGCTCTGCTGGCTGTAGGAGGGAGAAGGGGTTGCCTGTGTCTTTCCACTGCAGAATTCCAAAGAGGAAGATTTAAAAAAAATTATCCTCATTGGGAACCTCAATAAAACCATCATAACCATGGGGAGTAGGGGGATATTTGTATCTTTTGACCCAATGATTCCACATCTTGAAATATATTACCAAAAAAACATGAAATTTTGTTAGGATGTTCATTGTGGTATTATTTATAATATCCACAATATCTTAATGATTAAAAATAGAAGATAAGCCTATAAAGTTTGTCATATCTAGGTGATGAAATACTCAGCGGATTTAAACATTTAAAAAAGGAAGAGGATGTACCTTGGGGGCTCAGATGTTAAGCCCAGGCCTGGGGTGCTGTCCACATACAACCCAAGGACCTGGGTTTGTAGCTGGGTGCTGGGGGAACAACTAAAATAAACAACTAAATAAATAAAACGCTGCTTCCTCCTCTCTTCCTCTCTGTCTGCTGCCTGACTGCCTTCATTCATGCTTCTCTCCTCTTAAAAAGAAACAAAAAAAGAACACCCAGCACAATGCCTGGCACACAGTAGTCACTCAACAAATGGTAGTGAACTAATGTAGGTAAATGAACTGGACAAACTATAAAGTGCCCGGCAAATACAGGTGTGCTATCCAAATGGCTGTCTCTCCTAGCCCTATCCTAGGTGAAGCTTTGTTTCCAGGCAGAATACTGCCTAAGGTGCTCATGTCTCGAGAGGCATGGGAACAGGGAAACTGACTTCTTGGAGAGTCTGGGTCAAGGGACTGGGGCTACCTCATTTCTAGGAGATTACCACTCTGTGCTCCACATCGTGAAGAAAACAACAGACATTCTCGCCAGCACATGCACACATAAATATTTGGCGTACAATTTCAGGGGACTCATGGAGTCTCTGAAGCAGTGTCAGCCCTGCCGGCCCCACAGACGTAACAGACTATCGCATCAACCACCATCGACAGAGCACCAGCCAGTGTCCCAGGCACTGTCCCAGGTGCTTTACACACGTTATGTCACGACATTCCTCCACAACCTGAAAGGGTTATTTATTTGTATTTCAGGGACTAGGAGACGAAGACGCAAAGAGGCTAAGTGACTTACCAAGGTGGCACCGCTGCTAAATGGCAACCCTGGTGTTGGAATGCAGGGTGAATGCCTCCAAAACCTGCACTCCGATCGCTGTGCAGACTACATTCAGGCCTGAGGAGGGTGCACTGTGTGGAAACTGCACCGAGACCCATTATCTGAAGAAGTCCCATAAACGTAACGCTGTTCCCCAATCCCCCTGGTAAGCACAGACTGAACTCCATTCCCAACAGAAGAAAAATCTCTGAAACAGGCCCATTCTGAATTCTTACATCCCATAATAAGGGTTTCTCCTATGCCAAGCCTCTGTCCTTTCTTCTGAAATATGACCCCCTTTCCTTTCTTCTGTTTCCAGTAGGGGTAATGAATATGACATGGTGCCCTCCCACGAAAAGTCCTGTCAGGAGGGAAGACAGGAGTTCCATTTCCCCCAGTTTTGTTGAGACCATGGCTAGGATGCCTCAGTTCCCTTGGTCTCTTGGATCTGCCCAAGCTCTCAAACCAAAAGGTAAGCAGGAGAAAATGGACCAGAAGAAAAGCCGAGAGGAACCATCCAACCAGACCAAGGAGCCCTGCTTGGAGGACGCCCTGGGACGCTCTGGGACGCCCTGGGACGCCCTGGGTGCTGGGCTCAGGGTGAAGTTAAGTGGCAAATTTCCCACCTGCTCAACAGTCAGCTTCATGTGTGACATCCACCTGGCTGTGGAGGTCTGGCCAACACCCCTCATGCCGAAGTCTCTTGATTGTCTTGACTTGTCTCTGTAGAGCAGGAAGGGCTGAAGTTTTGCAATTCCGTATTGACTCTCCTGTTTCAACAGTTCCTTGCTGTACTTGCTCAGGTCTCCGTAGCCCTGCCGGGACACCCAGAGCTACCCAGGGAAAAGAATGACCTTGGGAGGAAGATGCTGGGGTCCCAAGGCTAGACCCAAAGTTCTTTTCTCTCATACGAGAGCCAGGAGGGCAGCTGGGCCTGAGTCTAGACACACAGATTGAGGAGGGGAGGTGTCTCCCTGCTCTCTGTCCCTCTCTCCTCCGCACACTAACCTACCCTACTGGGCCCAAGCATGCCCACTGCTCACTTTGGTTTCCCTTGCGCTACCTACCCAATGGATAGGAGAGGGTTAAAGACATGGTATGGGCAAGCTATAAATTTCCTATCAGTGTGGGGAGAACAGGACTGCTGGCAGGGGCTGGGTTGGGGGGGGAGGGGAGCTGGGAAAAAGCCAGGAGGTTGTCTCTAGGTAACAATAAACACTGCAAGCAAGGAGCAGCTGTTATACTTACTCTCTCTGCATCACAATGCTGAAATAACACTAATAAACCAGCGTGCCCAATGCACAGGCATACACGCATTTAGGGTCGGGCCCTACCGCAACCCTCGGGCTGCCCTCTGCTTGGGGTCAAGGTCCTTGGTGCTAGTGGTTATCCCAGGCTGGGTCTGGCTATGCGTGTGAGGAAGATGAGTTGATCTCCAAGCGGTGTTTTCTGCGTCAGGCGGGTGGCAGAGGCTGGGGATTCTGAGTTCAGATCATGATGGCATTCATTGGAGGAAAGAGTTCAAATGAGGTGAGACTTGGGAGTTGAGAAGAGAGGAGGAGAGTGAGAGGGAGAAAATTGTAGGGAACAGACGACTACTTACCTCGCTCTCCTGAATTGGGGGGACAGGGTTGCCAGGAGCAGAGCTGGCTAAAGAGGAAGAAAACGGGGGTAGGGGAGAAGGTTTGAGAAGGAAGCAGAGCATGTGGAATTGAAGAGCGATTCTTATTATCTCTCCTGGAGCTGAACTCCCCACACCTGCCTACCGCCCACCTGGTGCACCAGGCCCCCCTTGCAGCACCACTTTTATACCAGAGCCAGGTGATGCTGCTTCCGTTCAGGACTGAGCTGCATTACCGGTGTTCTAGCAGGGGCCCCTGGGCCCCTGGGTCTGCCAGGGTGAGCCGGGGAGGTGGGGAGCCGGTCCTGTCTCCCTATGTGAACAGTGGTTAGTTAGTCTGTCCCATTCTCCAACCAAAACCAAACCTGGAACAGCAGGAGCCTCCCAGCAGAGGGCCCTACCCCAGCAGGAGAGCAGAGCCACCAGTAAACACAAGAAGTGAGATAGAGCAGGCAAATGAGAACTCAGGCTCACAGAACTCTCCTCTCATCCCATCCTTCTCTGAGGTCAGAGGGAGGGTATTTATTATTATGTGTCTGATACACTAGCATCTAAGATCCCTGTTTCCCACCGCCGAAACAAGGAGGCCCCGGGGACTGTGGTCAGAGGCATGGGTGTTTCTCCAGGTCCACTTTCTGGCCTCTTTCTGCTTTACCACCTCAAACACAGTATCCTAGAAGCCCCTTGAATCAGTAAGGACGGAGAAGATACACACTGTCCACTTGGCCTGTGAGAGGAAACTGGCACCTTTGAAGATCTATGTATCCGTTCCCAGGGAGGAGTACTGAGATCAAGTGTAATTCTTCCAGGTCTTGCGATACTGCTTTAAAAAAGATTCCTAAGTCACGTTGTGCCAGCTGGTCCCAGAGCGACAGGCAGGCAAGTGCGGGCAGGGAGGAGCAGCTAAGTCTGCTTGCAGAGCCCCTCTTCAGGTCTGGGCTGGGAGTGCCCAGCTGCCCAGCCCAACACTCTCTGCAGCCAGCAGATGGAGGGGAAAGAACCACTGTCCTCGCCTCTCCTTTCTTCACTGGGGAGTCTCCTACGGGAAATGGCCAGCCTCCCCTGCTCTCTTCCCCTGTATTTTCCTCTTATTTCATAGCTGGGGCCTCTCTTTGCTCCTCAGTCCAGATGAGAGACCTTCATCCACAGAGCTCAGAGTGGGGGAGAAATAGGGCAAAAGAGAGCTCCAACAGGCCTGGAGCTCCTTCCCCTGTTGCTTTCACGAGCTGCTCCCACTGAGGTGAGTCACCAGAACCTTGAACTTGGATGAGCTTCAAGTTTGCCTTTTCTCCCCCCTCCTCCAGTCAGGCAGAGATGCACCCAAAGTGCCCGAGCCCACCATCTTCCTACTGGCAAGACCACAGACCTTCATCCCTAGGAATCTGCAACACAGACACATTGAGATGAGTGAGCAAAGGCGTGCAAGAGACCCAACATGTGCTCTGTGCTAGAGCAGAGAGCTGGCATAGCAGATCGCCAGCCAGGAGAGCTGGCACACTCACGCAGACAGCCTTGTCAGCATGTGAGGGGGGCGTGGGAGAGAACGGGCAGGGTAAGGAGGCTGTTTCAGGAGCAGCATCTCCTCCTGGCTCCCTCGCCGGCCATTGTGTCTTCTCCTTGGCCGCTTTCTCTGGATGCTGATGGACAGTGCGGCACTGTCACCTCTGAGGTGCCTTCCTTCCCCTCCTTTGTGAGACAGGGAGGGAATCTGCATGACAACCTTCAAGGTGCCAAGGTGGGAGGTCCAGACATCCAGATCTCTCACCAACCAGAGGGACAAACTGAGGGAGATGGAGGAAAGGGGCCCCATTAGAATAAAAGTTAAATCCTGGGCCCAAACCGAACACCTCCATGACTCCCCTTTCTCCAGAGAGCAGGGGGTTCTGGGCATTACTACATCTGCCTTCCACTTATTTCACGTCTATTCCTCTTTCCCACAAAGACTCGGGGCTGCTTCCAGACTCTAGACTCCAGGATGAAAGGTCTGGCACTTGTGGCTACATCTTGGGACCATGAGGCAGAGTTAGCAGGAAGTGGGGGAGGGAGTCCCTGTTCCTTAGAGAAACGACCAGAATCTAGATCGAGTGCTTTAAAGACTCTTTAGCCCCCAATATACCTCCAATGAGTAGGGGAGACAAGGGATGAGGAGCAGCGCTCGCAGATAGCCTGACACCCTCTCCCCTTATTTTTCTCCACATGCTTTTCTCTGCTATTCTTTTTTGGAGGAGAAATAGCAGCTCTGTAAGCAGGAGACAGCTAATAAATGCTCCCAACAACGTTCACCATGAATGGCTCACCCTGCATTAGGCAGCCTGGCCCCAAGGTGGGACTATAGCCTGAGCTCCCATCGCCCCTCTGTCTTCTCCACAGTTTCAGGCTCTTCCTTGATCTCTGACAGGAGACTCTTTCCACAACCTAGCACAGTTCTCCCCACCCCACCCCCAGGCCACAGGCCTTTGGAAGTAGCGGCAAGGGGGTCAGATGGATTCTTTCCACACTGTCTTGGGTGAGGGTGCAAGGAGGCCTTCTCATCTTGTTGGCAGTAGAAAAGGCAGAGGCTCGGAGCCAAGGAGATAACTCTGAGGGTCTTAAGGGCAGGACAGGGTGAGGCTGGGCCCTTAGAGAGGCCTGTCTTGCCCTTTCCCAGGCTCTGCGGGTATAAAGCAGGTACTCAGATATAGAAGATAATTTCTGGAGCAAATGAAAGGGATTGGGGGATTGGTGAATGTGACAAAGTTCTGCTTACACTGCTTTCCAAGATCTGTGGCCACCCTTCCCCTGACCGCAACGTAGTCTCACAAAGCACAGGACAGAGAATGTTGGCTTTTTTGAGGAAGAAAGAAAATGCCAGGAGATGCCATCTTTGGTGACTTGGTGGGAAAACCCCCTTTTTTCTTCATCCTTTCCTTGGCTAACCCTGGTGTCTGAACAGTGAAGAAAGCAGGGTATTGGGGACAGGGACAGCTGGAAACCTGTCCTCTCTAGTGTCCATCACCAGTGCACAGCTCAATGGAGCTTGACTGGACGCTCTGGGGCCACAGCCTGCATGAGCACAGGACTGCTCTGACAGGCTTCAAGCCCCGAGCTTTAACTCCAACTCTGTTCTAGGCATAGATACGGGGACAAGGGGTGGAAGACCACTCCTCGCTATATCTTTTGGCAATATTTTCTCTAGCAACTTATATTGTGGCAAAGAAGTTTGTGATACGATCTCAAAAACTCAGTATTAAGCCATCAGTGCTCCCAATGATTAATTTCTTGGCTAAAGAGCTAGGGCATTTGGCATATTTCCTTACCTGTGGACCTTATAAAAAATGGTAAACTCCCATAAGGGTGGGAGGCCCTGGGGGAACCTGTCTTATTAGAAGCAACGTCATAGATGAGATGATCTCTGAAACAGGGTGTGCAGGGAAATTTCCCCCAATAATGCACCAGCCTGATGCCCCTCTGTGGCTTCCAAGACTTGGGACAGAGAAATGAGACTCCATGCCATAGAAAATAATACCCTGCCTGCCCTCTTTCCCTGGCTTTCTTCCCTACACCCTACCTACCTACCTTTTCCTATGCTCCCAGGAATTCTCCAAATCCAGGAAGACGAAGTAACTTCAGGACAGGATTAAAATGGTTTCCCATTCTGGGTCTCCGTCTCCACATCTGTAAAATGAAGGGTTTGCCAACACATGTTCCAAGTTCTCTTCCTTGCAACAGTAAGAGTCTATGGCTCATACCCCAAAAGGCACCAGGCCTCATTTGCAGACTGTTATGTATGCTCTCTCCATGGCACTTATTTGATGTCTAAATGTCCAGAAATATCTCAAACTCTGCCTTTCTCCTTTCTCTCACCATAGTCTCTCACTCTTCTCTTCTCCGCAAGGGCCTCAAGCTCCATCCTACAATTCCACACCACTCCCTAGGACAACTCCAACTAGACAAAACTCTGGGAGCAAGAAAACAATCTTATCTAATACCCTAACAGTAATTCTGCACCCCAGACCTGAGTCGACCAATGAGTTCCATGCTCTTTGGAGGTCCTGGCAGTTGGGGGGAATTCCTGGCACCTCTTCCCAGCGCCTCCTTCCTCCTCCACCTCACTACTCTCCATGCCAGAGCGCAAAGTGGCCAGTGATTGATGGGCCTGGGTTCCTGGTAACCGCACCCAGTGGCCCAATCCTCTCCCTTACCCAATCCCTCCCCTGTCCCTATTCAGAGATCAGATTGTCTCATGTTGGTCCCTGAGGTCCCATTAATTAAAAATACATCCAATTAAATGGCAGGTGAAAACGTGCTACTGGAGCTCCCCACCCCCATGCCCTGCTTGGTCGCCCCCACCCCCTTTAAGGCTCAGCTGTGCTTTGAGCTGAAAAAAAAAGAGAGAGAGGGAGGAAGAAGGAGGGAGAGAGAAGAGGAAGACATCGGAGTGGGGGTGTGGGGAGGGCTATTTGAACCTCTGCCAGGGTAGCATGTGCCAGCCTGGGAGGGTGGCACAGTGCCCTGGTGTCTAATTTCTGGAGGTGTGAGTAGACTCAGTCAGCTGGGTAACCACCTCCATTTCCCTTAAAGTGGCAGAGAAGGCCAGGGGCGTGGCCCGCTGTACTGTCTGCCTTTCTGGGCCTGGTGGGTGAAGGGTAGCAGTGGAATGGGGGTGCTTTTCAGAGTGGGTGATGTTCAGGGGTTGGGAGGGTCTGAGGCCTCCATTCTTGGCATATCCCTGCTCTTCCCCAAGCCAGAAAGAAGATAAGCAGGAACGGCTGGAGCCCTGGTGCAGGGCCTGGTGAGGCTCCCCAGCCTGGCTGTGCCGACACCAGCCACAGGGAAGCAAAGGGAAGTGTGGCGGGAGAAAAGGAGACACAAACTGGGTGTGAGCAGATGTGTCAACAGGATACAACATGAAAGATAGATACACATCCCCCAGCACCTTCTAGGCAAGAGGGGCTGGGAGGACCGGACTGTTGGCCCTGTCTGCAAAGACGAGAAGCAGTGTGGAGTCACTGGACCTGGCTGCCTAGCTAGATGGTCTCTCTCTTGATGACCAGTGACCACCACTCTCATTTCCTCCACACTTACAGTGTCCCCAGTACTTGGGCAGGTAAGACATCTGCCCCTTCGCCCCTCCGGAAGCCCTGAGGCCCCCAGCGACCCAGAGCTCTTGGGCACCGAGAGCGTCTAGGAGAAGAACTAGGAAAGAAGGGGTGAATAAGAGTGGTGCTCAGAACCCAGGCAGAAGTGGGGGGTGTTGCCGACCCAGGGCCCCCGCCTGGCCTTCTTGGCAGCCCCCTTACATCCTCACTTCACTTTAACGCTAATTGGAGATTTTAATCTGTGCTGCTGCTCTGCTCAGGGTGCTGGGGGAGCGCCAGCTGTGCAGCAATTCCAGCAGCACTGACTGTTTAATCAAGCTGTCCTCCTGGGGAGGGGCCCTCGGGCACAGGGTAGGCGGGGGAGGAGGACCTCTGCCATCCCCTTAGCCTGTGGAGTCTGGGGATCAAGTGTGGGGTCCTTGTGCCCATAAAGGCCTATGGTCACTGACAGAACCATTACACTGTAAGGTTAGTATGAGGCTCATGGGCCAAAGAACACCCCTCTCCCTCTCTTGCTTTCTGACATCTTTTCTGGCTCAGAGTCCTGGGGTGGCCTCCAGCCCTCATGTTGCAAACATCTATTAGAACATCTTAAGTTCTGCAGGTTTGTGCTGGGGGCGTACAGCGGGGCAGTGAAGACTACATTTTCTGTTTCTCGGTCTTTCTCCGTTCTTTTCCCAATACTCTCTCACTGACAGATACTTAAGACATTTCTAAGATTATTTTTTTCTCTTAAGACCACAGATACTCCCAACCCCTGCGCTAGAAAGTGACTGTCTTGAAGATGGGGGACTGTGGGGTGGACAGCTCATGCATCCCAGGGGAGAGAGGCCCTGTGCAAGGTGTTTGGTGCCTAGAGCTGGTTAGTTTTTCAAGTCCAGTTGGGAACATAGTTGTCAGGACACTAGGGTAGTGTTCAGGTCACAGGCCACTTTTAAAGAACAAGTGGTATTAACTATTCTTCTGGCTTCTTGGACCTGGGCTCTCAGGCTCTCTAGGGATGTGGCTAAGCCTTGTCTTAGGGAAAACCCCGGACCAAACGGTTTGCACGAGTTTTAATTGGTCAGCAGTGCCCTCGTGTGGTGGAAACCAAGACTGCAGCTGCCCAAGCGGCCCAGCCACAGTGAGTGGTCAGCCACCCACTCGGGTCAGGTTGACAGAGGGGTGGGCAGGGTTATAAATGCTGGTGCTCTTTGTGTCATTAAGGTGCCCCGTGCATGCTTTCTGTTTGGCCACTTCCAGAGACATTCCCTGCTTTCTAATGCCTGCTCTATGCCTCCATTCACCCCACACTACTGGCTCCACCACCGACTCAAGGTTCGCCAGAGAGGGAACACCTTACCAGGAGTTGGCCCTTATTTAGGCCTTTATTTACTGAGAGAGGAGAACTAAGGCAAAAGGGTAAGCTGATATCACCTCCTATGTCCGGGAGGTGGGAGAAACTCTGGACACCCTGACAATTCTTCAGTTGCGAGACAGAAGCTGCCGTCGGAAATAGGGTACTACGGAGTGGTGCGTTCTGCCCTACAGCAATCCATTCTCTTTTTCCAGGGTGGGGTTTGGGGTGTGTTATCTGGGAATAAATAGGTACAGAGTCTCAGAGCCGGAGATTCTTGGACTTGGGAATGAACACCAGGTAAATCATCTTTGCTCTAAAGAACGAGGTAGTTTCGAAGGATGCCAGGTCACTGGATAGAACATACACCAGGGACTTCGGACTTCAAGACCCAAGAGAAAGGCTGCCTGGCATTAGGCCTCCATGTCACATTCTACGCTATGTTTTCTGGCACCATTCTTCCCACACCAACTCAATGGTTCTGAACCACAGAAATGGGGATGGAGATTCAACATTATGAAGGTCTCTCTAAAGTTTAGGGCTGAAAATCACTAAGGCAGAGAGCTGAGTCATCAAGGCCTTCCCCTTATTGGAGATATTTAACAACAAAGAGAACTGTTTCCAGAAATATGACCCTGTTTGGGATGGGAGGGCAGGGGGAGGAGCACACCTACCTGGCAGCATGGAGGGTGGGCGTGAACACTGGCGGCCGGTGACCTGTCAGGTCCAGGGCATTGAGGATGAAGAGAAGCAGTCTTGCAGGTTTCTGCTTCTGGTGTCGCTCACTGTGTTTGGACAGATGGGATTTCCTATCAAACCTGGAAGAGAAGTGGAAAAGCTGGTAAGAGGTGGTAAAACAGGAGAGTACCATCCTATCCTGACTCAGAGGAATAGTAAAGAAAATAGCTTCTTGTGGGAAGAGGAAGGAGGGCTGTGTACGTGAGAGAGAGGTGGTGGGTGAGTGTGACGGGGCAGAGGACAAGACGGAGATCAGCTGGCACTAGCATCATATCATAGAAGAATATCCATGAAGAGAACTGGCCAAGACGAATGACCACCAACACCAATCTAAAGGGGGTGTTACTCACTCCAGGCAGGAAGGAGATACTGTTCATCTGGACACCATAATAGGGTCAAATAAAAAGCTAAGCAAACTCCTCTGGAAGAGATCTTTGGGAATAAGAATTTCCCTGAGACACTGTGTATGTGCAAATGTGTGAGTTCATCTCTTGAAAAAGCAGGTCAGTGGCCTCTGATTGGCCTTAGGCTCCTACCTGGCTTTAGAGTCTATGAAAGAGACTGAATTTGCCAAAGCTCCAGATGCCAAGTGACTGAAGGACATCACTGATTATTCAGGGGCCATTCCACCTACTGCTGCTGCCACCTGTAAAAGAAGACAGGTGACATTAGAGCTGAAACAAGAAACCAGACACCAAAGAGGGTCTTCTTCTTTCACCCAGGGAGTCTGGCCTTGTTAGGTAACAGCGAAGGTCAGCGACGGTCATGCTCGCCACTCTTCCAATTTCTTCAATCCTGAACTCACGAAGGGTTCGTATGGACCAGAACAGCATGTTCACAGAAGGACTTATAACCGTTCTGCTTCCTACCTCCAAGGAACTAGACCCTAGTCTGATACAGGAAACGCCACAGCTCCAATACTTCAGAGGTAAATTTGAAGTTCAGCAGAAATAGAAGCTGTGAAATCCAGAGGTATAAAGGGCACTGAAAGTTCAAGGTTCATGCAAAGTGAATGCAAGAAGGTGACCGGTAGGGGGCCATCTAGTTTTAAGTCAGATCATCAGCTTGTATTCAAGGCTTACGTATCTAAAATAGCTGGCTCAGAGGCAAAATACAATGTCCTGATTATGAGACAGAAAGATTTGCAGAACAGTGACTTGATGCAATCTGAGCAAGGACTGTATATTCCCTGGGGAGGGATGAATTTGCCTGGCCACTAAGTCCACATCCCCCCCCTGAAGTTATCCACTAGGAGAGCACAGAATGAAGAAAATGTAAAGAATATGTATGGGGATCAATTTGGTTGTCATCAGGCTATTCATTTTGCAGCGCCTCAGCCTTAAACCCATAACTATTTTGGCGCTGTCTTTCTCCCCCCAAGTGCCTGGTCCCAGCCTAGGGACTCTTCGGCTTTCCCTTCTGCTCCTCAGTGGCTCCCAGACTCATGCCTGAAAATAAGCACTGGAAAGGACTGCAGATATATCTGGAAAGGTTCAAAAAGGGCCAGCGGGTCTCAGCACAAGTGAGATGACTTCCAGAAACTGCCATGCAGGTAGTCCCCACCACACCACTTTCCTTCTGCCTCATCAACAGAGAAAACCAACAATTCAGAACTAAAAAAGCAGGTGCACCAGCGGTTTGGTCAGCCACCTTCGGTCGGCGCAGTCCACATACATCCCAAGGACCCAGGTTTGGGTCTGAGACCAGTCAAGATGAACAACTGAAATCAAAGCACTTGTTCCTCCTCTCTCTGCCTGCCTGCCTGCCTACTTGTCTTCATTTCTGCCTGCACCTTTCCTTAAAAACAAAACAAAAAAACCAACAACAAAAAACCCTACTAAAAAACACAAGGAAGAGTTGAGCCCTACCCCGCAATTGCCTAGTCATCTCAGAGTCTCTTTTTACTCAGTCTCTAACCCCTTCTCTTAGCTTCTCAACTGAGAGACTTCAGATTCACCTAAGTTTCCCAACAGGCGAGATGTGTTCTCTTTTCCTGCTGTCTAACCATGGTGCCAAAGTGCACCTTGAACCCTGGGGCAATTTGAGAGCATTTGGACCTCTGGCTGTGGCCCGTTGTTTCCCAATTAACCAGCGCTCTTGTGCAATTTGCATGCCATTGAAAGATTAATCTGAGATAAAAATATATAAAAGTTCTCAATTTTTCTACTAATTTATTTTTTTCAGTCTACTTTCCCCCTCCCTCAATTTGTACCTTCCCTCAACATCTCCCAGTCCTATCTTTCTTTCCTAGAGAAGCTCAGGGCTCTTTGGAGTTGATCTTGAAGGCTGAGGGTTCTCTATTCACGTAGGATAAGATTCTAGCCTCCTGGATTCTAGTCTCGGCTGGCTGCCACTAACCTTGCTGAGAGACTGTAGGCAAGGTACGTCCCTTCCCTAAGCCTCAGTTTCCTGCTCTGTAAATGGAGAGGTTGAATTGGTAGATCTTGAGTTCCTTTTTAGCTTTAGAGTGTCATCTATGACCCTCCAAGGGAGAAGACACAGTGTCCTTCCTTTTGGAAGTACGATGTTCTTACTCTTTACACCTTCTCTCTGCGACACTGCAGAAGGAAGCGCTCCTGTAGATGCCTGCCCTTCCAGGTTGGCTTCATTCATGGGAGAAAGAAGTGAGCCCGAGTAGGAGGCCTTCCTGCGAGTCCCAATTCCATGACGAAGAAAAGATATTAAGAAAGTGATCTAACTCTGACCCCAAATGTCGAGAAAGCGGGTAAGAGACATGTTAAGCACAGGGCAAGAAAGAGTATGGTAAGCATGCCCCATCCCACTCCAATGCCAGGCTGTTTAGGAGTCTGAGCACACACTTGGCTCTGCCCCATATAAGTAGTGGCTGCTTATCCAACAGACCTGTGTGTACGGGGGAAAGAAAGCAAGGTCATATTTAAATACATCCAGAGCACTGACATAAATGTCCAATCAATGCACATCTACTCACTCCTGTTCTTTCTACTATAGGCCTATACATGCCTTGTAAGAAACTACGGTGGGAAGAAATGTCACATCCCAGTCTTCCCCCTCCCCAAAGTCAGAAAGGAAAAGACAGTGAGAGAGGAGCTACTTGGCTTCCTATAAATTGTTTTGTCCTTCCTCACAGCTGCAATCAGAAGCTAAGGGCTCCCGCAGGCCTTGTTCTGATCTGCTGCAGGCGATGGAGGGTTTTTGAAACAGAGAGGACTTGGCTGCGGCCCCGTTTCAGCTGCCATTGGGGCTGGCTAATGGGCTCATTCGGGAAGACCCCCGCCTGCCACACTAAAGAGTCCCCCGCCGACCCCCTCCCCAGTCCCAACCCAATTAATAAATGGGGGCTCCCACTTTATGGCTCTGGGAACAGGAACCAGAGTTACAAATGACCCCCAGGGAGGGACAGAAAAAGGCCTTCCAAGAATCAAGCTAGAGAATTGTGCATCCACAGGCACAGTCTGCCACAGGCTAGTCATAGCCCATTTTCAAAGCATTAAAGGGGAAGAAACTGGCAAAAAAAACCTGTATTTTCTTTCCCAGCTATGGAGTGGGACAGCATTCTTGAAGTCTGCAGGCACACCCCAGCAACAGACTCCCTTTCCCCAGGTTCTCCAATCTGAAAAGGTGACTGGGCACACAGCACATGTGCCACTGTTTTCCAGGGCTCCTTCTCAGCCTGCAACACTGGACAGACACATCCCATCAACTGGAACATAAACAACTCCTACTTCTTACAAACAAGGCGGCTGCCTCTTTCCAAGTTCCCATCACCATCAGCAGCACCAACATGTCCTGGAGTCACCCTCTTCAGGCTTTTTATCCCTCTCCTCACATCCCGTCTAGTACCAATCCTTGCTCTTTTCTCTTCTCTTACTCCCTTTCTTCTCACTCCCCTTTACCTGTTCTAGTGCAGGCCCTCAGGACCTCGATTCTAGGATTCTAGACAAGAATAATATCCTATATTGGCAATTTTTTTTTTTCAAAGAGGAAGTTGTTCATTTTCCGGTTGTACCTTCCCCATCCCGTCCCAGGCTGTGAACTTGGGTCCCTGGCCTGTATGTGGACTGCTCCCCAGGCATGAGCTTAGTACCTGAGCCACTGGGCATGCCATCTAGTTAGTTTTACTGCTTCCTTAGCTCAGTACAGATGCAAAGTTCCTCAACATCATATTCCATCTCATCATGCTCT
The DNA here is from genome assembly GCA_004363575.1 of Solenodon paradoxus. Classification (NCBI taxonomy): domain Eukaryota; kingdom Metazoa; phylum Chordata; class Mammalia; order Eulipotyphla; family Solenodontidae; genus Solenodon; species Solenodon paradoxus. The sequence continues at coordinate 165,034 of RJWH01001410.1, read as the reverse complement.
GCTCCCTGCTAACTGCTTATCAAAGCAAATTCCATTTCCTCATGAAGACCAACAAGATTGTTCTAATTTCCTAACACTCTTTTCCTCGACAACCCTGACTAGTCCATTCATAGCCCTCAGCACAAAACACACATAAATCTTCTTCCATTAAGTTTTCTCCCTTTGATCACCTACTTCTCTTCAGTTCCATGTTCCCTATCTTCATTACCTTCAAAGAATCTTTTTGATTAAATCCAATTTTTCTGATGATTTCTTTGCATTCTCTCTCTCTCTGTACTATTTTATTTTATAACCTGCACTAATGTACTCACATAAATACCAATTCACTACTTCCCATGTAGGTATAAGACTTGTCTCTCTTGGCTATTTCAAAAGTCTAGAAACAACAAATGTTGGCAAGGATGTGGAGAAAAGGGAACACTTACATACTGTTGGTGGGAGTGCAAACTGGTGCAACCCCTATGGAAAATAGTATGGAGATTCCTCAAAAAGCTGAGAATAGAAGTCCCATTCAATTCCATTATTCTACTTCTGGGTCTTTACCCAGAAGACACAAAAACACTAATTCGCAGAGATATGCACCCTCATGTTTAGTGCAGCATTATTTACAATAGCCAAGAATTGAAAACTACCTAAGTGCCCACTGGCAGATGAATGGATAAAGATTTGGTATATATGCACAATTGGATACTATAATGCCCTTAAAGAGATGAAGTCCTGTCATCTGCCATAACATGGATGGAAATAGAGGGGATTATGCTAAGTGAAATTAGTCAGAAGTAGAAAGACAGATACCAGATGATCTCACTCATAATATGGAATATAAAGAAACAAAGCAAAGAAACAGACAAAACAAAAACCAACCCTTGGGCAAGTGTTGGTGGCCTAGCAGTCTAGTACACCTGGGAGAAGTCCCACATACATCCCAAGGTCAGCGTTCAAGATCAGAGGCCAAGGGGAACAACCAATGTGAACAACTAAATAACAAATAAATGGGGTGTTGCTTCCTCCTCTCTCTTCCTGTGTACTCAACCTCATTCCTGACTGCGCCTTTCTTTAAAACAAAACAAAACAAAACAAAACAAAACGAAAAGTCAAAACCCCAGCCCTTGGACATTAACAACAGAACAGAAGTTACCATTAAGGAATGGGGTGAGGTGGGGCGGGGTGCGGGGTGGGGGGGTTGTGGACAATGATGAACTTTTGGTGATTTTGGTGGACAGGGTATGTTGTCATATATTTGAGGAAGGGGAACCTGCACATATGGGCTTATATTATTTTGTAAATAAAAGTTCAATGAATAAAAAAAACAAAAAACACAACTCTCACTAGACCCAAAAGCTTTCTCCAGGAATCTTCCCCGGAAGTTGGCCTGTACTCAGGACATGGCTGCTAATGTTATTACCGCTCCCCACTGCCCTCATGGCCTAACCCTTGGAATCTCATATCAAACACAAGGAATTCAATCTTAATCTGTCAATTTTCAAGCTGCCACCTGCCCTATTGAACCTGGCATTAACTAGGTCTTTTCAATATTCCAGATTGCTTCATAACTTCCAAATGTGTTATAAAACATCACCCCCCCCCAAAAAAAAAAAAAAATCAGAACACCAAAAAAACCCCTCAAAACCAAAACCAAAAATACAAGTCTGGTCACCAAAGGAAATTAGCTTATCTTCCTGATTCATGTATATACATATTGTTTTCTTTGAAGACACCGTAGGATGAAAAATCATTTTGTTCCATTTTCTCAGATGAATCCTTTATTCTCAGGTCATGACTTGATTTTCTAGAATGAAAATAAAACCCCAGAGCCAATCTTGTTCCTATCACCCTGTCTCTACCCTAAGTAGGGCTAACACATTTTCCAGAGGGTCTCTAGGAATAGAGAACTTCTGGCTACTTAGTACTTCAGATTCACCTCACTCTCACATGCTGACTTACCACTTCCTCTAGTTTGGCTCTGAGTGGCTAAACAGGAAAGTGATTCCCAATCTCCTTTACATATTCCTTAGGACAATAAGAGGAATTTACCTTTTATTCTTTCTACCCCATAGATTCAAGGTGTTTAAAAATCAAAATAATAAAAGCTAAGTGTTTGGCACCATTGCCTAACAAAGTAGGTTACCAACATTTTCATTTCTTTTCTCTCCCTACTTTCTGGCTTGATTTTTCACTGGCTAAAGGTGAATTAGACAACCCAATATTCTTTTGTAATTTTAACACTCTGTGCCTCTCCTCCAGTTGGGTTGGTTTGCTCTTCCTGTACTCACTACCTTTGTTTGGATCTAAAAGGGAGAGGAGAGGAATAGGACTAGCTTCAAAGCTCACCTACAATTCGTAAAACCACTTGTAGATGTTTAAAACTCCAAATATACAACCTTTTAACCTAATGTATCCACATCACTTCCTTCTAATTCCTGAATTACTCTGAAATATGTAGAGAGCAGTGCTGAGCAAAGTGTCCCTTTTTAGGTTATTTGCTTAACATAATCTAACTTGCCTAGTGAAAGTGTCTTCATAGCACCCCCGCCACCCTCCCACTACCTAAGGATTCTATTCTAGACCCATACTCCAACCATAAAGGTAACACTCCTTGGTGAAGGAGAACTCCTTACTCACAGGGGTGCTTTATGGCCCCCTTCCCCAAAATGAGTCATGGATCTCTCAGGCAATATCCATTAAAGCTCACCAGCACAACCATAATTTTTCCTTCTAGCTCAATCCCTCTCTTCTTTATAAGCAACTATACCCTAAGTCTCTTTCTGCAGTCCAGCTACCAGACTCCTCTAGTCTCTGTTCTTTCCATCTTCTCCTATTTGCTTTATGAAACTGTTGGTCCTCTAATAGAAGTTGCAAATTTCTGACCAAACTCACAAGTTCCTGAATTTATGAAAGGAATCAGGCTCCTAAATGTTCTCTAAGTCTTTGAATTCAGCCTTAAGCCTTAAAAACTGTATTAGCCTTGATGGGGAGGTTGCCAGTCTACAAGCTGACCTTCACCAATGCCTCATTAGGCGTTGAGACACAGTTCTGAGACACAGCAGGGAGAAGGGTCCCCTAGAGAGAGCCCCTCGGATAGTATTCTTAAGGTAAAGAAAAGATAGCCCCCTAAGATCAAGGCTTTGTTCTTCACTTAACTCTGAATGCTACACACCTTGAGAGATGGCTTCTATAAAACATCCTTCATTCCTTTAGAACTATCAACATTATCTTGTTAACAACCAAGCCAGAGCAAAACATCCAAAAATCCACTTATTTCTAGGTTCTCGGGAACCTATGTCTAACTGAATTTATTTCCTGGACATACCTTCTTATTCCAGACTATACAGCTGAGAGCCACATACCGAGAAAGTTTCACGTAACAACTCCCCATCTAGAGAGTATTACAAGACTAACTTATCAGCCTTTCTCCCTGTTTCGACTACTGATTTTGTAAATATGAAAGTAGTCCAGTGGCCAAAGTGTTTTGGAACCCTAGTGACGAATCATTAGAGCATCAATAGAGTCCTCATCTGCTTTCTCATGGCCAGGGGGACCTTCTCAATAAGCCTTACTTCCCACAGACACCATCTGCAACTGAGCTAAGAAATGTCATCAGCAAAAACAAGTCCTGTGATATTATGAGAATAAAGAAGTAAAGGTTGAGGTTCCCTACCTTTCCTAGACCGATAAAAGAATCTCTTACACCACACAGGAAAACGCCTTTCATAGTTCTTAGCAATAATAAAGCACGACTATTCTGCTTTCTCCTTCATCTCCCTCCCTGTAAGCTGAGGATCTGGAATAGACAGATAATGTCTTCTGAATTGCCTCTCAATACCCTTCAAAACTACAAAGCAGAAATAATTTTAAATACCCTGCAGGGTGAAGTAATCAATGCCTCTGGTAGGTTGCAAGCATGAGCGCAGAGTAGTGAGTGGGGAGGAGAGGAACATAGGAAATGAAAATAAGTGGGTGACAGATGAAAAGACAGCTGCATAGGGTGAGGAGTCTGGTACAATACCACCAGTAATTCCTTCAGATGTCATACGACCCCAACGTCTTTCAGTCTTCCCTTGGAGTAATTCTAACTTGAGAGTATTCCAAAGGCTATAGAAACACTAGTGTTCCTTTAGGTGGAAAATGTCACACCTGGATAGTAAAACTAGTCAAAATGTCCAGGAATGCTCACCTTGTCTCAGAACTAGAAGATCTAGTTCTACTTCTCCCTTAAAATGGCTGAATATTTTATTCACTCAAGTTACTTTCTACTTCCATCTACCTAGCCCGCCATGACTAAGTTGTGATCAGAGAAGTAACTCAATACCTACAATAGTCTATGGGGCAATCTAATAACAATGGAAATCCCAGTTCAGCATCAAGTACATTACTACCTTCCTTAAGATATTAATCTTATCATACAGTTAAGGATGAATGTGTGGGAAGAGCCAGTGCCTAAGAAATTTAAGTACTGAACAGTATGGTTTCTAGTTAGAAATAGACTTGGGTGTGATAAAGTAGAGAAAAAAGTCCAGTTTCGTTAGGTTCTCATCCTTTGGACCCAGAATTGATGATATGAAATGAAACAATATTCTCTAGGAGGATGAAATATATGAAGATCAAAAACAAATTCCTTCTCTCTGGAGGCTAACCAGGAACACAGGAGTCCAGGAATTGGAATACTCTCGAGTGCCCCACTCATTCTTCTGGGTAGAGATGAGACAGCCCAAAGGCAAGAGATCATATTAAACACTGGAGAGTCAGAAACAGGGTAGCAACCTCATTACTACGAGTTTTTAAATTCAACTGCTTTCTACTTTCTCTTGTCCTAATATAGCCCTTTAACTTTGTCTGATGCTCACCTCACACACGTCTTGATATCTGTCTGCCCTCTTCCTGTCTCCTGATGGGCTTTACCCGCAATCTACTTCCATCAAAACTAGCAGGAAGCACATAGTACAAAGAATAATTTAGTTCTGTGTCCCAAGTTATGAAAGAAGGGAAAACATTTTCTTCTCAGGTTGTGATAGTAAAGATTTTGGAAGAGGAATTTTATCCTTGTAAAACAACTTTGACTCACTTCCTGGATTGGCAAGGCATCAGGAAATCTCAACAGAGCTAGGACATTAATCCTCATGCTGACCCTAGTCATGATTATGTAGGAGCAAGGATGGGAGAGGGAGGGTCTGGTTTAAGAGACTAGTCCTTTGGTCTAAACAGTCTCTTAACAACTTCCCTTGATGACAGTTGAGCTCAAACCCACTTACCTCTCCTTTCAGGAGGAGTTGGGATACATAAAGCTCAACTCTTTAGATGACCTGGCACCACCATTATTCGTAATGTTGTAACTGTTTCCTACTTAAAAACAAAGCAAAAAACAAAACAAAAAAAACAAACAAAAAAAAACAAAAAGACCCCACATGATTTTCCCCCAACTCTTTTTTATACTCTATTTTCTAGTCTAGTGTCTTGAAGCACCTCTTCAAATCCTGAGAAGTTTCATTTTGGTAGTTTATGAGTCTATAGTGATTCTGAGACAAAAACTCCTAAGATAAAGTGGAGGAAAAAATGCCTTTTATACATAATTAGAACTGCCCAGAGGGTACAGATTAAGAAGTAAATGCAATGGAGCAAAAGTGGTATAGTAACAGGAAATATTTAATTTTCCAATCTCCACTTTCCATTTTTATAAACTGAAAGAAAAAAATTAATATATTACAAAATATCTGTACATAGACAAGGTACATCCCATGGGGGGCAAAAACATGAGAGAGAAAGGAATACAGTGTCAGGAACCTAAATCAGGGAGAATGAGGTGGCAACTGACACTTTTCTGATGCAGCATTCTCTCTCAAAACCTGCTGGTAACCACCTTAGTACTGTAACTATATATGCATACTTTATATATATATATATATATATATATATATATATATACACACACACACATATATATATGTATATACACACACACACACAAACACACACACTTGGGTGATGTCTATGGCATAAGCTAACAGAAATCCTACTTACAAATTTGCGCTAACTGCCCTGCTTTCGAATGTATAGTTCTGAAGTCATTTTCAAATCCTTATCATTCCTAGGAACAGCTGAAGGAAAAACTAAGGAAAGCGGGGTTAAGCAAAGGTGGAAACACAAAACAAAAATGATCATAGTCAAACCAGTCTTGTCTCATTCATGAACAGAATTAGATTTTTCATCTGTTCAAAATAATGTATTTAATGGACTTAAAATCTCCCATGGTACAAAAATTAAAACAAAAAACACTTTTGAATATAATGAATTGGGTTTGTAATTTTCTAACACTCAAGTTGAAATTCCCCCAAACTGTCACTTCCATCATGTTTATAAATAACATACCTGAAAAATTAGCAAATATCTTTTCTTTCTTCATACAGATTCCAGGATATCTAAGTTTCACACACCCCCACCCCGCTTTTAGAAAGTTAAATTACATTTCCACCCCCACCCCCCATTTTAAAGATTAGACTCCCCAAATGGGGAATGCAGAGTGAAGTGGGATCACACATACATATACATACATACACACATACATTCAACCCCTTCTCTAGTACGGATGGAGGGGACTGGAAACGTAAGCATATTATTTAGAATATTTGGCATAATTAAAAATAACAGGTGGGGCAAGGGAGAGGAAAACATTATAGATGACTGCTGATAGCCAAAATACAATGAAAATATATAGAGAATTTTATTCATATTTGAGGGGAAACCAGTTTTTTCACTGAATACTTTAGGAAGTATTCCAGGCTTGTTCTTTAATCAAAAATGGGAGCATGGGGCCCAATGCCTCAAAATGAAATATTCTAAAATACAAAGGACATGTCTGAGGACTAAGAAGTCAACAGACAAAAATGGTTCAGATGAATTTTAATGAAAGTTACCAATACCAGGTCAGTGAGTCTAGCAAATCCAACTGGACACATTGGGATAAAGTCATCAAGGCCAAACGGCAAGAAGGCTCTCTTCCTAATCAGTGGTTGGCCTTGAGGGCAAGGCTAGTCCAAAAACTAGAGAATAATAAAGAAATACACACACTGGGCTATGTGCCCATTTCATTAACGGGAAATAGTTGTCATGTATAATCTGAAGGGGTTTTTTCTTCCATTTCTTAAAATTTTTCTTTTATTAGTGCACCTTTCTCTTACAAGTAGTTTATTTTTTTAATATAAGAACTTGCCATTGAAACATGAAACTTGAGTTCTGAAAACTATTCTCCAATATGCTGAAGCATGTTTGCCTTTTCTTTGTAAAAGTGGGGCTAAAACCATGTTTAACATTAACACAGTCTGTGTAGAAGTTACATGAATGTGTATGTTTTAAAACTTTCTCTATGCTGGTACTCACAGAAACGGAAGCCAGAATGTGAAGCCTCCCAAGCTATCCCATCCTGAAAGCCTCTCCCTTTCCATTTCCAGTTGATAAATAAGGCAAAGTTCTTGCCATGAAGTGGTAATTTAACCCCCTTTACCATAACCAAACTCAAATATCTTTGGAGGAAAATCACTAAGGGAACTGGCAGGGTATACATGCTGAGATGCGTATACATCAATACTGTTCTTAGGGTCTGTTCTTTTAAAATTATTGTTTTAAAAAAGGTCTCAAGTATTATCTTCAGAAAAATAGCCACACTAAACTAAGCTACATTTCCATGTATATTCGGGATGTATTTTTTCCTCTTTGACAATATTACAATGCTGTTTTCAAAGGTTTTTGTTTTTGACATAAAAATGTGTAAACAACTTGCTAACTGCTCTTACTAGCCCTCTATGCATGGAGGCATCACTAACCAAAGTTCAGTAGCAATGTCCTAGGCGGTCTGCATTTACATTATCAACTTTACCATCAGAACATGGCTTTAAAGAAAAAAAATTAGAATTGAAGAGTTACAGAGAACAATATAGGAGTTTGAATTTCCTTTCCTTTATTTAAAAAAAAGTAAAGAAGTATCCCAGAATTTTGGGCATCTCAACAATTTTTTTCCAAACAAATATCTCAAGGAGAGGGAGAGAGATAGAAGGAGGGGAGGGGAGCACAGAGAGAGAGACAGAGCGAGGGTGAGGGAGATTGATTCTACAAAGATAGGGTAAAAAAGGGAAGAGATAGGGGAAAGCCTACCTACTTGCCCAAGAATGCCATGTTTTACAACCTGCTTCATGTGCAGGGAAGGGGGGCAAATCTTTTGTCAAAGTGGAACAAACTTTTAAGGATGAGTAATTTATTTGGAAAAAAGGTATGTATAAGATGCTCAAGGGGTAGGGGGTGGGGAGTTCACATGAAAGCAAAAATGTGAGATGGTGGAGAGGAAAGAAACATTTATTTAAATCAGTCAGGTCACTGTTTCTCTTATAGCAAAAGTCTAAGAGCAGTTCAAATTTTGTGAACACTATTCTCTTTAAAAAAACAAAAACAAAAACAAAAAAACAAAATTGAAAAGAAACTTTAAAAACCTAAAGAGAGCCTCTCCCGAGTCATCTCAAAATTGAAACTTTTTTTCTTCTGCTTCAGAAGTGCAGGCAATAAACTAATAAAACATTGCTTTTCAATTTAATGATCCTCTCCATATTCTCTACTGATAGCTACTAAGTAGAGCTGAAGAAAATATTCTGGTTATAGCCCATCCAGGGGGAACTGGTGCCCAAATCATTGCTTTATAGGTCGCCTGCTAGTAGCAAGTGATCAAGGAATACAATGGACAGCTTTGTAGTAGCCAAATGCAGATGGATTACCTCACCCTGGCAAATGATTTCATTGAAGGTTCAGAGGACTGGATAGAAGGATGGACAAAGAAGGAATCTTTCAGGACACTGAAGTCTCTGGGTTAATAAGGAACTCCTCTCCCTCTTCCCCCTCTTGGCGGGACTCTTGTAGGCCCCCGATAGAGTTTTCCATAAGAAGACTGAGCTGGGCCCCCCCAGTTAACACCTGCTCCTGAGCTGCTGGCTCCAGTGGTTCCTGGCCCAAGCTCCCCATAGTTTTGCAACTTGGTCTCTGCATGTACCGCAGAGTTGCTGCTTCCCTCAGCCTTCAGGAATGGTTGCCCAACCACTGAGTGTAATGCTAAGGGGACCCTGGCAAAACGGAGGTCCTGGTCCCCTGGGAATTGAACTGACCCTGTGCCCTGGTAACTGCTGGACTCCCCAAGGTGGCTCACAGAGCCTGAGAAGGTCCTGTTCTTCACCAGGGTCTGGGTCAAAGATTCTGTCAAGGCTGGACCAGTGTTGCGTTCATCAGTGTCAGTGGCACTGAACCCTGTTTCAGACCCATCAGTGTTTCCGTAAGTCCTGTTGGGATGGGATCGGGTGGAGTATTCCATTGGTCTCAAGGCCTGATGCTCATGTGGCAGGTGGCCAGGAGGCTCTGCTTCAGGTTGGGATAAAAGTTGCAGCAAGGCGGCTGTCACGGCTGGGTTCAACTCCTGGGGGGCGCTGGAAAGATCGCCTTCAACCAGAGGGGGTGGAGGTGGCGGCGGTGGAGGTCCGGGGGGCTCAGGGGGCCTCTTCTCTGGTGGAAGAATGTGAGGAGGACATGCTGTGGAAGGGTTACTTCTTTTAAACACCATCTTAAAAATCACATGTGATTATAAAACAAAAACACACACGCGCACACACACACACACACACACACACACACACACTGCCCAACATAAACAAATATCAATACAAGTAACCAAATATATATAAAGAATAAAATCTTGGGATCAGGAAATTGCAATTTATAAATAAAACCAAGTGAATAAAGTAAAACAGTTGTATTCTGGAACTAACAGCTGGTGTAAAAAGATCATATGATTCAAATGATTGTCCTGATTTTGTCTCAGATTTTCTCCATTTCCTTCCTTAAGGAACTGTTCTAATATGCAAGCTGTTGGCAGCCTCCCCACCCTTTCTTGCTGTTGGGTTAAAACATTAATGAAAATAAAAGCAGAAAAAAGGAAGATGAGAGGGAACAATACACATGCTGTGGTCACATTTCTAGGACATAATCTTGCTGTACAACAGGAGACCTTCCATGGACTTAGCTAACACATTTTACAGAACGTTTGATGATATAAAGTTAACATCTGAAATAGAACTTAATATACAAGACAGATGAAATAAAGCAAAAACCTTTCATTACCATCATGCATAAATATACACGTGCTTCTCCAAACTTCTGTTCCCTCTTCCCATAATCACATTCTGAAGGGATATTAACCACAGTAGTATCATTCAGCTTCCTATGTTACAGTAATTATAAGAACTGTATAAACTTCTATCAAAAATTTTCTATTTTGCTTTCCAACCTCCTGCATTTTTTCCATGCCATGAAAAAATCACTATAGCAAAGTCATGCAGCATGGGCTGTTGTTGATTTAGGCATTTGTTTATCTTGGAGATGGTGACAAGAACTGACTATTTAGAAATGTACTGAACTAGCACTATATTCTGTCTTTCCAAAGATCTCAGTTTTTCTTGAACCATTCCCCAGACCTTTCCCCACCACCGCTGGCTAACTTGCCTAAGCATGGTAATCATTGTCTGATAATGAATGTTGGTCAAGGCAGAAGAGCAGAGATGTAAAATGGTATGAGTTTAAGGACAATCAAGTACAATCAGAATGGTGACTTTAAGAGAGTTGGGAGTCACCCCACTGAAGAAATGTTTTGGGGTATCTTTCAAATGATGGATTTTTCTGTTCCATATGGAACCATATTTTAAAATGTTCACATATAGTCAATATTTATTATCTGAGCTATTGATGTAAACTCATTTCTCAGAAAAGTAGTTTTCATTATCATTTTGGTAGCATATTTACCACAATTATATTTTGTAAAGACACTGAGTGAAATTAAGTATACAGTCCCTTAGCATGCAAAACTGTAAAGTTGGGCAGTGGAAGGATGAGGTCAGGTGCTATATGTAACATACAAGGAGGGTGACCATGTCCCAGTTTGCTCAGGACTGAGGAGGACGCCAGGCTGCCACCTGTTTTCAAACTGCAACAGTGCAGTACAGACAGGCTGCTTAACCTACACGCACGCCCCCCTGAGTTAACTGCTGACTGGCTGGCTGAGTAGGTGGTAAGGAAAAAAGCAGATGAGCAAAAACATAACTTGGAGAGTAGATGCCCTGAAAACAGAAAGCTAACTGAACTACAAACATCTGTACAGTTCAGATCTTTCTGCTGTCAACACTAAATACATCACTACATAAGAATGTCAATAGTACCAATTACTTTTAAAAGTACGCAACCCCCCCCCCCCTTTTTTTTAAAATACAAAGGGCAAACAACTTTAAAATGCTTAACAGGTGCATCCTTGTAACTCGGTGGCTGAGGCAGTTAAGGCACAACCCATGTAAAGTGCAAGGACCCAGACTTGGGGCAGGGGAGTGAGTAAAATGAAATTAAATAATGCTTAACTGCACAAGTGGAAAAAATCAAACTTATTTTCTTATAGCTATACTACTTTTCATATTTAAGCTTTGTCTTCTACATACATAGTCTAAGTTGTTTTTCAATAGAGCTAATTCTTTAGTTCAAATAGTTTCATATGTATGACGAAATAATTTGAAAAGTAGAAAAAGTGGACTGCAAAGAATTATTAAAGCTTAATAAAAACTTTTAAAGGAATTAAAAATAAGGACATCAAAAAGTCACACTGCCATAAGAATTAAAGTATTAAGGTTGCCAATCTGTAACATGAAGGGAAGTATTAATGACATGTACAAATAGCTTAAAAATTTCATTTGACTCATTAGATTTCAATCATAACCCTTTACCAACAAGTACAGAGTAGCTGAACATAGCCAAAGTGAAAAACTGTCACCTTCTCTGGTTTATTCAGTCTGCCCTCTGGTGGAAGTGCTAATGAACAGTAAAATGGCCAAATAACAGGCATCAGGAAGAAACAAAAACAGGGTAGACACAGGAGACATACCAACAGGATAATCCAGAGGTGACTACTATAATTAGGAGTGATATTTTTACTCTCCTCTGAAAAGGAAATCTAACAATTTCTGGCCATAGGCCAGATATCAATATTAGTTCAGTTTCATCATTTGGCTGATACATTGTTGGGACACATTATTGGGTATCTTTCAAATACTTTGCTACTGAATGAACCACTTTTTGAAAAGTATTTTGATTACAAAGTGAACTTTTTTTGGAGGGTGGGTAGGTGAAGCAAGGTATGAGAGATGAGACAAAGAGGTTTGCTTTAATTCTAGATTAGGTTTCTCTGTTATTCCTTATCTGAAGTCTTTTATGACAATAGCAAAATGAATTAAGAAACACATTAAAAAGAAACATATTAAGGAAATATAGGATATCTAGTACTGCCTCTGCCAATAATGTATCCAGTAGTGGGACTATAGACAGGCTTATTTAAACCCTAGATTGCAGTTGTCGTATCTGTAAAGATGTTAAATTTATTTGTTACCTTTTAGTTTTAAAAAAGCTTTATGTATAAAAAACAGCTTGTATATTTGACTCTCTACCAGTGGAAATAAGTGCATATACTTTCTGCAACACCCTGTATGAAAAGAAAATTCAGGACTCTTAAAGTTGAAAGTTAATGTACCCCATCAGCCTGTGACTCTTCTCATTCCCCAATTCATGGGGTCTTCATGGACAGCAAAAATTTCCAAGGAGGTGAAACCACTTTCAGGTAAGTCAGAATTGATTAGAAAATGTAAACTTCTTTTCCCCTAATAAACTGCATGCTGTGGTTATGTGATATCAAGATGTAATGTATTTCCTATTTTCAAATTTCTTTCCTTTATATGCTTACTTTCTAATCTGAAGTCCACTCAAAAGTCTCTTTTTAGGAACACAATTTAAAAAAATCATAGGCTATTTTTTTTTGGGGAAAGGAAATGTATGGTGTTATCTACTTAGCAATATTTCCATATTGTTCTCCAGGAGATAAACAATATTTTATTAGGATTGTCTTGATTGTATCTTCCAGGCAGGACTCTGGTATCCAGCATCCACTATACTAGAATATAATTTGATGATGGTTTGGTTTGGAAGGCAGTTTCAAGTGCTAATACTAGTAGGCCACCATACACACAGTGGTTTAAGATGCATCACTAGCTATGGTAGTGATTTTCTTGGATTAGAACGAAGGGGATTTACTTACCTATCTCCTAGGAAATGGAAAAATAATCAGTATATGAAAGATGTTTTGAGAAGCTTTGAGACTTAAAGGAAGCCGGACAAGAAATAAATCACGTGCTGCTATGTTCTCCTGTAGACTAGGTTATAGAAAAACTGAAACCGAGGCCATTGATGTGAAAAAGAAAATGTTAAAGAGATTTTTAAGAGGATCAACAGCACCTGAGCTCAATGAGATTCATGACCGGTCTGTTTACCTGCTGCCTCCTCCTGTGGCATTGTGGGAGTTCTTCGAGGCCCCTGTGGCCCACTGTTCTTGTCACTGTTGTTTTCCTCCAGGCTGCCTGCTGGCTCCTGGGTTTTCATCAGTTGACTCAAGAGAACTGCCAACATATTCTGCATGTCAACTGGTGTGCTTGTCGTTTCAGGGGTCGTCTGCTCTGCTGAAGGCTGGACCACTGGACAGGAGAGTGCCTCCTTCAAAGACTCCTCTGGGGCTATGGGTTCAGAGTCCTGCTGTTGAGAAGTGGCTTCTGTTAGGGCACTGATTGACTGACTCAGGGCCTCCAGCTGCTGTTGCATCTCTGGATTGGAGTGGATGTTGAGCAGCTGTGCCATTTGAGGGATGCTCAGGTCAGTTTGGCTCTGCAGCAGGTTCAATAACACTGCCAATTCACTTTGATTCAACTGCTGTGTGATGTCACCAAGGCCTGTGGATAAAGAGTAGAGCCAATATAAGAGGTGGAGGCAACTTTGCCTTCTTCAAATGGCAACAGTAACTTTCAATATCCAATTAAAAAAATTTCATTTTGAATGTCTCATTCTCCATGCCTCAAATTGCATGAGTTTGTCACTTCATATTTTTGTTTATTTAAGTCAGAGATTTTCAACCCTAACTGTACACCAGAATTACGAGGAGAGACTTAAAAGTCAGATGCTCTAGATCCCATGCCTAGAGGTCTAGCAATAACTTGAGGGTGTTTATTTTTAAAGCTTCCTAGATTAGTCTAACATGAAACCAGTATCGAGCACCCTTGTACAGGCAAGGGAAAGAGCCAAGGAGAGTATCTACAGTTCAGGAAAACCAGCAGTACCATAAATTACTTTATTATAATAGTTCATTATTACATAATTTTAGATGTATTTAAGTCAAATAAGAGTCTATAGAATTAACTACATTTAGCAACTGGGATTTAACATATTTATATTCTAAGGTCTTATCAAATTCATAGGGCTCCAAATAACATGTGTTAGAGGTCATAGGTGAACTCACCTTAAACTAAATTTGGCTTACCTAATTCACTGATTTATGACATACATCTAAGCTGAGATACAGTGTTCCTTACTTCAGGAAAGAAAAATAATCTATTGCAGATTTTCTAGACCACATGTACTAAACCTGGTTTATCTCTTTCTCCCCAGAATGAGGACAATAACCTCTTTATTAGTGTTTCACTGCATAAAAATGAAAAATTCAAACACACATACACACATATTCTTACTTTCAAAATCTGATAAAATGTGCTTCAGAAAGCACAAAAGTCCCATCCCAATACTGACCTACTGCATCCCCAGTCCCAGGCTCCACCTTGCTAGGAGGAGGCTGAGGTGGTGCTGGGCTGCTATTCTTCAAAGGCTCAGCACTTGTCCCTGAAGTAGCTTCTTTACGAGGGGCTTTGGACGGGGGTGGCTCTTCTACCACAACACCACTTTGTCGCTGCCGTCGCCGTTTTTTACTCCATAATTCATGGCAATCTTGCCAGTGAGGGAGGCTGGAAAAAGATAAAGCAAAGAGGAAATGTATATGGGAATGCAGCAGTGAGTGAATGGAGGAACATCAGATTAAAATGAGAAGGCAAAGAGTATTGGGAAATGGAAAAGACAAGGAAAACAAAAATAACCAGGAGTTAGTTAATAGACAGTAGCAGTGTAAAAGGAATTATGACATATGGTAGTTTGAAGAGAAATCCAAAAGATTTCTATAGTGAGAAATGAAAATCTTGGTAATATCAGAGACACACACACCCACTATATAAACACCTATATTCCAGTCAAACAGCCAAGCTTTGTAATTATTTTTGCTTGGCATAACAAGAATGAAAGATAACTTTATCAGTCCACTTCTAGTTGGGATAAATAGGAGAACATAGATGCTGGCTTGTTAAACATCTGCAGAAAGTACAGGCAATGGTGGGCCCTGATAGCTTAGGAGTTAAGTCAGAGTTTGAGACGCAGTCCATGTACCTGGGTTCACAGCCCAGGGCTTGGGGGATAACTAAAATGAACAACTAAAGTGTTTCTTCCTCCTCTGTCTTCCTGTCTGCCTGCCTACCTTCCTTGAAAAAAAAAAAAAAAATTGCTTGTTTGTTTAAGAAAACATGCAAACAGGAAGAGCCCCCCAGGCAGCAAACCTGGGTTGCTGAGATGTATGTGGACTGCACTGGTGGACTTATCCACTAGGCCACAAAGTGCACCTAATTAGGTTAAAACCAGACAAGGTACTGATTTAAATCTGGGAACCACAGCATACTATGATCAAATCATCTCTGATAGGATTATTAAACATTTCATAGTGGATGTGGTATGATATCACATATTAGATGAAGGGTAAACCTGCAACATGTATAACTTACAATGTTTTGTAAATCAAAGTTACCTCAAGAAAAGAAAGTCACCTGTGTATAAAATCAATTTATGTGTTACTTGTCTGCAAGAACCAAAAAACTGTTTCTTTCTTCTTTCTGCTCACTGAATTTTCATGACTTGTTATTTTCCTTTGTAGGATATATAAGTATATTTTAATATTTTACCAAGTATTTACTATTTCTTTCTTTTTTTTTTTAAAGGCAAGATGCAGGCAGGAATGAGGCAAATAGGCAGGTAGAAAGAAAGAAAGAGGAGGAAGAAGCACTTTATATTTAGCTGTTCATCCTGATTGTTCCCCACACCCTGGTCAGTCCTGGGTCCTGAACCTGGATTCTTAGGATGTATGTGACATGTGCCAGCAGACTTAACCACAAAGCCACCAGGGTGCAACAGAATTTAATATTTCCAGAATTACACATAGTCAATAATGCAAACAGTCCAAGCAGCTCACATCTTACTACAATAAATATTACCATAACCAAATGTTTCTATAACAAAAGCCCCAAATTTTAAATATAAAATTAAGATATTTCAAGACAATTTAATGCATCAAAATTTGAGTGCAGTAAATAAATTTGGACATTTCTTTGGAACAATCAGATTGTTGCTACTTCCTACTCCAATCCATTTCTCGAAGTACTAATTTCCAATCCTTTTCTTTAGAACAGTCTTTCTCTAAGAAAGAAATGACCCAAAGCTATAATGCTATCAGTGATAAACGCAAAGATAAGACTCTTTATCTGCCAGAGAGTGAGATAAAAGTATAGACCCTTGGAGGTTCCTTAGAGGAAAATCAGGAAAGTCATAAGATTCTGATGAAAGAAAGACACATTCGAAGGCCATTATTTTCTACATTAAAATTCAGAACCTAAGACCCGGCACTGATGCAAACTATTTAAAATTAGAACTGTTCTTGTACGTATGGGATATACATGGTCATCACAGATATACAGGATGCAAATAGAATGCCTAACAGTAGAAACTAGAAAGAATACTTTCAAAGATAATAAACTGGGGATCCAAGGACAAAAGAAGATAGTTTGAGTCAAATTAGTTAAGTTGCCACCAGTACTTACTTGGGAGGGGCCATTTTGCTGAGCTCAACATCTTTAAGAAAGTCACTCTGTAAAGTCTGTTCAGCTGTGCAGCGTTTACTAGGATCTAATGTCAGCATGTGGTCCAGTAAATCAAGTGCTGCTGAAGGAATGCTGTGGAAAAAAAAAGAACACGTTCACAATGTCCCCACAGTTCTTAACCTGTAACCCTGTGTCAAAGGTCTCTGAATTTCTAGCTCCATGTAAAACTGGAAAGGCAGCTGGAAGCTGGCTAACATAAGCAAGCAAATTTGCTTCCACACAAGATTTAAGAAATGCTATAATACAGATAGAAAACATGAAGCCAGCAGTTTCATTTGTCTTGGGAAGAGCAAAAGGACAATGAGAAATTTATGTATTGTTCAAAATGAAATGGTTTTCTATCACCTAAAGTCTGCAAGCAAGAAAATGAGAAAAGGACTATATGATAAAGCTTGTATACTATTAAAAAATAAAATGTTTTCCAACAATGTGTAGCCATAATAAATCAGGACAACATAAACTCCCTATGCCAAGAAAAAAACGAATTCCATTTATCAGTCACACAAAGAAACTAGATGTACATTTGTGCAAAACTCACAAAGAGAATTCTTCTCGTAGACGCCTTCGGTATTGCTTCTTCGGTTTCATAGTATTGAAATAAGGCAGCTTGATAACATCAGGCCACACAGCTGGACAAGGGCTACCACAGAGTCGACTTAAAACAAATGAAGAACAAGGAAGTGAGCGAGTCAGCATCATGAATTCTGAAAATTCTACAAGCAGAAATTATTACCTCCTGAGGTCTGTATGTTAATTTGAGGGAACGCAAAAAGGTAAAAGATGACCTTATTGCTTTAAGGACAGAAGAACGGATTACAAGAAGCAGAGTACTGGCACAACAGTCCAAGATGATTCACATATTTCATTTTGTAAACCATGAATCAATCCTCCACATAGGTTTTCCTTACCAATTTTGTTGTTCTATTAGTATTAAATAATACAAAGGGCTGAGCTTATTTTATAATGCCCCTAAAAGGAAAACTGACAGAAGAGTCTAATACTGAAAATTTTAATGGAAAACTGGGCTTACTGCATAATAAATGAGTTAAACAATACCCTTTATAAAGTCTACATTAGCCTACTCTATAATCTTATTCTTCTCTATGATCTTATTGGAAAAACCAACAAAACCAAATTTCATGCCAATCCCAGGCCTTCGCTAACGTCTCTATTATAGGTTCTATTTTGTAATTATTTATATGCGGTATGACACCAAACTTTGAGCTCTTTGAAGGTGGGGACCTATTTTATTTATCTCTGAATCTTAAACAGAGAAAGAAATCTGTTACAAGGCTAGGCACAATAAATATTAGCTGAATAAATCTGATCATAATCTAACATAAGGAAGAAACTATCTTGAAATGACATACCATTATCTGAAGAACTAATATATAAATTAATATCTATAAAGTAGGTAGAATATAAATTTACATATATAGCCTATGACAAAATATATGGCAAACCTGACTGAGTGAAGAGAAACTTACTTGGAAAAGGAGCATAAAATCATTTAGTAGAAAAACTGAAAAGAGTGAGAAATCAGAGGATGAGATTACCTATCACACCTGGACACTCAGAGCACATGCACAGCTGTACCTGATCAGTTCTAGCTGAGCCAGTTCCAGATTGGCTTGAAAAATAGGTTTCTTTGTGAACAGTTCCCCAAGGATGCATCTAGAAAGAATAAAATGGAGAGGTCAGGACGGAAATCCCAGGAGCTTATTTAATGTATATCTAGATAAATGTTTAGAGTATATCAGGTTGCATCCAATATACCATGTTGTAAAGTAGCCTAAAAGGGCAGTGTCTGAGTTTTGTAAGAGAAAATACAAAACATTTTCACTATAAGTGAAAAAATAGTATAAAAGAATTAAATTTGCCAGTAGATCAATCTTTTGGTACCTACAAATGACAGTCTATAAGCAGATAAAATGAGTAGAGTCCTTATTTATCAATTCCACTCTAAATTAAGGAAATAACTAAAGACTAAAAACATCCACATCTCAATTTCTTGAGGATGCACAGTAGTTCCTATAAAGACAATGTAGAATGTGCAATACACTCTAACTGCCCTGGCACTATATTTGCAAAACAAAGTTTATTGTCATGAGCCTGAATCAGTTTCAATAAGACTTTCAAATACATTATCCTTAAACGCCTGTACCATTTTGAAAAGGTTTTTCAAAATTATATTGAAATATTTACACAGTCTTCCAAGTATTCGTCTCTCTCCAGAAATTACGTTAACTACCAAAAGAAAACCAGTAACTATTTAGTGGGGAAAAAAAGACAACAGTTAAACCATATGACCAAAATCACACCACCAAGAGGCAAACAGTTCATTTAAGTACAATCTGATGCTTTAAAAAGAACATTGTATATTCATAACCTGAATCTATACAGCAAAACAAAGAAGCTGTTTCAGATTAAAGAATGACAACTAAATATAACACATGATACAGCATTAGATTCTCC
The DNA here is from genome assembly GCA_004363575.1 of Solenodon paradoxus. Lineage (NCBI taxonomy): Eukaryota > Metazoa > Chordata > Mammalia > Eulipotyphla > Solenodontidae > Solenodon > Solenodon paradoxus. The sequence goes on along the minus strand of RJWH01001410.1, from coordinate 145,655 downwards.
ATCAAAGTATTGTTTCCAGGACATTACTATAGTACTGACAAAATTAGAATGTAGGGCAAAGTACTCTTAAAGATAGTGTAAGTATTAAACTTCCTGAATTTGAAAATTTGTGACTATAAAAGAAAGTATCTTTGTTCTTAGGAAATGTACATTATATATTAAGAGAAAAGGAGCAATCTGTGGTATGTATGAATGTGTATCACACACACACTTTTTTAAAAAAAACCCTGGCCCCAAATCTCAAACCTGGGTCCATGGGCTTTACATGGCCTGCACCTTAGCTGCCTGAGTCACAGTGGTATGCCCTTACACACACATTTTATTCCATGTATATCTATACGCATGTTGTATTTCGTATGACTGAACAGGCATACCTGACTTTATTGTAGTTTGTAGATATTACTAATTTTATGAATAATAGGTCTGTAACAACTCTGAATTGAACAAGACTACTGGCATCATTTTTCCAACAGCATGTGTTCACTTTTTGTCTCTGGGTCACATTTAATTAAGGTATGTACATTATTTAGACATAATACTATCACACACTTAATAGACTATATCACAGTGCAAGCACAGGGAAACCAAAAAGTTTGTGGCTTTGCTTTATTGTGGTGGTCTAGGACCCAACCCGAAATATCTCCGAGGTGTGCCTAAAAAAGCAAATGTGACAAAACATTAAAAATTAGTGAATCTAGCATGAATGAACCTGAAAATAATAAATGCTGAGTAAAAGATGCTAGAGGGGAAAATAAGTACATACTGTGTGAATCTGTATGTATTTTAGAAATGGAAATCAATATATAGTGATATGAAATAGCAGGATGGAAGGTGCCTGGGAATAAGATGATGTAGACAGGAGAGATCACAAAAGAGTACATAAAAACTTTAAGAGGTGATCATTAAATTGGTTTTGAAAATGGTTTTATTGGTTGTGTACATGTCAAAATTTAACAAAACATTTTAATATATATTCAGTTTACTGTAAACCTCTAAAAGTTTTAAAAAATTTTAGTGAATCGGGATAAAAGCTATACTGAAGGTTTCTGTACTATTCTAGTAGATTTTCTCTACAATGAAATTATTTCAGAATAAATTTCTAACAAATAAAAAAAATTACATGAATATTCTACTTTTTTGTATGTCTAAAATATTTCATTCTTTATAAAGTGGGGAAAGAAAAATAACAGACAACTCTTCCTTGGCTTGTGCTTTGAAGTAAGACTTACTTACAAATATTCACAGAACCAAAATTTATATTATCTCAATTCGAAATTCTTTAGCTTAAATTTGAGAAAGCAAAACAAACCTAGCTTTTAAAATTATGAGCACCTTCCTGTTAGCATTTGTTAATGACAAATGATAATTTTTTGTTTTCAATATTCTGTCAAACTTTACCCAGAGATAGAAAAGTAAAAGTAAAGTTTAATTCAGTTATTAACATTAACCACCGAATCAAGTTCCAAATACAATGTTTTCACAATCGGTGGAATAAGCAGAAAGAAAAAAACACAGTAACACCAAGAAACAAAAACCCAGCTAAGCTTTTAGACTATAGGTATAATTTGTTGTACTAGCCTAATTTCTTCTGATTTTCAAACTGAACTGCTCCATCAATCTTTTGGAAAGAACATTCCACAAAATAGCTTTCAAGAAACTAGGATGGATCATAAAAGTAGTAGTAAGTCAAGCAAAATCGCAATTCAACGACGCACTCAGCTTTTAAGTCTAATTTTCTTTATTTTTAAAAGGTAAGGTGCAGCTAGGAAGCAAAGTGAGTAGGCAGACAGGAAGAAAGAGGATTTCGGTTCATTTTTATTTAGTTGTTCATCTTAGTTGCTTCATACTCCCACGCCCACCCACCCAGTACTGAGAAGGATACATACCCGGGTCCTTGGGGTGTATGTGGACTGTGCTCAACCGCCACTCCATGAGGTTATGCCTAATGTCTAATTTTCTATAATTTTAATTTCCAATTGTGTTTTATTTCAGCTTTTAGTTTTTGGTGGGGAAGAGATCATTATGTATTCAACACTTTGCTACTACACTGAGGAGGCAGGTTGCACAAACTGAAATAATAGTAATAACAGACCAATGAACTTTCAACTGTGCATCTTAACAAAGTGTTAACTTTCACGCCTAGGTGTGACAATTTAAATGCTAATATTGTTAAAACAAATACTCCAGAACACAAACACACCCAGCTTAAGACAGAAAAATTTTACTAAAGTTTCTTAAGAATTGGATAGGCTACCAAAGAAATTATGCTCTTTCACCCTTTCTAATTTTATAATAAAACTTCAGTGCTCTTTTAAAGGACTGACATTAATAGAGGAGGGGAAAAATGAGAAAACGTAGTATACTCTTCCACTAGGAATCATACAGGTCAGAATGAGAAAGCATGGAACTCAAAGCCAGCTTGTGCATGCATAAAGCATACAGCACAAGAAACACTTAACATGACCCATTTAAAATGTCTAGGTCACAAACAGCCATATACTCCTGGAGTTTAGTCACAAGGCTTAGGGGTGTAGGGGGATGGTGACGACCAGCATGAACAACTGAATAAAAAAATAAATGAAGTGCTTCTTTCTCCTCACTCTTCCTGCCTGCTTACCTAATGCTGCTTTCATTCCTGCCTGCACCTTTCCTTCAAAAATATTAATTTTCTAACTAATTAAATTAAAAAAAAAAACCTCAAACCCCAAAACCCCCTCTTTAAATGCTAGGAAACGACCTCATTATCATGAAAATGAAATACTTTAACTTTTATCTCTATCTTTTCTATATTATATGGACAGAGTTATCAGTCAAATAAATATACTATATTTCTTTCTAGGCAGGCATGACATAATTAGAATATCATCATCACAAAACAACCACTAATAAATTAATGAATGTGGCTCATTAATAGCTGGCAACATTTTTTTTTTTTAAATATAAAGAGGAAGGAAGCAGGCAGGAATGAAGACAAGTGGGCACCAAAGGCAGAAAGGAAGAGATAAGAAGCATTTATTTGTTCACAGTGGTTGTTCCCCTAGTCCCGGGACATGAACTTGGGTTCTTGAGCTTTATGTGAACTATGCTAGAGTCACAGGCTTAACACCTAAGACACTAGGGTGGAGTATGCTATTAACTTTTTGTTTTAATAAAGGAAAGGTGCTGGCAGAAATGAAGGAACCTTAGTTGGTAGACAGGTAGAAATTGAGGAGAGGAAAAAGTATTTCAGAACTGGAGTCCTTGTAATGCATGCAGACTACCAGCTGGAGGAAGCAGACAGCCTCTAACCCACCAGGGCAAACCAGTAACATTTTAAAGACAGTTGTATATTATGTAAAGTTTGGGGTTGTGTGTGTAAATCAGCCCTGATAGGGATGAATATTTTATCAGGAATTATTTAGAACTGCCAGTTATAGATGATAATAAAAAGCAGACTAAGTTGAAATCGACTTTTGTTTTAAAATTCTCTATAATAACAATAACTACTTATTACTTATACTCTGAGCAGAGGCTTCAACTGTTTTTTCCAACCCCAATTCTGATGTGCCATTGACTACATAATTTCTATCAAAACATGCAAAGTGATCAAAACCACCTGTAAAGTAGTTTCAGAGTCAATGGGTGGCTGGGACTCAAATTTAAATTCCTTACAAGTTATAGGAAAAAGGGATATAAAATCGTGCTTAATTAAAAAACAAAACAAAAAACCCACCATGAGGATGTAATTAGTAAAATTAATACCACAGGAAATTCTATAGGACAAATGACCCCATTTCTTCTTGGAAAATTATTTAAGGGAGGAAAAAAAAAACCCAAGAGATTGAATTATTATCTATAATAAAAAGACTTGAAATAATGAATTTCAGTTTATGAACCTCATTTGAATTTATTTGGCTCTCAATTCAGAATAACTAAGTTAAAAAAAAAAAAGACAACTGGGGAAATGTTCGAGAAAAAAATAGAGTGTACCTTTGATATTAAGAAATATTCTGCGACATGCCTTTGTTGAGCTAGAAGTCTAGTACACCTGGGAGCAGTCCCACATACATCCAAGACCCAGAGGTGGGGGTAACAACGATTGTGAACAACCAAATAAAAATGAATCGTTTCTTCCTCCTCTCTCTCCCTGCCTATCTACTTGCCTACATTCCGGCTGCACCTTTTCTTTAAAAAAAAAAAAAAAAAATTCCGGCATGCACTGGTGACTCAAGTGCTAAATAAGTCAACGGCTAGGAGAACAACCAAAATGAACAAATAAATAAATAAAAATGTTTCTTCCTCCTCTCTTCCTTCATTCCAACCTGCCTGCCTGCCTTCATTCCTCTTAAAAAACAAATATATACACAACAAATTTCTCTGAAATCTAGCTTAGTCTTTCAAACTTAAAGCTACAAAAAGATAACCTAAAGAGAAAATAAGGTAGAAATTCAAAAATAAGTGAGTTACAAACAAAAGAATAGTGAAAAAAGTCTTACCCACAGCTCCAAACATCTATGGCTGGTGTGTAACGTTCCTCTCCCAGCAGAAGTTCTGGAGGTCGGTACCACAGAGTAATAACTTTGTTTGTATAAGGGCGACTAAAATGAAACAAAACAAAACAAAAAACCATGACATAAATTTACAATGGTTTCTGATGAAAAATATATGTGTAATTAAAGCAAATAGAAATAGCTAACAATTGAACATGGGATTGTCAAACATGGGACAACTACATAGCAACTTAACAGTTCAAAAATAAACTCGACAGAAGTAGGAGATGAAGAAATTTCCATTACAATTTGGATTGTTTTTAACCCACTCTAAGACTGACTGAAAAAAATTAATCCATAGAATTTAATCTCTAAAATCTAGACACATCTAGGTAACACATTTAGAAAATTAGCTATCCAAGAATAGAATAAAAATAATTCTTTCCTATTTCTCAGGTATAATTTTGATAAATGCCTTACCTCTCTTCAGAGTTATAGAGTCGAGCAAGTCCAAAATCTGCTAGTTTGATTTGCCCACTATAAAACAAACAGCAATTATTTTCGTAAGTAACAAGAACAACTTCCAAATTACACCAAAAAAGTCTAACACTAATTTACCTCTGTTCTCTTACTTCTGTTCTTAATCATCAATCTCTCAGATTAAACCTCTTTGATTAACCAAATTTACAGTTTTAGGACTTTTATGGATTATTACTACATTTTTTGGATTTGACTCCCTAACTAAAATATTTCTTTTATTTCTTGGTAAACAGTGGCTAAAACCTATAGGACGACTGAGGAAGAAATAAATGAACTTTTCTAGACTAAAAGAAAAATTAAAAAATTTAAAGAGGCAGCAGGAATAAAAGGTAGGCAGGGAGGAGAGGATTTTATTTACATTTTTCATTTGTTCACGTTAGTTTTTATCCAGAACCAGGATGAGAATCTGGGGCCTTGGATATATGTGGACTGCGCCCAACTGTTATTCCACCAGGGTATGGCAGATTAAGATACATTTTTAAGAGGTCTAATAGCCAAATCCATTTCATAATCTTTGACTGATTCCAGCACGAATAAAATAGCTACACAATATATTTTGACATTACTGAAAAAAATATAAGATATGGACTGTTAGATATTAGTATTAGGTAATAATTTTGTCATAGTATTTACATCAAATGCAATGTTTTATTTTACTTTAAAATAACTCAAGCTGAAAAATAAGGACATCATTACAGTAAAACATTAATTATATATAAATCAGTGTCTCAAGTTATAAGGACAAAGCTTTGATCTGATCAAACTTTTTTTTAAAAAAGGGCAGGTACAGGCAGGAATGAAGACAAGTAGGTAGGCAGGCAGGAAAAAGAGTGGAGGAAGAAACACTTTACATGTTTAGTTGTTCGTCTTGGTTGTTCTCCCAGTCCCAAGGGCCAGCTGTTGAACATGAGACACTGGGATGTATGCGGACTGCATCTAATGTACTAAACCATTAAGCCACTAGGGAATACCCAATTCCATTTTTTTAAAGGAAAAGTATAGTCAGGAATGAAGGTAAGTAGGCAAATAGGAAGAAACAGGAGAAATTATTTTTATTTATTTGTTCATTTTGGCTGTATCCCTCGGTCCCAGGTCATGAACTTAGGTCCTTGGGATGATGTGGACTATGCCCAGCAGACTTAACCACTAAGTCACCAGAGCATGACAATTTTTATAATGAATGAGGCCCCTTCTACCAACATACTGTCATCACTTTCTTTTTGTTAAAGAGAGGAAAGGAGAAAAGGAAGAAGCATCTTTTTTCTTTGAAGAAAGGAAGAGGAACCAGTTTTATTCATTTTTGTTGTCTCCCTCACATCCCTGCCCTAGATCTCAAACCCAGGTCCTGGGTTTAAAACACGGTCCAAGCCCTAGTCGCCAACTTAAGTGCCTAAGCCATCAGGGCATCTCTGTCATCTCTTTCTATGTCATCACTTTCCATCATCTATAAAGATCCCTTTAGAGAGGTTCTCAAACTTTAACATTAAATAATCACTTGGAAAGCTTATTAAAATTTCATGGACCCCATTCCCGGAGATGCTCTTTCAGGTGGTCATGGCTCATAAATGTCATTTCTAACAAACCACCGCTGATGCCAATGCTGCTGGCCTGAGAACTAATCTCTCAGAGAGATCAAACCCACATTTCACTCTAAGTATTCTGTCAAAACAGTGATTTCAAGTAATTTTTTTAAATTAAAGGAAAGGTGTAAGCAGGAATGAAGAAAAGTATTCAAGTCGGCATGAAGAGGAAGAAGCATTTTATTTTACTTTTTATTTAGCTGTTCACTTGACTGTTCTCCCCAGACCCAGGACCTGAATTTGGGTCCTTGAGATGTACATGGACTGTGCTCCTCAGGAGGGGGCTGACTCAACTGCACCTCCACTGGGGTATGCCACCAGTAATTATTTTAACAAAATGTTGGAAAACTAAACATTTATTAACTATTTTGGATTAATCAAATTATGTATGGCCAATTTATTCATACTTATAGCTTGTGTTACCTCTTCAAATAGAAGCTCCTTAAGAACTTTTCTACTCACACATGTTTGCATATATAATCCTCCTTTCGTCTTTCCCTCTAGTTACAGAAGTGTGGCCATCTCTTTTCTTGTTCAGAGATAATCAGGACCCACACAAGTAGCCACTGCTACCTGTGGCCTTGAGCCCCTCTCCTCTAGAACCTTGCTCCTTTATTTTCTTTCCTGAATCTTTAACTTTTCCTATTTTCTTTTCCCTTAGCATTTAAGCTAGGATGCTCAAATTTCTGAATTCTTAAATAAAAAATTAAAGATAAATCCACCATCACTCTCCTACTCATTCAACACACACTATCACCACTGACCTTTTAATTTTCAATTATGTTCTGTCTGCATCACCCGACACCTCTGACCACTCACTTTTTAAAGTTGCCTATTTTGCATTCATATTTCCTTATCTTCTTCCTATCTCTTGGTTGCTTCCTCTGGCTCTAGGTCTTGAACCTGGGTCTTTGGGATGTATGTGGTTATAGCTACTGGACTTATCTACTAGGCCACCAGGGCATGCCTTACTGACTTTCCTAAAACAGAAAACTGCTTCTCCTTTATTTAAAATGATTTGGTCTCATTTATACTTGTATGATTAAAACATTATAAATATCAGTGCAGACATGCTCTCCTCCCTCCTTCATGCACTGCTTTCTCTTCCTCATCTAAGTAAGGCCTTCTTTATCATTTTTTCCTGGTCATCTCATCCAGTGTTCTCTGTGCAGACAGAGCTAAATGGGCAAGAGGAGAGGCTGAGCAGATCAGATTATATGATAAGCCCCTGCATCCTACTTAATCGGAAGAAGATGTTCAGTTTAGTTTAGAACCACATCAGCTTCCTGAATTTAAAAGTCAAGGTCAGAGGGGTGTATGACACCAAGCAGGACTGCAGTTATTTCCTGGCCTGAGATATTCTTCATGAAGAAGCAAAAGAAATAGAATATATAGCAGTATATTAATACTACAGTCCAGAAAGCTGATAGCCATCATCAAGTTCTTCAAACTTTATTACTATGTAGATTCACCAGGCCCAGGTCGAATGAGAACTGTGGGTTGCAGAGATAATAACAGAAAGGAATAATCTTCTAACACGTTTTTGTCTCATAAAGGCATTTAGTACAAACTAATTTAAAATACATTATAGAACTTAAATAGAAAAAAAATAAATGGAACCAGCACCCTTCTATGGCTGTCACCTATAAATTTTCAGTTTCTTAGCAAGATATACAAGATGATTAAATTGGCCCTTGCAATTATCTAGTTTCAATCTCTTACCATTGTGTCATTCTTCTTGCCCTAGTAATACTGACCTATTTACAGTTTTCCAGACATTATGATATTTATGTGCTTTTGTACATGTAATTCTTTGCCTAGAAACATAACCTTCTGTTATCTTTCTGACAAATCCCTATTGATTCCTCAAGACTGCATCTTCCCAGATGCTCTCAAATTCAAGGAAAAAAAAAAGTTTAATAAATGCTTTTAACACTGAGCAATTTGTTTAGTTTTCATACTAAACTGAGATCTCCAGTGACCAACCATCCCATGTCAGACTTTAGTGATAAAACCAAGAATCTCAGGCAATGCTAATGGCTAGTGACCTCAACTCCACAAAGACAGAACATCTGTCATAATCATTCCATATTCATAATTAGAATATTTGTTAAATAGAATTGAACAAAAATGTTTAAATCAATAGGTGAAATCAGACAAAGACGGACACAAACAGCCCTAATACTCAAAAGAATCAAATAATAGTCTGATTTCAATGATACTAGACTTGCTCTTTATTTAGCCTGCCCATATTTTCCCGTGACAAAAACGGGACAAGATTTTTTGGGTCCCTTCCACAGACTGAGCTCAGGACAACTCAACTGTTGCACTGTATTACATATGGCCCTGGTTTATTTAAAACAGGACAAAATTGATGGTCAGAAAATATGAAAACAAACAGTATGCTCCCATTTAAAATGGTTAAGTATGGTCAGTCTACTATTATTCCATTGTAGGTTGGGTTATTACCAAAGACTAGTTTGCATAGTATTTCTGATATCATCAATGCAGTTTAGACAAACAGCTAAAAAGAAGGCAGATAATAAAAACTTCCAAAGAACTGACATAGTTCATGACCAAACTCCCATCTGTCTACACTATTAAAACCTGTCAACAAAGTGCTGAGCAGAAAAGTTCATCACCAATTACCGCTGTATTTACTCTGAAATTTGATAACTGAGAAAATCTCAAGAAGCAAGTTTATTTCTCTCTACTAAAGAAGATTTTCACTAAGAAAATGTATGTTTGAAGTACATAGGACCACCAAAGTATTTTTTATTAACTATGGCAAAAAGTTCTCTGAATATTCCTGAACAATGTGATTCTCTAAAATGTTTGCAATTGAAAAAAACCTTTCGAATCCCACCTCTGCTAATTTCTTACAAACAAGGATTCTGGAAACTCTAATCGGAGCACCCCTATCATAAATTGTTCTTAAGGTACAAAACAGATGAATACAAATGCAAAAACATTTCATATTATTGGGTCTCCTTATGACCCTAGCTAGATGAAACTAAAGGGGTTAGAAGAGGAGAAAATGTTTAATCCCATCTGGTCACTACGTTACCTGTTGTTCAGCAAAATGTTAGAACACTTAATATCCCGATGCAGAAAATTCTTTTTGTGGCAGTAATCCAATCCTTCCATTAGCTGTTTCATGAATGACTTGATATGGTCCTCAGAAAAGTGCACCAAACCAGATTCTAGCAGTCCCATTAAATCATGATCCATATACTCAAATACAAGGTAAAAGGCACCTATGCAGGGTGAAAGAAAAAGATTAAAACAAGAGTAAAAGGATGCATAAGTGACAATGCTTGAAAAAATTCATTTTTATTTTTTCAAAAGGAACGTGCAGGCAAGGAATGAAAATGAGTAGGCAGGCAGGCAGGTAAGAAGAGAGAGGAGGAAGAAACATTTCATTTTTATTTAGTTGTTCACATCGGTAGCTCCCCCAGACCCAGGACACGAATTCAGGTCCTTGGGATGTATGTGGACTGAGTGCCTTTGGAGTTGGCAAACTTAAACTTTAGTTAATAGGACTCATATAATATGCAAGGCATATTCAATATAAATTATTAAATTCATAGTATTTAAGAACTATGGCCTATGGATGAACCTGGGTTTTAGACTTGGGGCCAGGGGTTAAAAAAAAAAAGTACAGTCTAAAAGTTGGCACGCTCCTACAGTTCAGCAGATAAGGTGCAGACCATATAAAGCCCAAGGACCCAGGTTAGATAATCAGGGCCAGGGGTTTAATAAAAAAAAAGAAAAGAAAGAAAGGTGAATCATTGACTCAACTTCTTGAATTCAGAGTTTAGGAAACCGATTTGAAAGTCACACTATCCTTCCACTTCCAGCAGCGTGCAAAATAGAGGCAAATATTTTAATATAAGAAATACTAAAATAAGCACACCCTTATGGCTTGGGGAACTGAGAAAGCTGGAGTGTAGATCATATAAAGCCCAAGGACCAAGGTATGTGACTCTGGGGTGGGGGACCAAAATAAACAAATAAATAATGTTCCTCTTTACTCCCCTCTCGTTCTCTCTGTAAAAAATAATAGAATAAGTTAGACCTACCAATCTAAACTTCTCCTAGTACATAAAAGCAGAGATACATAATACAGGTAGGCTTCAAAGGTTCCTAAATTCTCTGAAATAACAGGCAACATTTTAAACATTTTTTATCGGAAGAGCGGTTCATAAAATGTTTAAAGAAGTCCATAGGGCATGCCCTTGGGGCTCAGGCAGCTGAGCTGCTGGCATGCAGACCACATAAAAGCCCACAGACCCAGTTTTGAGATTTGAGTCCAGGGTGAAAAACCGGAAATAAATAATTAATAAAGATGTTTCTTCCTCCTCTTCCTTTCTTCCTTAAATATGCTTCTTCCTCCTCTGCCCTTCCTTTCTTCCTTCACCTTTTTTGGAGAGTTGATGGCTCTCCAAAAGTTAGGAACCACTGTTATTTAGTAGCTAAGAACTCATAAATTAATAAGAAATAAAACAAAACTGGACGAAAAACACAAAAGACAACAAATGAAAATTAAAATCACAAACAAAAGACTGGTAGTTAACAGAGATGAAGGTTTGGGGGATGGGTGAAGTGGGTGACAGGGATTCAAGAGGCATAACATTCTAGTAGTTTGTGGAGCATGGAGACTATAATCAGTAATATGGTTTGCAAATTAGAATGTTGGTAAGAAAAATGGTAAAGAAATTTATTATGACGATTTTGCAATATGCGCAAATGTGAAATCATGTTATATATCTAAAACTAAAAGGTTATGTATCAATTATATTTCAATAAAATAAATGAGTAAGCGAATATAAAGCAGATAAGCACAGGGAAAAAACTCAGAATATAAAGAATACAGTTCAAAATAGTACCTACTATCAAAACACGCCACCTATCAAGATGACATTTTAATTATTTTTAATTAAAGGAAGAGAGGAAGAAGCATTCAACGGAAGGCAGACAAGGAAGCACTTCTAAGTAGCAAAGCTTCAGGCAGGAATGACGGCAAGCAGACAGGCAAGGAGAGGATGCAGCATTTATTTATTTTATTTAGTTGTTCATCTTGGTTGTTTCCTCCAGTCCCAAGCTGTGAACCCAGGTCCTTGGGATGTATATGGACTATGCCAACCAGATGTTGTGTACTTAACCACTAAGCCAACAGAGTGCAATCTATTTGCTTGTTTTGGTTTTTCCCCCTAGCCCTGGGTCTTTGGACTCTACAAGGTCTATGCCCCAGTCATCAGCTTTGCACCTGAGTCACCAAGGTGTGGCAAGATGCCAATTTTTTAAAAGCTATACTCAATGTTAGGGGGAAAACAGTGGGATGGGCATTCACTGGTGAAATAAAAGTAATCTAATGTTAAATATGAGAATCCCTTTTGTCAAGTAATTCTACTTGTAAGAAATTATAGTTTAAAAAAATCAAATGCAAAGATGCTCAATGCAGTGCTATTGTATTTTTTAAACTAGTAAATAATTGCTCAACAGGGACTGGAGAAGTAAATTTGGATTCACTTACTATTATGCAGTCATTAAAACATGTTAATGATATGGGAAATTGCTTATGACAAGTTTTAAACACTACACACACTTTGATCTCAGTTATGGTAAAATAAATATAATTTGTATTATATGAAGTACTAGAAAGAAAAATGCCAAAAAGGTTTTCTAAGAATGGTGTTATATTGGGATGGTGTGGGACAGAAGTGTTTGCTGAAATTTTTTTTTTTTTTACTGCTTCATATTTTCAAATTTTCACAGTGCCCATGCATCACATTCATTCATCTTTTAAAATGACTTTTATAAAAGAATTTAAACAATACACAATAAATAACTTAAACAGTACAAAATGGAATGAGAAGCCACTAACGGAATGAGAAACAACTAACATTTTCTTGTATAGCCTTATAGAAACTAGTTACACACTATATTATTTATTATTTTTTTAAGAAAAGGTACAGGCAGGAATGAAGGTGAGTAGACAGGTAGGCAGGAAGACAGAAGGAAGAAGCATCTTTATTTTTATTTAATTGTTCACTGGTTGCTTCCTCCTGGGCTCAGAACTCAAACCCAGGGGTATGAGACTTGTTTCTTCAGAGGCAATTGACCTAACCACTACACCAGGGTACACCTATTATTTACTTATTTTTTAAATGAAAGCTACAAGCAGGAATGAAAGCAAGTAGGCAGGCAGGCAGGAGGAGAGAGAAGAAGCTTTTTCTTTTTATTTAGTTGTTCACATAGGTTGTTCTCTACAGAATCATGAATTATGAATTATTTTTATAATCAAAAGTTAAAGACATACTCAGAAATATGCTTGGTTATACAGATCTAACTTTCATTTATCTAAATACTGCTGCATAAGCAGAATTTCCTTTTATGTTTTAAAATTACGTCTACCAAACTCAAGAGGTTACTGCACTAGTGCTATTATCTTTGAAGACAAGCTTAACCTTACTCATTACTTTCACAATTTCATGTACTCAATCATATTCTCTCTTAACATTCCAGACTATACTCAGTTACCCAGCTCTAAACCTTTAATTTGCTTTAATAAAATTAGGTTGGATATCATATAGAGTACTTCAGGCATAAATACAAAAACAAATAATTTTATCCCCCAGAGACAAGTCACAAATCCAGGACAATGAACTAAATGATTTGAATAAGATGATTTTAGAAATATCTGCTTCAAATTCGAAACTGTGTCAGTATTGATGTGCCCTGGTAGAGCGGCCATTAGGTCAATCATCTCTAAAGGACACAGGCCACATACCACTGGGTTTGAGTTCTGGATCCAGGGGGAAACTATCAGTGTAAACAACCAAAATGGAAATAAGGTTAAAATTCCTCCTCTCTCTTCCTGACTGCCTGCCTGCTCACCTTCATTCCTGCCTGCACCTTTTGTCTTTTAAACTGTATAGTACAAAACAATACAAAACTAAGAATACATATAAAACAACCAGAAGCAATGATGTAAAAATGAAAGCAACTGATAGAGGTTTTTAATTCCATTAATATTGTTATGATTTGTAAAAAAAGAACAAAAAACAAAAAACAGTATTACAAAAATAAAAAATGGATATTTATAAAGTAAACACTGTTCAGCATGAGTGCTCTACTAACATGACAATTCTGGTATGGATTAAAGCAAGAAGCTAGACTTTAATATCACCTGTTGAAAAATTCAAAGAGATATGCCCTCATTGCTCAGGTTTCTGGGGAGCAGTCCACATACAGCCCAAGTACCTAGGTTTGCAGCCATGACAGACAGCACTAAAAGGAACAATAGGCACACCTTGGTGGAGCAGTGATTTGGTCAACTGCCTCCAAAGGAACAAGTCACATACCCTTGGGTTCAAGTCCTGGGCTTGGGGGAGGCAAGCAATGTGAACAATTAAATAATAAAATAAAGATGTTTAATCCTCCTCTCTCTTCCTGCCTGCCTGTACCTGTCCTCTTAAAAAAAAAAAAAAAAAAAAAAAAAAAAATGCTTATTCCTTCTCTCTTCTCTTCCTCTTAAAAAAAAAAAATTTAAACAAACAAGCTAAGAAAAGTCAGTAAATAGGTATAGGAATCTACCCTTTAGAAACATGGTTCTTTGCTAGTACCTTTGTCCTTCTTGAAATCCAGGGCATCTTGTTTATCTGTGACAATTTCCTTCATGTTAACAACACTTCGGTGGATTAGCTGACGAAGGATTTTGATTTCACGAATAGCTGTGATTGGGAAGCCCTCTTTCTCATTGTCAAGTCTCACCTTCTTCAGGGCCACTAGCTCTCCTGTCACAACAAATTCAAACCATTATCATTATCAGTTAGTATTCTGGGGTCGCCATTATGAAATAGTCAATATATCCTTGCTCTGAAAGACAGACTTACTGCTTTCTTTAAAGTTCTATGATAGATACTTTTATATCTTAAAAAAAGTCACTATTTTCTCTTACCTTTAATTGCTTAAGACTTAAAATTTTTAATTCAATATTAAATTAGGCCTTAAATTTTTGGATTATTAAAATATTCAACTATTTCATTTTTTTCAAGGACTAACCCCTCACTAAATATAGAGCAAACTATAAATTTTATTTTCACCCAAGCTGACTAGAACTTACAATTAACTTTTGCTAAACCACTTAGGACATTAATTTTGCTAAATTTTAAACCTCTGACATACAGAATTTTATGGTAATATTTACCTGTATCTTTGTCCTTGGCTTTATATACTTGACCGTAGGTTCCCTCTCCAATAATCCCAATAATGTCAAACTTGTCTACACAGCGTTTCCCCCAATCACTTTCTGTCTGTCTTCTTTCTCCATAACGAGGACAACAAATTCTAAAAGAGGCAAGAGAAAAATAAAAACAAAACGATTCAAAAAAATTAAGTCTATTCAAAGAAGACAACAAAAGTCTTTCTCTGGCTCTGAATCTTTTATGAATTTCTTTAAAGTCAGAAAACAAATTATAAGAAATAAACAATTTAAATAGTCTTTCACAGTGGCTGAGAAATATATTTTTGGTTTCAAGAAGACTTAAGATCAAATAATAGGCATGCCCTTGTAAATCAGCAGTTGGGTCTGCCACCTCTGGCCAGTGAAGTCCACATACATCCCAAGAACCCAGGTTTGCAGCTGCTTACTTTCTGACCTCCTTGTGTACTGGCTTCCTTATCTTTAGAATGGAAAAAGAATCCCTCCATCATAGACTCACACAAACGAAAATAAAATATGAAGCGTTGGCAATAATATATGCCCAATAAGTAACTTTTTATTATCAAGAGAGGGATGTTAAACAATCGGAAGATTAAACCCAAATTCTACTATATTTATGACACGACAATTTATTTGGCTTAAGAAAAAAGAAATCCCACATTTACTGATTTTTCATCAATGTGTACATAACTGACACACTATGAATAAAAAGGCTTTTTCATCTTTAATACTTCTTTAAGTACTGTGACCTCAAAAGATACAAAGTGATCTATGTTTGAGGTATATTTGGATTGGGGAAGTTACTGCTTTCTGAAAAACACCACAGGTATTTAAATTCTGCTTATTCTGATGAATGTGCCTCCCAGAAAGACTTAGAATAAAAGACTGGCATGCCCTGGGGCTCAAATGTTAAGGCTGCTCTGAGTTGCAGTCCACATATAGCCCAAGGCCCTGGGGGCAACAACTAAAAGGAATTACTAAGTATAAAATGCTTCTTCCTCCTCCCTCTCCCTTCCTGCCTAATGTCTCTGCCTGACTTCATTCCTGTCTGCCTGCCTTCCTTCTTTAAAAATAACAAAATAAAAAAAATAAAAGATATACAATAGGCCCATCATTTTCTATGATCCTACTGGTATGGATTGCAGAAGGAAGTTAGAGATTTATGCCCAAAGGCAAGAAGTTAAACTGTAATAAAAGAATGGTTCCTCCAAAACTCACTTTGGTCTCTTTTTATATGGTTGCTGAGGTGGTGTGATTGCCTTTGGTTCTGGAGAGTCTGGGGGAGATGGATCCCCACCAGGGAGCTCTGGAGGGAGCGGGAGGTCTGTGAGTAAGTGACGTGTCCTTTGTTCTTTCTCTTTTTTTACAGGTTTTGAAGGTAAAATTTCTTTTGGACTAAACAATAAAGAGGAAAAGAAAAAGATTAAATTATTTAAAGGATATGCAAATAAAACTGTTCTAAGATTATACAGTTGTCTTCCCACATCAATGAGGCATATGTTTCGAGACCCCCAGTAAATACCTGAATCTGCAGATAGTATTGAATCCTATATATACACAATTCCTTTTATCATATATATATACCAACATAGAAGTATAATTTATAAACTAGGTACAGTAAAATAACAAATTTTAAAAGAATGATTTTAACAATGTTGTAAGGCAAATTATGTGAATGTGGTCTCCCTATCAAAATATCTTATTGCAAGTAATATTTCCAGATCATGGGTTAGCGGGACCACTGTAATGTCTGACAATTAGAAAATTACATACAAAGATTTTACTTCTAAGGAGAAAAACAAAGAGAATGTGGAAACTGAGTAATCACAATTAAAGTTACTTGTATTTTGCAAAAAAGAGAGCTACAATAAAGAAACAATAAAAAAGAAATGGCTGGTGCACCCCTGTGGCTCAGTGGCTAAGTGGCAGGTCGTGGAAAGTCCAAAAATCCAGATTCTCCACCTGGGCCAAGGGAAAGAAAAAGAATTGTAGCTCTAAGTTTCTATTTGCACTTTTACTGAGATGGAATAAAATGCAAGATGTAATTTGTAAAGTATCATAACAATTAGTGGTGAAGTTCACAACCTACTATATATTTCAACCAGCAAAGATTTGAATAATGAATGAAAACTCAACAGTGTAACATTACTGAAGAGGTAGAGAGAACTTAGAAAAGGAAACAGTATTTACAGTGTTTTGTAAGAAATATAGATAAACTTGGAAATCAAGACTAGTGAAAATAATACTGATCTATTCTACTGATTATCTGATTAGCCAAAATGAATAAATAACCTTCAAACTAAAAATCTATGAAGAAAGAGTGAAAGTAACTATTTCAGAATTATTAAAGCAACTGGTAACAGAAGATCTCATAATAATCAACAGATTACAGTAGTCAGTGGGGGAATAAAGGATGGCTTTGCTGGAATAGGTTGGAAAAATCAGTTTTCAAATCCCAATTTTAACCATCTTGCTTTATGAGTAAAAAGATTCTGTGCCTACAGATCCTCAGAAAAGATAGCACAGCGCACTACTTCATGCCTAATAAAACCATGCTAGTCTTTTTCTATTTCATTATAAGATTGAGAAGGATCTGAGAATCATAACTAAGTAGAAGCCTCTTCTACTTTTTTGAGACATAATTATAAAAAAAAAAAAATTCTTTACATGAATACTTCTACCATAGACCAAGAATAAACCTATCCCTTGCAATGTGTCTTTTAAAAGCATATTGCTGCTCTTTGCATGAAATACAATCTCCAAAGCTACTACTTCCTAGCAGTTTTCACCATTTTAATTGCTTGTAAATTTCTATTAGTTTGTACTGTATCAAACAGAACCAGATAACTTACTGCTGAATTACTGATAGGAAAGAACACACATTATAATTTGCACTAAGATTTTCAACTTTAGAAACAAAACCAGAAAAAATAATTCAGAATGCAACATAGATTTTAAAAAATACATGTAATTTTAATTCAGAGAAATAATTTCATAATTTCTCAATTAATATCAGAATGTTCTTTAGAAATTTCTATTCCTCATGATTCAAAAATAAAATGAATATATATCTACTGATATAATAGAATGAAGGTATCTGAAATCTCTCACCATCATTTTCTGTAAGTTCATTCTATTTTATATCTAAGTCTGGTTTTCTCTAAGATTTATGGACTCAAATAAAATATGCTACTGTGAAAAAGTACTTTGCTTCAGAAAAATTGATTTTTAGCATGGTTACCTTAAGTATATGTTTGATGGGTGTGTACCCCTAGCTCAAATCACATAACTTGATTAAGAGGTCAAATCCTGTTTCAACAAATTCCAGTGTACCTGGTTAAGCCCTGGTAGCTCAGGTGTTAAGCCTACCTTTGAGGAACAGGTCACATACATCCCAAGAACCTATATTTAAGGTCTGAGCTGGGGTTAACAACTAAAATGAACAACTAAATAATAAAAATAATTCTTCCTCCTCTCTCCTCTAAGTCCTTAATTGAAAAGTCAATACCAGGAAGTGTTGCTCTATTTATTAACATCAGTACTTCCTGGTTCCCCATTTATACCTACAGATTTATCTAAATGTGGTGAGTAGGTTGCATCAAGCTCATATATAATTAAAAACAAAAAAACAATGTCCCAAATGCCAGGACTGCCCAAATTTTTGAATCTGGATAGTCTCTCAGAATTTATGATAATGTGATTTAAAGGTATAATATAACACCTTCGATAATGAATCTCTATTGTTAATAAATTAAATATAAACTATTTAAAAAGAAAACTAATTCTTAATAGATGATTTTGAAATTTAACAGCATAAGCTATTTCAAATATGACCATTTATTCCCTTCTATCTGTTAAAGCAGGTTGCTTAAAGTTATTTAATTTTACAAACCTCTTAAAAATTTCAGTTGAATACACAAAAAATGAAAACAAAGCATCCTGTTAGCAAAATCCTAAATCAAATTTGAATGTTCATATGGATTCTTTTCTACACAAATTTCAATACTTTAAATATACTCTAATGTAGACTCTACAGCAGTCTGAGCAGCTCAAAATGAACTGGAGGAAGATTTACCTATGTAGGTAAACTGAAATTTTAAATAATACAGAGATGATTTCCTTAAAAGCAGGAGATCTCCATGAATAACTAACTATATTCACAAAGAATGGAGAGGATGCTTGGCAGCCTTTGTATTATGAAAATAGGAATTACAGATCGTGAAATCAGACTTTTACAGTATCAGTTAAATTCACTCCTGCTTTTAATACCTGAGTACTAATACTCCTGATCAAATTATGTGTTTGGAAGAAAAGTTTCATTCTAGGACTTCAACCAAAAGATGACAAATTCTCTAATACAAACTCTACATCATCTCGTGTCAACTGATTTCCTAATTACATCGTCCACTGTCATTTCATTGCCCCTGTTTTCTTCAAGCAGTTTTACTTATTCAAATTATCAATATTCTATGTTTAAAGCACTGCAATGCAAGAAAGATAAATCACATTCTCAACATTTAAGTTACTGCTATCTCAGGAGGGCTAAAAATAGAAAGGATATATAAATGAGTTTCATATGCAACTTTCATATTTCTTCCTGAATTTTTTTACATAAAAATTATTTTTCTCTTGAAACCAAAATAAACATCTTGAACTTAAATTAATACAGTGACAAAAAAGAAATCTTCACTTCTATTTTCTATTTAATAATTTACTCACATTGTATGTGAAAAACAATTGATAATAATACATTTTAAATTATCACATTGGGTTATGAAATAAAATACTTTCAGAATCAGAATTGATATGCAACAAAAAAAGATTTGTTCACTTTATTTTCATACACACTCTTAAAGATACTGAAGTGAGCACACATACTCAAATTTTAAGCAATGGTCTATTTTACCCTTTATCCCCAATCTGAAAGATAGAAATTCTACGCACTTTCCATCAAAATCATTAAAATACTATTTCTCAAAATATTTCACTTTTATGTAAAATAACTATCAACATTTGAATGGTTAAAAAATTTCACCTCTAGAAATCTGTACTCTGATACATAACAGGTAGGTTCAATAGTTATTTGGTTAGCCAGGTAAACATTCCAAAAGAAAGATTCTTAGCCAAACTGATGATGTCCTAGTAACTATGTAAACTAATACTTAAATGAGGTTGCTCTGGGTAAATAACGGCCTAGGATCTCTATGGATAGTGATCAACGATTTCCTTTTCCAATAAAATATATTTTAAAAACACATAGCTTATATCTATGAGAAGTATATTGTGTAACCAAATTTTTCTAAAAATTTCAAGTTCTGTTCTTTGTAGTTCTCTAGATGTGGCTGAATTCGTAATTCATAATACGTATTACTATTAGAAAGAGCATGTAGAACTTTTCTTTAAAATTAGATTTACTACTATCACTAGTAATGGAACCATTCGTTTAATTTTTTGTTGTTGTTTAAATTTAATCATAGAACTTGCACCTTCTTAAAAGGTACAGAGGATAGTCTGGAAAAAGACCTCAAGGGCTGAAATGTACTACCATTCAAATTCACTTGGAAAGTAATGGAGGCTTGGGAACTGATCTGGAAGGCAAGATTAGTGGTACTTATTTTTGTGTTTACAATGAAAGTTTGTTGCAAAAACGTAGCTCATATCCTAAACAAAAGGGCAATAGGGAAAAAACACTAGGGGAAAAAAAAGCAACACAGAGACTGCTATGGCATATATCACTGATAATGCTTGTTCAGAGTGGTATTTGCCTAGTTAATTCTATCAAGAAATTAAGTAAATGTTTTTTCTAATGTCTTCCATAAAACTGGATTCATGTTTCAAAATCATTCCAATTTTCAAAACTCAAAGGACTCATTAAAATTAGACTCCATCATCCCATTGTGAATTTATATTTTAATTAGTAAAGATTCCATAAATTGTTCTTTTGCTTCTTACAGGATAAATAATTTTTTTTAAAAAAAGCAACACTTGGGGCATGCCTTTGTGCCTCAGGCAGCAGAAACACTGGCTGGTGGACCGCACGAAGCCCAAGGAACCAGGTTCCAGAGCTACAGCCACAGTGAAAAACTAAAAAATGAACAACTAAATAAATACAGTTCTTCCTCCTCTTCCTTCCTTTCTTTAAATGCTTTTCTCCTTTCCATTCCTTCCTTTCTTTAAAAAAACAAACAAAAAAATCCTCCCGAGCCCTTTTCAAAATAAACCTGGCTTATTTTTCAAATCCACCAGGAGAAAAGAAAAAAACAGCTATAAAAGGACACTTTTGGACCAACGAGACTATTTATTATTTTTAGGCATGACCTGATGGTGACTGAGGCAGCTGAGAAGGTAGTGGCAGACCACATAAAGTCCAAAGACCTAGGTTCCCTATTGGAGCCAGGGTGAAAAAACAAAAATGAAACAAATAAGAGTGCTTCTTATGTTGAAATTTTAATAGCTTCATTTCTAATTGCTTCATTCTTGCCTGCTTTCTGTCTTCTCTTGAAAAAAAAAGAAAGAAACAATCAAATTAATTTTAGGATGCCCTGTTGGCACACGTGATTAAATCTGAGGCAGTATAGTCACACGAAGTCCATGGGAGGATGACATGTGGACACAAATGACAAAAACCAAAATGAACAACTAAATAAATTAAAATGCTTTTATTCCTCTTTATTCCTGCCTGCTTCCATCCTCTTTTTAAAAAGTATAAATTATGTATCAATATGATTATTAATATTATATTATTAAATAATGGGGTGATGAAGGTATTGTGATTATATAGGAAAATGTTCTTAATGTCAGGTGAACATGCAAAGTCCTAAGTGTCATAATCTGGCAAAAAGCTAACGACTGGTGAATCTAGGTGAAGAGAACAAGGGTGTTAATTATATTATTCTTTTCAATTTTCTATGGCTATTAAAATTTCAACATAAAGCACGCGCTGGTGGCTCAGGTGTTAAGCCTGTGCCTGGGGCATTGTCCGCATACAGGCCAAGGACCAAGGTTTGTGGTCCAGGGTCAGAAGAAACAACTAACTTAACAAAATACTTCTTCCACTTTTCTTTTCTTTCCTGCCTGCCTTCCTCTTTAAAAAAAAAAAATCTAAAATACAGGACATGCCCTTGTGGCTCAGGCAGTTGAGATGCTGGGGTGCGAACCATGTAAAGCCCAAAGACCAGGTTCTTGATACTGGGCCTGAGGGAACAACCAAAATAAACAAATAAATGAACAAAAAGTGCCCCATTTCCTTCCAAATGCTTCTTGCTCCGCTCCCCTCAAGGGGAAGGAAAAAAAAAACAAGGAATTGTAGGGAGAAAAATGCTACTGATTTAAAAAAATGTGAATCAAAATTAAAATTAGCCTTACCAATAAACTTATGAGAAAATTGGTTACTAGGTCTAAGTCTCAAATTTTAATTCTCTTAAGTAAAAATGTCATAAAGAAGAACTTTTCCACTGAAAAATCAAACATCAAAGACATTTCCTATTCATAAAAACATTCTAAAGCATCATGCTTGACCAAATTTGAGAACAGAAAATGCATTATTGTTAGATCAAAATTTTCCCAGGTAACTATGGTACTTACCTATCCATGTCATCATCTCCAGGTAATAAGGGTGGAAGGGGCAAAGGAGGCAATGTTGACGTTTTTAGGTGTGGAATAGCAGCTGTGACAGATACTTGCATCTTCACAGAAACCTGTACAGGGGGCTGAGAATTTGCCTGAGAGGACAGAGTAGATGTCCTTGGGTGAGGAGAAGGGGGCAAAATTGAAGTACTAGAAGCTAGAACCTGACTAAATGCTGGTTGGGGAGGAGGCAGAGGTGGTTGCTGTGGAATAGCAGGTAATGGCGGCAAAGGTGGCAAAGGGGGTGTATGAGGTGGAGGGGTAGTAGTTGGTAAAGGAGGTGGAGAAGTAACTATGGGAAGAGGAGTCTCCTTTTCTGATGTCTCTTTATGTTTTGTAGTAACAATCTCCTCTTTCAATGTTACGGACTTAGAGTCTCTTGTTGCCTGTGCTTTCAAATCTTTAAGAACAGGTTGCTTCTCAGAGTTCTCTTCCAACTTTACTTTCCCTGTATCTAAAGAATTTTTGACCTCTGCATTTAGATGTGTTACATTCATCAGTTCAGTATCTGGGGCAGATTTTTCCAATTTTGTACCCCTGGGTAACTTTTTAGACTCCAAGCCTGAATCCTTAGCTTCTACTGAACTACTGTTCTCTTTTCTAGGCAAAAATACAGGCGAACCCTTTGATTCCTTTCCATCGATTTTTGCTGCTGCTGCAGCGGCTGCTCTTTCCTTCTTTTTCCTACTGAGTTCAGCTCCCAAGCTGGAATTCAGTGGAAGCCTGACAGGTGAGATACTGGAATGTCGACTGCGTGACCCGGATCTCTTCTTTTTACTATGAGAAGATGAATGTCTTGAATATGTGGGACTTCTACTTCTAGACTTCATGGATTTCCTACTGGAAAAAGAAAAAGGCATAGAGGTAAATTCAGGCAACAGTAAAAGAAAAGATAGCCTACAAAGGAAAACAGATCAGTAAAACAAACTATGGAGAACTGTAACTAAAAAACCCACTTTGAGTAATTTAGTAATCTTAAAAATAGATTAGCTACCATAAAAAAAACAATGTATCAGTATCAGTTCATTAATTGATTCACTAAGTATAAGAAATGTACCATACTAAAGATGCTAATAAAAGGGAAACTGGGTAGGAGAATATATAAGAACTCTTGATGTAATATTCATAAATTCCCTGTAAATCTAACACTGTTCTAAAAAATATTTAAGGCTTGTGACTCAGACAGCTGAGATGCTGGCCATGTAAAACCCAAGAACTCAGGTTCCAGGGTCACGAAAAAATAAATAATATCTTTAAAAAATGGATTAGAAGGAACTAAGTCATGCACAACATATTTGAATAATATACCACTAAAAAGTATCCACTACTCATTCAACGAAGGAAGATGGGTATCTACTCCCCGCGGCCCCATACTGGCAAACACCCATGGTCACAATTACTTTTAGAATTTTGATTTTAATCTTTGATAAATGAAAACATAATTTTAAAGTCATATTTATATACTAAAAGTTGTTTATATCAGGAAGTTATAATAATAGCATTTTTCACTAAAATCTAAATTTTCTAAGTACAGAGTTACTTACCTGATTTTGGATTTTGTTCCCTGTATCTTCAATTTATAATTAAGTTGTGCCTATACGAATAAATACCCAAGATACAAGAGGTCTTACATAATAGATAAACTGAGTAAATAATCTTTAGGAACTCACAAAGCAAAGTATTACTACATGTTCAATTTATTTTCTTCATTATTAAGGAAGATTTGGAAAGTACAATCTGGGAATCTATGAGGCAGATTATTCTAAATTGAAACCCAACACTCGTTAATTCTTTTTGAAGGTGAGTAGGCAAGCAGGCAGATAGAGAAAGGAGAAAGAAGCACTTTATCTTAATTTAGTTCATCTTGGTTGTTGCTGTCATCCCCGGTCCCTGGGATCCCTGGAGACAGCAGGGACCACCTAACCACCATGGTATGCCAATTCTTTATACTTTTTAATAAAGACCTCAATGTGAAGGGGAAAAAAATAGCACTAAAATGTGATTAGACAAAATATAATCTGCTCTGCCCAGTATTCTGAAACAAATTGTTCTCATTCCAGATCTTCACTATGTCCCTTTATCTTTCATCATTACGACTGACACAAACAAAAATGTTTCAGAACAAAAAGCATATATGTATAGTCATGGTTTTCCTTTTTTTTAAAGGAAAGGTGCAGGCGGGAATGAAGGCGAGTAGGCAGACAGGCAGCAAGAGAGAAGAGGGAAGAAGCAGCATTTTATTCTTTCCATTTAGTTGTTCACAGGTGCTGTGTCATTGCTGTGTGGCCCCCCTCTGCACCCTGTTAAACCTGGAACCCAGGGGTAGTGGCCTGTGTTCTTCAGAAATGATTGACCTAACAGTCACCCTACCAGGGCATACAGTATTTTCAGTCCTTTAAAACCATGTTATGGTGAGCCCTGGCAGAGTGGCAGTTAAGTCAATTGCCTCCAAAGGTGCAAGTCACATACCCCTGGGTTCGAGTCCTGGGTCCAGTGGGGAAACAACTAGTGTGAAGAACTAAATAAAAATAAAATAAAGATGCTTCCTCCTCCTCCTCACTCTTCCTGTTTGCCTAATCACCTTCATTTCTACCCGCAACTTTCCTTAAAAAAAAAGAAAAAAAAAAAGATGTAAGAAAAAACAAACAAAACATATTATGTTATGTTCTAGTAGCTCAGGCATTAAGTGTGTCACCGATATAGTTCATGGAAAGCCCAAGGAACCTAGGAGTTTGGGACCAGGGACTGGGAGAAATCAAAATGAATAAATTTAAATGCTTCTTTCTACCTACAGACTGAGAAACAAGTTCAACATCTTAAAATGAGTATGGCTTTGTAAACAAAATAAATAATAATAAAATTATCATATTATTAAAAAAAAATGTTTCTTTCTCTCTCTTCCTGCCTACTTATCTTCATTACTACCTGCTTCCTTCCTCTAAAAAAAAGTTACTTGTTTAATTTTGACTATCTCCCCCAAGGCAAAACCACAGAAAATAACAATAGAATCAATATGTTACTCTAAGAAAATATTTATACTTTTGGAATTCCAATGAATGAATTAAAATATGCAAGGTATTCATACAAGCATATAGGACTCTCAATAAGCCTACTAAAAATGTGTATATGATGCTGGAATCATTATGTAGTACTTATATTTGTGTCCTATACTATATACTGTGTCTCCACTTCCTTCTTGGTTTTTTTTTCATTACTGCACTAGCTCTGATTAAATGAGGAAGAAAATTTGAGATATGAATCCAAAAGGAATCACTGCAAAGCAGTTCTTACTGAAATTCCTTTTAATAATATAGCCACAACAGTAAAAATACTCAGAAGTCTTAAAACTATTTCCTCAAGAAAAGATACCCTACAAATATTTCTTAAGCTTCCTTAAAAAAACAAACAAATGAAACTTTACAAATGGTACACTAAAGACTTATCCATTTCACTATATATGAATTTACCCTGTCCTCATCCCTCAAAAAAAAAACCTGAACTCTAGCTAAAGGTATACATTGCTGAAGTGTTTATAATGAAGAATACACTGATATATTCAACACTCTGAGATGAATCAAAACAAAAAGATGTATATGATAAAATATATAACATATTAATTGCAGAATCTAGGTGGTACATATATGGGTCTTTATTATAATTCTTCCAAGTTTGAAAAGGGGAGAAGACTAAGGAACTTCAGATCCTGAAAAATAAGAGCTCTTCAGCTTTGTGAATTCAAACTACTTTATGAATAATTTTAACTTTGAGTCAGCAAAATTTACAATAACATAAAAGATAAGCATGGATTTTTTTCAAATTTCTCTACTTGAGTTCAACATTTTCCTCAGTCATAGAATTTACTGACAGGCTCCAATACAGGCAGTGTGCTGTACATTTCAAATTTACTAATTTAATTCACACAATTCTGGAAGTGGGTAGCTATTATTTCTATCTTACACGTGAAAAAATTCAGGCATAAAGAAATTAAATTATTTGCCAAAGTTTATAAAGCAAGATTAGGATTCCATTTAGATTTAACTTTAACTCTAAAGCCATGTTTTGTTCTTGTGGACAGAGGTGAGTCCACCAAGAGGGAAGAACATCTATCGCATCATCTAGGAACAAGAATACAGTCTTCCGTAAATAATTCACTTGATTTAAATTTCAAACTAACATGTCTTTTTCATAAAGATATGATGGTGAAGGCACTAAGTACTTATTCTAAGGAAAGATTTAAAAAATCACGAGTTTGCACTGGAGTGTAGATCAATAGGATACTGTAAATAAAGTTACCTTGCAACCAATTTGTTAGGCTATACCATTCAAAGGAAAAAGGGCTGATCAGCTGAGTAACCCTTAGAAACAGTGAAAAGACAGAAGTCTCTAGTAACTTATCAAAACACTGTTAATTAGGAAATCAACTTGCAGGGTTAGAGACTAAGTGGAGAGCATAAATGGTAGCTGAATTAGTCAGAGTCTCAAGATAATACAAATGAAAATGTGCAATTTCTTACATCTCCAATTAGGTCCAATGAAGACTAAAGAACTTAAAACCCACGGTGATTTTTAAAAATGCACGGCAAAGCAACAGAAATAGGTAGACAAGCTCTGGAAACCAGTAAACAACTCGATGCACTCTATAAGCAGAAGCCTGATTTTTCTCACACAGGCGCTGACAACTGAGGAGCCCAGTGCTGGAGGTACCTACCTTTAGCAGTTTCAGACAACTGCCTAATTCTCGAATCTGGGGGTCAGAAACTAAACTGACGTGAATGACTAATCAAAAGCAAAGTGTTCCAGATGAACACTGGGGCTTCAACAAAACATCTCCTACTGGCACCCTAAGAAAGGACTGTTAGATGGCTCACCTGGGTAGTGGACTCCGACTTAGAGACCGTTTGCTCATGAAAGGGCTGCTGGACCGCCTTCTACCATAGGGACTGGGTGATCTCCCACTGTAAGAGCCACTCCTTTCATAGCTGGATGAGCGTCTCCGGCTATAGGGACTCACAGATCTTTGTCGCCTACTGTAGGGGCTGGGTGACCGGGTGTTGGACTGGTAGGCTGAAGGCTCCTTGTAAGGTGGGCTAATTGACTGCCTTCTTGAGGCACTCCCAGGACTCTTCTTGTAGGAGTCATAATTGCTAGACGTGTGTGATCTGGGGGGACTAAGGTCATAATCTTGGCCGTAAGAAGCTCCTGAGGGACTGTCATCTTGCTTGGGGCTGTCAGACCATTTCCTGTGGGGACTCCTGGATCTCCGTTTGGGACTGTCGACTGTTTTGTAACTTTTCGGTGTTTCCCTCTTCCGATGACTTTTACTCCGGTCTTTGTGCCCAGATTTCAACTCACGTTCTTTCCTGCTCTTCTCCTTATGGAGTCTGGATGACCGGGATTCCTTGTTACTGCTGCTTTTGGATATCGGTGCCTTCCCACAGTCATCATTCTCCTCATTTGAACGCTTGGAACTTCCTGATATCCGGTCCTTCATCGATCCCGACTTGCTGGAGACTTCCTGGTTTTTCTCTTTTTCTGTCTGTTTAGTTTTTCCTAAGTCCCGAGAACGTCTGTGCTGGTGGTGACGATGTTTGTGCAGCCGGTCACTCCGATCCGTTCCACGACGTTCATCATTCTCCCTCCTGTCTAGTTTGAGGGCCAGATCGTCAGAGAAGGTATCTGAATCAGAGCTGATGTCATCGTACTCCACCAAAGGTTTGATCATCGCACCCAAAGGTGCTGCTTCGGGGGTCACCAACCCCATGTCTTTGGAGTGCTTGGATTTATGCCGCTTATGCTTCGACACCAAGCGGTGACGCTCCCTGCTGTTGGAGCCGCCACCTCCCGATGACGGCTGCAAAGTTCCAGAAGCTCCTCCACTCCCGTCCTTCTTGCCCCCATGTCTCTCTGGATTGGGCATTCCCTTTCCCCTGGCCTCAAGAAGGGGAAAAAGTTCCCCAGCACTCAAAAAAGTCACCCCGACCCTCCCCCCCAACCCCAACCCCACGCCGACCAAGGCGCCCCTTGAAGGGGGTGGGGAGGGAAGGGACGGTCGCCCAGGCTCCTCCTCCCTCCCGACGCCTCAGCACCCTCCTACATGAGGTGGGGGTGAAGGAGCCAGGGAAGAAATTGGAGTTCTCAAACGGTGGAGTTGCGACACAACGGAGAGCTGCTCAAGTCTGTTTCCCGTCCTCCCCCCGCCGAGCCAACCCCCAGGCCCCGGCGTCGGGGAGGTCGAGGAAGTAGGAAGCTGCCGGCCCGGAGCTGTGGGGCCGACTCCGGCTCCCGGGCCCTGTGAGGACTGCGCGGGCCCTTCCCCTACCCGGTCGCCCGACTAGGGGCGGCTTCCAGTCGCTGGAGTCCCGCAGCCCAGGTGCCTCGCGACCCCTTTATCCCTCTCTCCTGAGGGAGCCCCTTTTCTTGCCTCCGCCTCACCTCAGTACTTCACACACTCGCTCTCTCACACACAGTCAGTCACACACTAGGTTAAACCGAAACGGCACTTGCAGAAGGCGGGGGGAGGGGGTAATCCCAGGAAATGTCGCGAGAAACTGCTGTATTCTCGCGATTTTTCGGGGTTCCCTTTCACCTTTCATCGCTACTTGATCAAACAACGCGAGAGCAGCTCACGAGAAAAAAAAAACAAAAAAACCAAAAACGCGTTCTCGCGATAAGTTCACCGCTCCCTCTCTAGAAGCTTTATTGAAAGCGAGCTCGTTTTTTTTTTTTCTTATTCAAAACTTTATTAATAAATGATTGAACAGAAACGCGCGCAAGGGCCGGAGAAAACTAATTTTTGCATTTTGTACTTTATTATAACTCCTTTAACGACCAGAATGAAAACACTGTCAACAGAACAAAGGGCAAATGCGGGGATGTTTCAACTCAAGTACTTAAGTATTCAAAATACTGCTCCTATATCTAGACATGCGTTGTTGCCAGTTCTGGTACTACCTTGCAAAACACGATATTTTCAGTCATATTTTACAGGTAAAAAGCCCAGAATCAGATAAGTAACATAACTTATGGTAACAAAGCTAGTCCAACAAATACCAAAGACGGGATTTAAATTCATGCCTGACACCAAAGCATAAACTCTTGCAAGCTCTGGCACAACCTCACTCCAGTCCACTTAAAATATAAGAACCTGAAAACCTCTTGGGACCACCCATAGCTCCTCTGGTATCATTTAGCCTTTCATCTTAAGATTACAATTATGAACAAGAAAAAGTGTCCTGCACTGCCTCATTTTTTACTTTGCAAAACTTCTTTCCACACATAAATTCATTTCATCTTCACAACCCTCTGAGATAGGGTTGTAAATTAGGAAAATAAGGCACAGAGAAGTTAAGTGACTTAAGAGTCTTCATTCTTCAATAAATTCATCCTTGGGTCTTTAAGGCCCTTCTCTATATAGTAGTGTCTTCTCATCACGACTGTCAATTAGGATATAGGCAATATAGTCATATCACAAGATATAAGGTGATAAATATCGTAATAATGAGACAGCTCTTCGGGGGTTAGAAAGTCAGCTTGATAAGAGTAGGACAATTGACTTGGACCAGGACGAATGGATAGGACTTGTATATACAAAGACAGGATGATCAGCCAGTAAATCAAGGATCAGAAAACATTTCCAACAAAGACAGAGAATTCACTCTCACAAATAATCTCTGAAAGTATCTTTGTTGCTGCTGGTCATATGGCTACCAAACAAATGTCCTAAATATTCTGAGTTGATAAATCTTAGTTAAAAATGATGGTTTATATGTTAAGTCCATGCCTCCAGTATAATCCACTTAACAGCTCAGCTTCCTGGTGGGGATTGGGGGGCAACTAAATAAAAAACACTTCTACCTCCTCTTTCTTCTTGCCTGCTGCCTGCCCACATTCTTGACTGTATTACTTTCTCTTTAAAAAAAAAAAAAAAAAGATAACCAAGTATTTAAGGACAACTTTTAAATCATCTATGGAAGTGAAATTATCAAGAAATACGAAAAGGATAGAATTAAATACTAGAACTCAGGTATGACAATTCCTCGTTAATTGCGGCAAGAATGTCCACCAGTGTCTGACATGATGATAGACGGCATCAGAATTAATGGACCAATTAAATGAAGTGACTGGCCATTTTATTAAACATTGGCCTGAGTTTAGCAAAATTACTATTACTTTAATTTTTTCTTTTTCTTTTTTTTAAAGGAAAGTTTCGGGCAAGAATCAAGGTGAGTAGGGAAGGCAGGCAGGAGAGAGAGGAGGAAGAATTTTTTTTTCATTTAGTTGATCACACTGGTTGTTTCCCTTTTGGACCCAGGACTCAAACCCAATCGT
This sequence comes from Solenodon paradoxus, assembly GCA_004363575.1. Classification (NCBI taxonomy): domain Eukaryota; kingdom Metazoa; phylum Chordata; class Mammalia; order Eulipotyphla; family Solenodontidae; genus Solenodon; species Solenodon paradoxus. The sequence continues at coordinate 114,885 of RJWH01001410.1, read as the reverse complement.
TACTCCATCAGGGCACAACTGATTTTTCCTGTATTTTAAATGAAATTAAGTTTTTGACTCAGTATGCATCCACACGCAGAGTAAAATGGAAAAGTGAAAATGGCAGAAGGAATTACAGTGATATGTCAAAATCTCAGAGAATCAAATTCATCAACCAGATTAAACAGCAAAAAAAACTTTCTTAAGTATGTTTATTACCTGTTGAAGCAGACTAGAGACACCTAGTGAATGAATAAATGAAAATTTTCATTGAACTTTTATAATATATTTCTATAACCCTTTTTAGTTTTCCACAAAGCTGTTTTAAGTGTGCCAGTAAATATCAGTTGACAAAATATCCTGGTGAGGTGGTTTGGATGGATATTATTATTTTTCTTTTTGAAAAGAAAGATGCAAGTAGGGATGAAGGTGAGTAGGCAGACAGGCAGGAAGAGAGAGGAGGAAGAAGCATTTGTTTGTTTATTTATTTGTATTATTTATTTAGTTGTACATCTTGGTTGTTCTCCCAAATCCTGGATGCCAACCTGGGTCTTTGGGATGTATGTGCCCAGAGGCAGTTGACCAAACCACTACTCTGCCAGGGGATGTCCAGGATGGCTATTATTATATGTATCTACTAAAGATTGAAACAGCATGTTTACACTAAGTTTAAGAGGTACTAGAAACAGGGACAGATCTCCCTCATCCTAGGCCAGTACTCTTTCTGTTACACTATACTTTCTCTTTTTGGTGGATACAGTTCTACTCTAATTTCAATCATATCTCAATAAAGCTGAATAAGCATTCTACTTTAGGAAACCTCAGTTTATACTCAAGTTTTAAATACAAAATCTGCTATAAACTGCATGGATTGGTCCAACAACTGGTGAGAATAGTGCTTTTTAAAAAAATAAATAAATAAGGGTTGCTTCATTCTACAAAAAAACCCAAAAAACTTTGAACTCAGAAATTCCAGGACTACATGATTTGCTTTATTTGCATGATGACCTAGGGCAGGGAATCAGAGAAACTCAATCCCAAGGAAATCAGTCATGTGATGACTATACTTTTCCTGTAAATCCCCCAAGCAGGTCAGAAAGGTTCTCTTTAGGCTGTACACAAGAGGAAATATTTAACTAAAGTTATAATAACTTTCCCTCACTATAGTCTAATTTGTTAGGTTTGATTTTAGGTTTAAAGAGTCCTCTGAAGTCTCCCTTAACGTCTGATAATTTAAAACCTGTTCACTGTCACCCTACTTGCCATATACAAAGATTGCTTTTATATGCACCTTGAATGCTTTTCTGGTTTAATGACATGTATTTACTATCTTTACTTCTAGAGTATTCATTACAATGATGTAATTCCATCTGAATTTTCAGATGAAAAATTATAACTTCTCATTCTATTCTGTGATCAAAGATTAGTAAGGTTTATGCTATCGTCAAGCTTTTTAAGGTTTAAAACTTCCTAGATACATTTATTACAGACATAATTTGTACAGAGAGTATCTAAAACATCAATAGTTTGGGCATAATGATAAATCAACAAAAAATGTTGAATACTTATGATTATAGTGACCGTTTCTATATTCAGAACTCTAAATCAGACAAACCTATCAAGGGATAAAGATATAGTTTCATGTTTACATTACCAGCTCCTAAGGATGAGGGAAAGCTTGAAAGGGATGTAACATTTCTGTAAGTTTTTCAAAATTACATGAAGCAAGAGCGAGCTAGACTGATAAGGCCTCCCAGGAAACAAGAAGCCATAAATTCCTTGGGAACAACCAATACCATAGGTCATAAGAAAGATCCCTAGAAAATTTCACAAAATTTCCTCCCTACCTGCCTCTTATCTCATTTAAGAGATATCATTCTTTTATAAGCATTCTCTTCTAGGAACGTAGCCTGCCCCAAAGTCTCCTTTCCATACCTGCCCAGGGTATATATCTGACCACCTCTCAGCCCAGCAAGGTAGTACTTCTCTGCTTGTGCATGGGTTTCTGTCCCTGTGCTATCTCTATTTAATAAACTTACTGAGTGGCATAGCATGATAGCGCCTAAGAGTTCTTTCTCAGTAGTTTGCTGCCAAATCCCCACATCACTAATATACTAATATTAGGACTCTATTGATGCTTGTTGAGTGGAGACCAATTTATCTGACAATAGGAAAGAACACAGCATTTAAAATACAAACCTCACATATGCATTCTATACTTCATCAATTTTAAGGTTGCTAGAATTACATCATTAATATTTGCAATATAGTTTTATACTACAAATTCAAATTCAACTGAGACGTCAGCATTTTATTTGGTTCCCTTATCAATTTATCACAATATGCATGGAGTCTGATAAATGTCAGGAGCTGGGCGAGACAATGGGGTACACATGAGTGAAAGAAACAGACTCATGTAGTCCTCCTGGAGTTGATAATCTAGCAAGGAAGACAAGGAAAGTTAAATCACCATATACTTCAGTGTGATGGTGAAAGTGATATAAAAGAGAAGTTTGGATGTATCCTGGTGGTTGGACACAGTCCACATCCAGCCCAAGTACCAGGGTTCATGTCCTGGGACTGGTGGAGGAAACCAAGATGATCAAGATGGGCACCTAAATAGAATAAATAAAATATTTCTTCTTAAAAAAAAGAGAGAGAAGTTTGAAAAAGTAACAGAAGACCTCATCAAGCCAAGGGTTGAAGAATGCTTGCATCTCTAGTTAGAGGAAGACATTTAAATCGAGATCTGAATAAGAGGGCAGCATTGAGGTGAATGGATTGGGGTGGGTGAATGCTTCCTAGTGATTAAAAAAAGACCTGTTCAATGAGTTTGGGAGAGAAAGAAATGCAGGAAAATTTCTGCGCATTAAGGGTCCATGTCTCTGTGCATTGGCAAGGGGAAAAATAGCTGGGTCTAGGAAGGCTTTCTCGTCCAAGGTATACTAGTGCTATGTATCAGGGATTCAGAAATGAGGGACAATTTTTGTCCCAAGAAACTCACTGTGCAGTGATTCAAAAGAATGGAGTTAAGAGGAATAAATAAGAAATAAAACTTGAAGTATATTTTCAAGGAGCATGTTTATAGGTATCTTTGTGGCAACAGGCATGTTCTCAAACATTTCCATAGATTTGTATTTATTAAATGTACACTGCTGTGCCTCCTCCCCTGAACTGTCATTATCTGCTGGACTGGCTTTGGAGGATGTTTGAATAGCAGTTCTGAAATGTGGGTATAGAGAGCCAGTAGAAACTCACTGCTCAATATCCATGCAGCAAACTAGGTAAAGCTCAACTTTCCAATTGTTATTTTCAAAGACCTGTATGGAAAAATAATATTTAAAAAAAAAAATCCTTAATTCTGTCAAGATCATTCAAACGACGGTAGTACTAATGAATTGTATCCCGATTCTTCAGTTCTAGTGGTCATGAACTCAGCATTACTCCAAATTTCTCTTTGTGAGCGTTAACTGATATATGACTATACATTCTTTGTGATTTGCAGTGCAGAGTAAGAGATAAACCCCGTATTTTCACTGTAATTACAAAAAAAAAGATACGATCAATTGTGAACACTTTGGGTACCCTACATATAATTAATAGCATCCAATGCTGACAGCAGCAAACAAATTTACCTTAATAGCAAACTCTCTGGATCTTCACAAATAATGGAATTGTTCAAAAAATAGCTCTGAAAGAATAAATAAATAGGAAACGGGTATTAAGTATACCAGGTTGGCTTGTAACTTTGTGTTATAAGGAACTCATGTATATAAAACATCCCGAGGTCCCTGGTCGTGGAGCCCTGGAAAACAAGCCAGATGAACAACTAAATAAAAATTCTTTGCAGGCAGGAATGAAAGCAAGCAGGGAGGCAGGCAGAAGGAGGGGAAAAAGAAGCATTTTATTTTGATTCGGTTCATCTTGGTTGTTTTCCCGGTCTGGTGGTCTTGAACCAGGAACCACTGAAGTACGTGGACTGCACCCGGTGGACTAAATGGCTAGGCCACCAGGACGCGCCAAAGCCAACATCTTTTTTATTTTAAAGGAAAGGTGCAGGCAGGACTGAAGGCGAGTAGGCAGACAGGCAGGAAGAGAGAGGAGAAAGTGCATTTTATTTTATTTCTATTTTAGTTGCTTACAGCTGTCCCCGCCCCCACACCAGAGACTGGAACCCAGGGGTATGTGGCTTGAGTCCTTCGGCGGAGATTGACCTAACGGCTGCTCTACTCGGGTGCACCAGAGCCAATATCTTTTGTGACATAAGGATTTCATCTATTATTTCAAGAAAGAGAAAATGGTCCTGATACCAACAATTTTCGAAAAGGACTTTCAGAAAAAAAAAGCTAAATGCTTAAATACCAAAACAAACTACCAGTTCCCACGCATAGAAAGCGTTATAAACAAAGCTTAAACACCTGAGACCGCTAAATAGAAGGAAAGGTTGCAAGACGTCGCGAGAGGCCGCGCATTAAGCACTTTTCGCGATATTTTGGTGACCAGCCCTTTTCCTTGCTCTCGCAAGAACACGGTTAATCTCGCGATCTTTAGGAAGTTCCGTTGGGGAAGATGGCGGCGGCCGCGAGCACCCTTCTCTTCTTGCCGCCGGGAACTTCAGACTGAGCCTTCCCCGGAAGAGTAGGGACTGCTGGTGTCCTTCGTCCCGGGGGCCCGAACCAACCTGGTTACCCGGTGGTGGTGGGGAAAGGCTTATTCTCTTGTGTGGGACCCAGGCCCTTCCCACTGTCAGGATGAAGGCTCAGGGGGAAACCGAGGGTAAGTCACTGAGGGGGAAAGGTGGGGGCGGGACATAGCTGGGGACACAGTGCCGATTTGTGAGAAGATCTGGGAGATCGATGCCTCCTCGGGAGCTCACTCTCCGGAGGCTCAGGATTCCAACAGACGGGATATGTGTGAGTTTTAAATTCTGACTGTACCTTCCCTGGTGATGGAGTTTCGACTTCGGGGTGATGGGGACTCCTAGCTTCTGTGAAGGTTTTCCGTTTGGGGCAATCATTTGGGCCTTCAGGGTATTTTTAGCCTAAAGTGATAGGAGATCAGATAAGTGAATCTGAAACTTGCTTACACTTCGTTCCAGAAGAAACGTCTGGATAATGACAAAAGCATTAATATAGAGCTGTATGCCAAACAAAAGTACTGAATGATGTTCTGGGATGAGTGAAATGATTAGGTCCTTTGGATGTTAAAACCTAGCAGTTCCCTAGAATGTCACTTCAAAATTGTGCTACTGTATATTTTTAAAATGCGGTGAATTTCATCTTTTCAATGGCTGAATTATAAACTGGTTGAAATAGGCCAGAAAACAGTTTTACAGATGAGAGCATTAGAAAACAGCGTTTGAATCTTTTTTTTTTTTTTTAAGAGGAAGGAATGCGGGCCGGCCGGGATGAAGGCAGGCAGGCAGCAGGCAGGAAGAAAGAAGGAAAAATGATTTTACTTATTTGGTTGTTCATTTTACTTGTATCTCATACCGTTCCCCACCATCCGAGCCATGAACCCAGGTCTTTGGGCTGTATGTGAACTGCACCCCAGGCGCTGACTTAACACCTAAACCTCCAGGGCACTGCCTCAACTTTGCTGACATTCTTTTTACTTTAAGAGGAAGGAAGCAGAGGGAATGAAGGCAGATAGGCAGAGAGAGGAGGAAGAAACATTTATTTATTTAGTTGTTTATTTTGGTTGTCCCCGACCCTGGGTCACTAACTTGGGTTCTTGGACTTTAGGTGGACTATGTTGGAGCCACAAAATGAACACCTGACCCTCCAGGCACACCAGTTGACAAATCTATTCATTTTTCTTTCTTTTTTTTAAAGCAAAAGTACATGCAGGAAGAGAGAGGCAGAAAAAGCATTTTATTTATTTTTTATTAAGTTGTTCATCTTGGTTATTTTCCCTCAACCCCCAAACCCAGTTCCTTGGGATGTATGTGGACTGCACTGGCCAAAGGTAGCAGATTTAACTGCTAAGCCACCAGGCCCACCATCTTTTTTTTTCTTTTCTTTTTTTTTTTTTTAAAGAGGAAGGAAGTCAGGCAGGAATGAAGGCAAGTAGACAAGCTGAAAGTAAGAAAGGCAGAAGTATTTTTATTTATTCTTTTCAGTTGTTCCTCCCAGCCCCAGGTCTTGAACCCAAGTCTCTGGATTTTATTGATTCTACACCCCAGCCACCAATTTAGTGCTTCTATTCATCTTTCAATTCTACATCAGCTCATTTTCTGTAACATCTCTGCAACTAGTAACGAACTTTCTCCTTTGAATTTCAAAAGTAATGTGTATCTTTTAAGGGTATATCTCGCTTTGCTTTGTGTGATGGTCATTTCCACATTACCTTATTTTATTTTATTTTTTTGACTAATGGAAAGGAGCAGGGAGGAAGAAACATTTATTTTATTTCATTATTCATCTTGGTTGTTGTCCCAAGCCCTGGATTGTGAAGTAGGCCCTTAGGAAGTATGTGGACTACACAAGCCACAAGTGGTAGACTTACCCCCTACGCCCACATTAACTTATTCACACCCTCTTACAGATGCCATTTCAGGCATATTGTGTTTTTGGTATTTGGGTTGTTTTTTTTTCCCAGGCATATTGTGTTGTTGCATGGCCATTGGTCTCTAGCACACAAGTACAAGCAGTACAAGAATTAGAGGAGGGTATAAGAGGCTCATTTACACATTTGGCCCAGGAGCCAATCTTTTCTTTCTTTCTCTTGCCTGTGCTAGAAACTCATCTTTTAGTCATTAACATCTCTGTCCATACAGATTTTGTTTTTTAAAGGAAAGGTGCAGGCAGGGAGAGAGAGGAAGAACATTTTTATTTATTTTATTTAATTGTTCATTTTGGTTGTTCCCCCGGCCCCGATGTGAACCTGGGTCCTTGGGATGTATGTGGACTTCGTTCAGTTGGAGGCAGCAGATCTAACTGTTTCACCACAGTGTGCCTGTTCATACTGGTGAATTCAAATAAAAAAAAAAACTGAATGGCAAATAGAGCCTGTTTTCTTAATAATACTTATATATTGATTTCTTTAAATTATGTAAAAAATATGTAGAGTCTATATTTTCACATTGAAAGCTAGCCATAGTAACGTCATGTTCACGTTTACTCCATATCTATCATGCTAGGGATTTCATGCATATCATGAAATGATTTCATTGCTAAATTGTACTTTTGATCCTGAAATGTGTTTAGAGATGTTTCTTTTATTTGGTTCTCATTGAAGGTTGAATGTTGAATAGAAAGCAGTCCCATTCTGTGAGGTTTGTTAGATTAGACCTGCAATTCGTGTATTTTATCATTAAAAATAAGTTCTTTGGGCACTCTTGTGCCTCAGGTGGCTGAGATGGCTGGTGTGTGGACCATTTAAAGCCCAGGGAACTGGGTTCGAGAATGAAGCGGTGGGGGGGTCAACAAAAAGTAATCAAATAAAAATACTTCTCTCTTCCTTCCTCTCAAGTTAAAAAATAAATTATTTGTGTATTTTTTAAGTAAATGAGTGTGAAAAATATTTTGAGTTCTTATCAGCATAAATATGGATGTTTCATTTGCAAGAAAAACTGGCAGGTCTTCATAGAAGAGTTTCTAATGATGTTTTCTGATTTATATTTTAGAGTCGGAAAAGCTGAGTAAGATGAGTTCCCTCTTGGAACGACTCCATGCAAAGTTTAACCAAAATAGACCTTGGAGTGAAACCATTAAGCTTGTGCGTCAAGTCATGGTAAGGACCCTGGTGAAGTGGCTAAAGTATTATGCTTAGTTAAGTATTTAATAAGCTAAGTTCCCTCTGGGTTTTTTCAAACTAGTTATTACAGTGTTTCTTCAGTTTTATTTATCATAAAATACCTCAGTGGTGGTTATCAACTTTAGGAGTCTAAGAAGGAGGTATATTTATAAAATTTTGTTAATCATGAGTTTTAGTATATTGGGATACTTTAGTAAAAGTGCTAAGAAATACCCTAGAAAAGACACACATGAATGGTGCAAAGAGACATTTGTTCTTCACTTCCTGCTAAGCTCCTGAATTCTAATGTGACTTTCATTCTACCTATACTTCTAAGAGTTTGCAATTCATACTTAATATGGCTTCACCTGTTCACTCTGTCACCCTCTTTCTCTACAGTACTACTTCTTCCTGAGTCATATACCAGTGTGGGGAACCCTTAGTTAAGTGAAAGACAGGATGGGAGTTGAAGGTAGTGGCGGCTAGATCTTAAAAGTTCATGTACATGATTCCAGTGGTAGTCAGGTGGTGTAGGAAAACATGTATGTTTTTTGTTGTTTTTGTTTTTCATTCTGCTTCTATGTTTTGATCTGGGCAGTGGCTCTATGAGCATGTTTACTTTGTGATAATTCGTAGTGTCATAAAACTGTTCATATTTATATTTCTGGAGTATGGAATGTTGGGCAGAGAGAAACTTTTTCCCTGAGTAGAGTTGGGAAAACTATGCTAATTTTTTCGTTCTTGGAGGTCCCTTTTTTGGACTACATTTTCAGTTTCTTAGAGTCAATCTAGTTTGAGTAAAGTCTTGTTAATTTCTAAGATTACATGCAAATCACTTTGTTAGATTTGTATTGCCCTATCTCTAGAGCCACCCCGTTTAATTGACCAAATGTGAGGATGTAGTTTTTTCAACAAGGACTGATCTCACTTACTGTATTTTTAGTCTTCTGAAGATTTCCCTGAATTCTATCTTATTTTAGATCTAGGAATACCTTTTTTTATTTTCATGGATGTGATAGGGATATATCCAAGTATATGAACTTCTCCTCCTTTGGATAGACATAATAGTTATGAGTCTATAGAATGGCGAGTATATAGGCTGTAGCATATAGTCTATAGATGACCTTAAAGTTTTACTATTAGAACAATGTCTATGTTTACCTGAAGTATTGGCCTGGTTAATTTTTTTTACCTCAAATATTTTCTCACTTAATACAGGAGAAGAGGGTTGTGATGAGTTCTGGAGGACACCAACATTTGGTCAGCTGTTTGGAGACATTGCAGAAAGCTCTCAAAGGTTTGTAAACATCTTTGAAATATGCTGATTTCTTAAAACTTCTGGTTTATGAAAAACTTTTCTTTTTAAAGGAAAGGGATAAGAAGGAATGGAGGCAAACAGAGGCAGGCTGGAAGAGAGTGGATAAAAAAGTATTTTTATTTATTGTTCATCTTGGTGGTTCCAGGATGTGAACCTGTGTCCTTGGGATGTAGGTAGACAGTCCCGGCAGCTGACCCAACCACTACTCCACCAGGGTGCATCAAGATAAACTTATATTTTTCTTGAGAGGTGTAAGAAGCACTTTATTCATTTTTCATATTGGTTGCTCCCCCTGGCCCCAGGTCTTGAACCTGGGAGCTTGGGATGTATGTGGAACTGCTCCCAGGATGTAATAGACTACTAGGCCACCAGGATGTGCCCAAGTTAAACTGTTTTATACTTACCCTGGAAATATAAATTGAAATAAGTCAACTATTTATGCAAGGTATTGTGCTTTCATATGGAGTTGATATGAGTTCTTCCCTGAACTTTTGAAACATTTATTTTTGTTTCTCTTGTGGAGACTGGCAGAGATGCAAAAGATAGTTGATGAAAGGTAACTAAAATAGCAAGAGAAAGTTGTTTTTTTTTTTTTACATATTCTCTTCTAATGAACTCTCAATAAGATGAATTTTTTTTTAAAGGAAAGGTGTCGCAGGAATGAAGGCAAGTAAGCAGGCAGGCAGGAAGAGAGAGTAGAAGCTTTATTGTTTTTTAGAGGAAAGGTGCAGGGAAGAATGAAGGCAAGTAGGCAGGCAGGCAGGCAAGGAAGGGAAAGGAGGAAAAAGCATTTATTTATTTTTTAGTTGTTCATCTTGGTTGTTCCCCTATTCCTGAGCCAAAAACTCAGGTCCTTGGAAATGTCGGTGGACCTCCTTGCCAGAGGCTGCAGACCTAAGCGTTAAACCACCAAGGACATGCCTTCTTTATTTTTACTTGGTGTTCATTTTGGTTATTCCCTCCTCAGCCCCTGGTCTGGAATCTGGGTCCTTGATATGTATGTAGACTATGCCTGATGGACTTAATTGTAAAACCACCAGGGCATACCAAGAAGATGGAAATTTTAACTCTAAAAGATTTTTACAGTGCTTATAGACTATCTTCAAGAGATCAAAGATAAAGTTTAAATCATGAGCTTGATTATTCATTCTTCCAGTTACAACTGCAAATATATTTACTAGTGTTCATTCTTATAGTTACTACTATATTGGGGACAGAATGAGAGTAAAAACAAAACTTTACTTTTATCTACCACAAATGAACCTGATACAGCTGATTATTTTTTATATGTGATTGGGGTAAAATATATAGGACGTTAAATTGACCATTTTAACCTTTCACGAACATCCAGCTGAGTGGCACTGAGAACACACATGTTGTTGTGCAGCTGCCACCACCATCCGGCTCCCAAGCTGAAGCTCTATACTCACTAAGTAATGACTCTACAGTCCCCTCTCCAGCTCTGGGTAACCACATTCTACTTCCTGCCTTTAAAAATTTGAGTATTTCAGATATCTCATATATGTGTAATCTTAACAGTATCTGTCTTCTTAATTGTCTTATTTAGCATAATGTCTTCAAGGTCATCCATTTTGTAGCATGTATCAGACTTTCCTTTTTGAAAAAGCTGTATCATGTATTATATGTACATACAACATTGGTTGTCCATTCATCCATCACTGGGCACTAGATTATTTCTACCTTACTATTTTAAGTCTGCTGTGAACATTAAATATTTGTTATTACATTAGTTTTGAGTTCATCTCTTATTGCAGAACTTAGATAAATATGTTAACTTTAAATTAAAGATGAGCTAAGCATATGTCCTTTTTAAAGCAGGACAGTACCATTTATTGTCATATTGCCTGGCCACCAATTTTTAATAAAAAGGGCTGCCTTTAATGTGGGGCAAAGAGAACAGCTGAGTTACTCTAGGCCCAGTCTGTTAAGGGGGCCAAAAAGCCCCATCCTGTTTTGTCCCGTTTTGAAATATGGTCAGCCTAGTTAAAGATAATTTGTCTCAAATGAGTAATAAAAAAGAGAGAGGAGACCCACACCAAAAATCAATGCTCAAAATTGAGAAATAAAATGACATGTTTCTACCCAGAAGAACAGTCAGCCAGCTAACATCATACTTGGGGATGAGGGGGAGAAAAGATTATGGATATTACCTAGATGTTTTATAATAAACTTACTAAGCTACTGGGAGGACTGAGGATGTCTGTGTATGTAGCTATAGCTAGGTACGGGTGGTGGTGATGGTGGGGAGAACAAAAGCACAGAAAAAAAAGAGCAAGGTAACTTAAGGAAAAATGCAAAAGGTGAACTGTTGTCAAGAAAAGGTATTTAATTTTGATCATTTATGACAAAGTGATTCTTGAATCTATATTGAACTTTTTTTCCTTTGAAAAAAGGAACAAGAGAAGAGAATGATCCTTTTTTTTTTTTTTTAAAAAAGGTTCAGGTACAAATGAAGGTGAGTAGACTGGTAGGCAAGAAGAGGAGAAAAAAGCATCTTATTTATTTATTTTATTTATTTATTTTATTTAGTTTTTCACACTGGCTGTTTTCCTCTCACCCTGGGACTCAAACCCAGGAGTATGTAACTTGCTTCTTCGGAAGCAATTGAACTAAGGGTGCACCCCAATAATAGATCATTTTTTGACTCATTACCTAGGACACAGCTCAGCCTTACCAATGAACTTTATGCAAATTACATGTGCGTTGCTTTGGAAGGATGGATATACTCCTTAGGATGCTTCTGTTTTTGAAGAATACAATTTAAATTATTTGCAGCATCTTTTGTGATTTCCTTTTTTCATTCCGTCATAGTAACATCCTTGCCAGCAATGACTGATCGTTTGGAGTCTATAGCAAGACAGAATGGGTAAGTAATCTATCCGTATACAGAAATGTTTAACTTAGTGTTGACTTTGGGTGGCTTTATTTATGTGTCTTCTATTAATTTTTGTTTTGATTTGTTCTTGCTAGACTGGGCTCTCATCTCAGTGCCAGTGGCACTGAATGTTACATCACGTCAGATATGTTCTATGTGGAAGTGCAGTTAGATCCTGCAGGACAGCTTTGTGATGTAAAAGTGGCTCACCATGGGGAGAATCCTGTGGTATGTGTTGTTGATATTTCACTGGAATCTGTGGGGTTTTCTTAGGGACATTAATTGAGAATGAATTGTTGGGGTGTGAAATAGCTGGGGTTTAGGGTTTACATGAGCCACTATAGAGGTGATGTGATGGGCTACAACTCAATAGCTCTAGAGTGGAATTTAGAATAACACAGGTCCATCTCTGTTATCATCCAAAGGCTTGACAGGTGGAAACATCAGGGGAACCCTTTCCATTTCATATCAACAAACATGAGCCGCAGCTATACAATAGGTCTCAGGATGCGAAGATAAATACATTAAAGTTACTATGCTCAACGAGCTTGTAATCATGGACAAATAATCTTTCACATAGCTAATGTCTCTGAAAATTCATGTATTGGAGATGAATGCAAAATGTGTTTAACCAGATATTCCAATGATGTCATTAAAAGAGAGGTCCTAATGTTTTAAACAAGCTACAAGTTGATTCCTTTATAAATATTTCATATATTTTGATTTTTAATTTCCCCTCCAAATCCCATGACTTACCAAGTAGGAAGATACTTTTTGATAATAAAGATCTTCTATTTTAATGTTTTTGTTATAAAGCATGAGCTATTAATAAAAAGGAAAACTTTCTATGTCTTCAAAGGTCTTAAATTACTTTAAAGTTTTGACATAATTTTTTTTAAATTTCAGAGTTGTCCAGAGCTTGTACAGCAACTAAGGTAAGCAAATGTCACTTATATTCCTTCAAAGTGCCATACAATGCTGTTCCTTTTTTTTTTTTATAAGAAAGGTGCAGGCAGGAATGAAGGCAAGCAGGCAAGCAGGGAGAGAGAGGAGGAAGAAGCATTTTCATTTTAGTTGTTCCTCTTGGTTGTTCTCCTCCCTTCCCCCCATCCCCCAAGCAAACCCAGGTCCTTGGAATATATGTGAACTGTGCTCTGCTGGAGTTGGTAGACTTAACTACTACTTCACCAGGGTGCACTGACAATGCTATTCTTTATAACTTGGTTTTGAGGTTGGTCACAAGTTATTTTCCTGATGAATGATAAGTAAATTTGTTTTGGTAAAGATTTTTCAGTCTGTACTTGTTCACTTTTGTAATCGACTTAGCCTTATTTCTTACCCTACTCAATCTATCGCAGTATTTCGCAGTCTTTGTAGTATTGACAATTTGGATGGAAAGGCCCTTGTTCTAGTGGGTTGCCCCGTGCTTTGTAGAATGTGTAACAACATCTCTGCTTTCTCCCTATTAGTTGCCAGTAATACCTCTTGAATTATGACTATCAAATATCTTCAGATATTGTCAAATGTTCCCTGGAGGGCAAAATCACTCTTGGTTGAGAATTGCTGATTTAATCATAAGAATTCTGTGTGGATGGCATATTCTGGCAGCTTAGGTTAAGCCTGTGCCTGGGGTGCACTCCACATACACCCCAAGGACCTGGGTTCGAAGCTCGAGGCCAGCGGAAACAACTAAAATGAACAACTAACTAAATAAATAAATGCTTCTTCCTCCTCACTCTTCATTTCTGTCTGCCTGCCTTCCTCTTTAAAAAATTGAAATAATTTTGTATGGAGCAAAAATAAATAGAACCTGATTATTTTATCCAAGCAGCCTTATGAAAATTGAGTCTACATCATGAAAAGAATTTTTTTCACTTAAATTTTGAGAAAAATTATTCTGTATTTAAGGTATATGTCTTGTAAACTCCCTTCAGAGTAACATGGTTAGTTGAAGATAGTTTCTTTTAGCTGTTGATTTTTCCATTGGCTTATCTTTTCATTTGAATTCAATTCAGAGTGGAAATTTCTGTGCTTACATATAGATTTATAATTAACTTTCTAGGAATTAGAGAAAATTATTACATCGATTTTATGTTTTACATTAAGGGAAGTTTTACAGATAATACATGGAAATGTCTTAGAAAGGGTGTCAATATTGAAGAAATAAGTTTTATACTTAGTCCTCTCAATGATCAGTTTAGTATGCTTTCAGTTAAATGCATAAATTGAACGACCTGTAAAAAAAACTGTGATGTAACATAAAAAATAACCTTTTTTTATGATTTCATTGAATGAATCAATCTAACAAAGGCTTATTACCAGAAGGTATACTTGAGATTCTAGATCTAATCTAGGAGACTATACCAACTAATGGATTCGTGGTAGTCTAAAGTGACTCAGGTGCTGCGCCAGTGACTAGGGCATAGGCCATGTAAAGCCCAAGGACCAGATTCTTGACCTGGGGCCCAAAGGAGCAGCTAAAAATAAACAAACAAGAAGTGCTTCCTCCTCTTCCTTCCTTAAAAATGCTTTTTCCTCCTTTCCCTTTTTTTTATTTTTTAAAAGAACGGTACAAGCAGTCAGAGAGAGAGGAAGAAACATTTTATTTTTATTTAGTAGTTCACTTGGGTTGCTTGTCTCTGACCTGGGACTTGAATCTGGGTATGTATGTGGACTGCACTCCTTTGGAAGCAGCTGACCTTACTATTACTCTACCAGAGTAGAGTGTACCCCTTCCTCTCTTTAAAAAAAAAAAAATAATGTTAATTTGTAGGCACACTCTTGTGGCTGAAAAGACTGGGGTATGGACCATATAAAGTGGTCTGGGGTGGGAGATGGGGGGTATCAAAATGAAAAATGCTTCTTCCTTTCCTCCCTTTTCTTTAAAAAAAAAAATACTAATAATTTGTAAGCATATTTGGAAGGGGGAACCTCAGAAAGAATTATCAACCTTTACTTCCTACTTTGTCACTTTTTTTTAAAGGAAAGGTATAGGAAGGAATGAAGGTAAGTAGGCAGGCAGGCAGGAGGAGAGAGGAGGAAGAGGTGTCTTTATTTTTACTTTTTATTTAGTTGTTCTCACTGCTTGTTTCCCCTGAGACCTGAGACTTGAACCCAGGGGTATGTGGCCTTGTGTTCCTTCGAAGGTGAGTGACCTAGTCACTGCTTCACCGGTGTACCAACTTTGTCACTTTTTTATACATCATAATTTTAAGGTAGGGAATATAGTTTGTTGCTGCTCTTGTTCCCTTTTATTATCTTTTTTTACTTTTTAAGTGTTTAGGCAGGAATGTAGGCGAGCAGAGGCAGGCAGACAGAAAAAGAGCAGGAAGCAGCATTTTATTTACCCTAATTAGTTGTTCATCTTGGTTTTTCCTGCCAGTCCTGGGATGTGAGCCTTTGACATTGGGATGTTTGTGGACGGCACCCAATCTCTACTCTACCAGGGTGTCAGGGTGTGCCTCTTTTTTTTTTTTAAAGGAAATGTACAGGCAGGGAGAGGAAGAAGCAGCACTTCATTTTAGTTGTTTTTCTTGGTTTTTTTCCCCAAGACCCTGGGTCTTGAACAGGGAACCTTGGAATGTCTGTGGATTGTGCCTGTTCTACTAAACCACTAGGCCACCAGGGTGACCCCTTTCATTATCTTCATGGCTGTAGGTTTTTAATAAATGCTCAGTAAATGCCTGGTCAAATATCGGAGATCGTCAAGGCAATTTTAGCTTTCCAGGGACTTTTATACTTTAGTTCTTAAAAAGATAGAAGAGTCAAAATTGTCGAGTTGTTTGGATTCTTAAGCCTGTCCACAAAAACAAATTAAAAAACAAGTTTTTGTCTAAGAATCCAAGTTTTTTTTCTTTTTTTAAAGGAAAGGTACAGGCAGCAATGAAGGTGAATAGGCAGGCAGGCAGGAAGAGAGAGGAAGAAGCATTTTAGTTTTATTTAGTTGTTCAGTCTGGTTGTCCTCCCTCCCCCACCAGCACACACCTAGAACTCGAACCCAGGGGTATGCTCCTTTTGAAGTGATTGACCTAACCTCTACTCCACCAGGGTGTTCTAGAATCCAAATTTGAATATTGAGTTCTTGGAAGCCAGAGGTCACGGTAGTTCCGTTTTCTAGGAGCGGACCTAGGCACAGGGGTATCTTGGAATATGTGCTTTGCCTCCACAGTACTCATCCTCTTTTCTCTTAGTTTCACATTTTTTGCTTAGTGTTCATTTTCTCTTTTCTGTTTTTTTTTTTAAGGAAAGATGCAGGCAGTAATGAAGGCAAGCAGAGGCAGGCAGGAAGAGAGAGGAGGAAGAAGCATTTTATTTATTTTAGTTGGTTGTTCTCCCTGATTCCAGGATGCAAACCTGGGTCCTTGGGATGGATGTGAACTGCACTTGGCCAGAGGCAACAGACCTAGTCACTGCTCTACTAGGAGATGCTTCCCTTCCTGCCCTCTTATTGCCATGTTTATGCAAGTGTTCTGTCTTTCCAGTGTACTTATTTCAATTACCTCTGGTCAAAAGTTTTTTCTCTCATAATGTGTAGTCATCTGTTACATATTAAGAGGAAAGGAAAATGATTCGTTTAAATCAGGTCTCACTGCTTAAGAGCTAATTAATATATGAATTAACCAGTCCTTTTGTCTCTCCCTTTCATACTGCTTCCTAGCACCTTCTCTAGAAAAATAGGGCAAAGAGAGAGAAAGCTAAATATTTCATCTTCTTTTGCTCCTTTTGACTGATTCTAGAAAACAGTTTGGGAGAAAAGGAAACAAATTATTTAAAAAATTAGTTTATAAAGCTATGATTTTTGGGACATTGTTGTTAAGATGGAATAATAACTTTTATTTTCCTTCCTCTCTTCTGAACTTATAGGGAAAAAAATTTTGATGAATTTTCTAAACACCTTAAGGGTCTTGTTAATCTTTATAACCTTCCAGGAGACAAGTAAGTAATATATTTTTACTTTTTTGGGGAAAAATCAGTATAAATCTATGTTTGTGCCTAGAAATTGGATAAGTTTTTGCCCTGTTTCATTTTTGGTTCTACTCATACTGAAAATCTATAGTTTTGTGTCTGACTTTGTCTCTTAAAGGTATTTTCAATAAACTATGCATTACTGGATATAATGCTGAAAAATAGACTATATTCCTTGAGATGTCTACAGCATTTTGATTGTATGTTGAAATAAATTACTGTAGAACTGGCTAGTCATTTTTAGTTTTTAACTTACCTGGAATTCTGTGAAGCCATTTGATTTTTAAACGAGAGATAAAATGAGTTTTGCTAGACTACTACTGACATTTTCTTTTTAATAGGTATTTTAGTTGCTTTTAATATAGACTTACCTTCTAGGCTTTTTATATCGTTTCTTGTGTGTGTGTGTATGTACATTTTTCAACTATTTAATTCCTATTCTTCTCATCTACTTTAGCAAACTGAAGACTAAAATGTACTTGGCTCTCCAATCCTTAGAACAGGACCTATCTAAAATGGCAATTATGTACTGGTAAGACTGGAGGGTTAATTCTCTATGTTCCTTCTGGGTACATTATTCTTAATCTTTTCATCTGGGGGTTACTAGGGTCCTATTTTATGCATCTGTATTATAGATGTATATTATTATTTATCTGTGTGTACTAACATGAATACTACTATACATCTCTAATTTACTTATACATCTTCTCCATCTCCTTTCATTTCTTAAATGATGAATGAATTCCATTTTCTGTCAGTATCCCTAAGTTGTTGGTTGGAATTCCATACATTTTATCTGAAGACTTGGCAAATCTTATTGATAAATATACTTGTAACTTTTGTTCATCATATTACATACTAGTGTATATCTGGAAATCAGCCCTTTTATTTCAAGGTGAAATGCATTTATCAGATGCCCAATTATAGGACAGTCATTAAGATGGTATTAGAAGATGTTTAAGATCTAAACTCAGTTTCATAGTGTACACTAATTCCTTAAGACTTAAAGGTAAGTAAACACAGATCATTTGTCTCATAGGAAAGCAACCAATGCTGGTCCCTTGGATAAGATTCTTCATGGAAGTGTTGGCTATCTCAGTCCAAGAAGTGGGGGTATGTGATTCTGTTTGATGATTTAAAAAAATGTTTAATTTTAGTTGAGTTACTACATAAAATTTCACTTTGGCTTTTTAAATAGAAGAAGAAAATTACCAGTGATTTGTGAATTTTAATTTTTCCTTCCCTGGCCCTGGTTCTCAAACCTGGGTTTTAGGTGTCCTGCACCTTAGTCACTATAGCTGCCTGAGCCACAGGGTGCACCTCATTTTTGTATTTTTGAATTATTTCTAAGGTGTCAGTACCTGGCCTCCCCCAGTTTTTTTAATTCTGTGAAGTAAATTGTTGCCACCAAAATTAATATATAGGCTTTGGTTATCTTTCATAAGGTGTCTTGGAGCATGAGTCCTCATATCTATATTACTATTTTCTTGTATATGTTTATAGAAATGTGAATGTTTTTCTTAATTTGTAATTTGCCTGATAAAGATGCAGTGATAAGTTTCATCTTCATAGGCCATTTAATGAACTTGAAGTACTATGCTTCCCCTTCTGACTTGCTGGATGATAAGACCACATCGCCCATTGTTTTACATGAGAATAATGGTAAGAATTTTAACTCTAAAGCAACTGAATATTTTGTTCAGTGTTTAGTAAAGAAATTTGAATGCTTCTGCCTAATTTGGTTTGCCACTTCTTAGTAAGTTGCTATTCCTATCAAACATTACTATCCCTATCACAGTTTGTACCTTGTATAGACACACACACGTGCACATATATGTACACATACACACATAATAATAATAAGTGCTTTTTGAATAAGTGAATGAAAAGGTATAATCAGTCTGACTTGAAATAATGCCCTTTAGTCCTTACTTTAAGGTAGAGAAATTAACCAATCTAAAATGGATGCAGCAATGGATGCTATTTTCTGTTTGCACTTTAAATGCTAAAACAGTGAGAAGTAGCCTAATAACTCATTTAGTCCCTTTGTTACTTACATCTTTGACTAATCTATAATCAGAATCCTATTTAAATACATTCTGAAGTTGTAGAATATATCTGTAATGAGCCTTTAAAAACGGTTTTTCCTTGAACTGCATTTTTTCCCTGTATTTTGCTTTATTTATTGACAAAAACATTGGTTGGTTAGAAAGGTAACTTCTAGTATTTCTAAATTATGTAGGCGTTATAGAATCTGATAAATTATGGCTAACATATTAGGCAAAAGTTAGCCTGCTTTTTAAAAAATGTTAACATCCTGTGTGTTGCTTTCAAGAATACCCTTTTTCTGTCCTACTCCCAGTTCCACGATCTTTGGGCATGAATGCATCAGTGACAATTGAAGGAACATCTGCTATGTATAAACTCCCAATTGCACCATTAATTATGGGGTCACATCCAGTTGACAACAAATGGTAAGTTAAATATAATTCTAGGGTAGCAAAGTCCATGTTTTTAATTCCATACCCAATATGAACAGATATTACTTTCATTTGACTTTTCCTCCACTTAATTTTCTATAGATTGTTTATTCATTAATTTCTCTTTTTAGTCTCTATTTGAATCTTCCTGTCTGAAGTCTCCTACAGAACACATTCTCTAACCTGAGAAAGAAGAGAACTATGCTGATTACTCTGGTTTAATGATAGCCTCACTTTTTCTTATGGGACTGATATTGATTTGAAGTTATGTTGGAGTAATATAATAAGATTCCTCATGTTATTTGATTAAATACTTTAGGGTGAACAGGGTAGAATGGGGAAGAAAGTTCAGTGAGCTTTGATAAACTTTTTAAGTCAGTGTTTTTGTGATAAAGACATGTCTGAGAATGTCTTTTGAGATACTTTTAACTTTCATATCTTGTCAAAATTATCCCTCCCCCTTTATTTTGAAGGACTCCTTCCTTTTCCTCAATCACCAGTGCCAACAGTGTTGATCTTCCTGCCTGTTTCTTCTTGAAATTTCCTCAGCCAATCCCAGTATCTAGAGCATTTGTTCAGAAACTTCAGAACTGCACAGGTGAGCATCAGGAGCTAATACTTGTTACAAAGGTGAAAAATAAATTTTAAGTTTAGTTTGGTAAGCCTCAGGAAAGTACTGATGGATATAGATGTCATGGTGCTTTGAAAATCCTAAGTACTTTTTGAAGAAAGAATGAATAAAGTAGAAATCATGAAGGGGAAATAGCTGTCAGTGATTTGATCTTAATGTGATTATTAATTTGTTCCTTGTGTTTCCAGGAATTCCATTGTTTGAAACTCAGCCAACTTATGTACCCCTCTATGAACTGATTACTCAGTTTGAACTGTCAAAGGACCCTGACCCCATGCCTTTGAATCATAACATGCGATTTTATGCTGTAAGTAAGCCTGTTAGATTATTGTACATTATGTTTGGACCTAAAATGAGAGTCTTCCATTATAGTATTATTAATATCAGATATCTTTCTTTTGGATTGCTGGATCATATCCTACTTCCTTAGTTAGGCAGGAAATATAGGAATCTCTGAAACATGCTGAAAAAGAGCATGAGCTCCTAAGTCAGGAAACAATGTATATTTCACTGTTGAGATTCTAGATGAAAATCTCTTTAACAGTTTTCTGAACTTTTAAAGGCTTTTAATTAGCTGTAAGAATTCTTATTTAATTTGTTCACATGCCGTGAGATTATCATCTGGAAAGACCTTTCAAGTACATACCCAGAGGGAAGTGTGGGATTAAATAAATTGAAGATGGACTTCACCTGGACTTGAATTTATTTGAATGTTTGATGGTAGCCTAGACTAAACTAAGAGCTCTCAAATTATGGCCACGTTAAAATTAAATAGGGTGTTTTATTTAAAATACAAATTTTGCATTTTTGTTTCAGAAAGCTCTTTTATACACATTTCTAAGGTATTTTTATATTAGCTAAGTTAGAAAACTAATAGCAGAGCATTTACTAAAGATGGGCCTTTTTAGCCAATTGAATAACTGATGTAATAACTGAAGATTTCACTGAGTTTTATTATTCATCGAGAAATTGCTGCTGATTTTTGAAGTATAGGGCTATTGGATTTTTTTTTTTTTTCCCCAGGATAATTGTGATTGGGTGAGTTAAACAGCATTTGTTTCCTTTGTTCTTTTTTTCCAGGCTCTTCCAGGTCAGCAGCACTGCTATTTCCTCAACAAGGATGCCCCTCTTCCAGATGGCAGAAGTCTACAGGGGGCCCTTGTTAGCAGAGTCACCTTTCAGCACCCTGGCCGGGTTCCTCTTATTCTAAATCTAATCAGACACCAAGTGGCCTATAATACTCTAATTGGAAGCTGTGTCAAAAGAACTATCCTGAAAGAAGGTACTGCCTCTCCTCTTGAACTATTTCCCAGCAGATGGAAACTGACTACTCTAGTGGTTTTCTAATTTGCTGGTTGTGGTGCTTTTTAAAAAGCTAGATATTTGGTTTCCAAACCCAAATAAACTGAATTAGAGCCTCAATGGGAGGAGTCGGGAAACTAGTTTAAGCTCCACAAGCGATTTTGATTGAACCAGTTTTTAAATTGGCATTTGGAAATTTTTATTTTTTCTTTTTTTCTTTTTTGCAATAGACTTTTTCTACATACAGTAATATAATTGGGTATTTAAGATTCTGAACCTGACAGCAGACATATAAGATAGAATTTATGTTGTACGGTCAGAGAGAGGATTTGATGTCTGATTTTTTTTTTTAACTCCTGGGTTTTCTTGAACCCTGTTCTTTGAGCCTTACTTGATCTGCATCTTAGCCATCTCAGCTGCCAGAGCCACAGGGGCGCGCCCAGTATCTAAATTTTAGGTTGTTAGAGCATTGCTTCTCAGCTTTTATTCCTGAGTATATTTCCTCTCCCCATTCTTTGGAGAATTCAATCATATAACTTAAAACGGGGTAAGACCTGTCTTTTTCTCTTGATATTCTAGAATGCTGATGTTTTGCAAATACAGTTTGCTATTAGAAGTTCTGGTCTGGATTTTGGCCGCTCTAATTAACTAACCATAGATCCTTTTTTTACCTTAGTTGTAATGCACTTCATTGACAGAGATGTATCAATGAAAATGTTAGGCAATAAAAACTAGGGAAGGTAAATCAGGAGACAGATTTTAGTGGAAGAATTACTTTAGAAATGAGAAATTTTTTGAGCGTTGGAGTAATATCACAACATATGCAAGTGTGCTTGGACCCTTCTTTTTCATGTATTTAAATCCAAGGAGAGTCTCATAGCTTTATGACATTTAAAAATGAGTTCTAAAATAATTAGAAGTCATTCCTGTAGAGATGCATGTTGTTTCTTCAGAAAATATGATTCTTGTCTGTGAGCGTCAGCGTGTTTGTCTTAGGTTCTTACTATGATAACAGTTGGTTATCTGGCATAAATGTATCATTTTAGTTTATAGTCCCTACATCCCTGTATATCAAACTCTGGACACAGCTAACTGCTGCAGTGATAGGAACATTATAGAAAATAGTGTTTGTGGTGTAGTTCTAGCTGTCTGCCTCTCAAATAGAATGAGATTTATTTTGGGCACATTTATTTTCAGAATTCACTTTCGAAGCAGGGAATTTTTATCTGCCAAGATCTTTAATAATTTAAGGATTAAATGCCTCCATTTTAGAACACTAAAGTTTAGTTCTTTGGTTTTGGAGTGTTTATAATAAACTGGCAGATTCCTTCTATCACCTGTGTGTTTAAAAAAAGTGTAGTATTGTTTCCAGGGAAGGAAGAAACAATTTTATTCTGTATACTTAGGCGTTGTTATTTACTTGCCTCAAGTCCTATATTTGACTATTTTATGATCCCTCTTCCTTTTAGATTCTCCTGGGCTCCTCCAGTTTGAAGTGTGTCCCCTCTCAGAGTCCCGTTTCAGCGTATCTTTCCAGCATCCTGTGAATGACTCCTTGGTGTGTGGTGAGTTGTGTGGGTAGTCAGCATGTCTCTCAGGACACCAGTTCGGTCACTTCTACCATTTTTTTAAAACTCCGAAACAGAATCTATCTCAAATACATCCCCTATATGTTTTGTTTTTCAGTGGTAATGGATGTGCAGGACTCAACACATGTGAGCTGTAAACTCTACAAGGGACTGTCAGATGCGCTCATCTGCACAGATGACTTCATTGCCAAAGTTGTTCAAAGGTAGCACTGGCCCTTTTCCACCAGAGTGCCATTAAGAGGTGTAAAAGGAATGTGTTTTCAGTGTTAGAATGAATTGGGACTTCAGAAAGCATTTAGCAACTGCTTTGAATTTACCCCTCTCTGATTTTAGATTCAAAAGCAATGAATTGTGGCTTTTAAAATATTCTTATCAGAGTAATAGAAAGTAATTTCAGGCCCAGCATTAGGGTTCTTTTATGAGAGAGAGAGAGAGCTGAAAGATGTAGATCTTTATTCATTTATCTTCTATGTCACTTTGTAACTTATGTAACATGTCAAATGGCGGTCATATGGGAAGATACTTAGGCCAGTGAGTTCCTCAGAAACATTAATATGTAATGTTGAGATTTTTATAGAGCAGATATTGAGGGTCTCTTGTAAATAAATTATATCGGAACACGGCCATGCCTATTCATTGTTGTATGTGGCAGTATTTTAGCTATGATGGCAGAGAAGTTAGAAAACATGGTCTTCAAAGCCTAAAATATTTCTCTCTGACCTTTGGAGAAAGTTTGCTGACGTGTTCTAGAGCAAAGTGTTTTGAGACGTACATTTGTAAATACAAACTTTTCTGTAAGAAAAACGTGTATTGCTTTAAAATAAACACTTTCATTCTAATTGTAGCATTTTTCATAGCATAGCTGTGGGGTGATCTAGTTAAGGTTTAGAACTGGATGAGTTAAGAGATTTTTCTAGTAGTTCATTAATTAGGATAAATCATACCCCACTAGCCACATGTAAAATCTAAGAAGGAGGGCATTATCTTACTAAATTCATTATTACCTGTTTTCTTTCACTTCACTATATTACTAATTACTTGGACTCTTGTTTAGGGTTGGTTTGTTTTGGTAGAACTTCAAAAGTGGTTGATGATTACAGAATCTAGTTCAGATTCTTTTTAGAATGAATTTACCCAAAGCTTTGGCATTTCAGAGACCTGCTCCTGCCTTTTAGGTTATCAGTTTTACCTGAAAATTGCTCACTGCAAACCTCTGGTGGCATATTCTGAATCTCAGGCAAAATTAAAGCCTGATTGCCCAAATTTCAAACGAGATTCATCCAGCAGCTAGTGCAGTAGTAACTATTTATTCACCTTATCTTACAGATGTATGTCCATCCCTGTGACGATGAGGGCTATTCGGAGGAAAGCTGAAACCATTCAGGCCGACACCCCAGCACTGTCCCTCATTGCAGAGACAGTTGAAGACATGGTGAAAAAGAACCTGCCCCCGGCTAGCAGCCCAGGGTATGGCATGACCACAGGCAACAACCCAATGAGTGGTACCACTACACCAACCAACACCTTTCCGGGGGGTCCCATTACCACCTTGTTTAATATGAGCATGAGCATCAAAGATCGGCATGAGTCGGTGGGCCATGGGGAGGACTTCAGCAAGGTGTCTCAGAACCCAATTCTTACCAGTTTGTTGCAAATCACAGGGAACGGGGGGTCTACCATTGGCTCGAGTCCGACCCCTCCTCATCACACGCCGCCACCTGTCTCTTCGATGGCCGGCAACACCAAGAACCACCCGATGCTCATGAACCTTCTTAAAGATAATCCTGCCCAGGATTTCTCAACCCTTTATGGAAGCAGCCCCTTAGAAAGGCAGAACTCCTCTTCCGGCTCACCCCGGATGGAAATGTGCTCAGGCAGCAACAAGGCAAAGAAGAAGAAGTCATCAAGATTACCACCTGACAAACCCAAACACCAGACTGAAGATGACTTTCAGAGGGAGTTATTTTCAATGGATGTTGACTCACAGAACCCTATCTTTGATGTCAATATGACAGCTGACACGCTGGATACACCACATATTACTCCAGCTCCAAGCCAATGTAGCACTCCCCCAACAACTTACCCACAACCAGTACCTCACCCCCAATCCAGTATTCAAAGGATGGTTCGACTATCCAGTTCAGACAGCATTGGCCCAGATGTAACCGATATCCTTTCAGACATTGCAGAAGAAGCCTCTAAACTCCCTAGCACTAGTGACGATTGCCCACCCATTGGCACCCCTGTTCGAGATTCTTCAAGCTCTGGGCATTCGCAGAGCGCCCTCTTTGACCCTGATGTCTTTCAAACCAATAACAGTGAAAATCCATACACGGATCCAGCTGACCTAATTGCTGATGCTGCTGGAAGTCCCAGTAGTGACTCTCCTACCAACCATTTTTTCCCTGATGGGGTAGATTTCAATCCTGATTTGCTGAACAGCCAAAGCCAAAGTGGTTTTGGAGAAGACTATTTTGATGAAAGCAGCCAAAGTGGAGATAACGATGATTTCAAAGGATTTGCATCTCAGGCACTGAACACTTTGGGAGTGCCAATGCTTGGAGGTGATAATGGAGAGACTAAATTTAAAGGCAACAGCCAAGCCGACACAGTGGATTTCAGTATTATAGCAGTGGCTGGTGGTAAGGTGGTGGGTCCTGCAGATCTTATGGAGCATCACAGTGGTAGCCAGAGTCCTTTACTGGCCAGTGGGGACTTAGGGAAAGAAAAGACTCAAAAGAGAGTCAAGGAAGGCAATGGCACCAGTAACAGTAGTCTTTCAGGGCCAGGATTAGATAGCAAACCAGGGAAGCGCAGTCGGACCCCTTCTAATGATGGCAAAAGCAAAGATAAGCCTCCAAAGCGGAAGAAGGCAGACACTGAGGGCAAGTCTCCATCGCACAGTTCTTCTAGCCGACCTTTCACCCCACCTACCAGTACTGGTGGCTCCAAGTCTCCAGGCAGTTCAGGAAGATCTCAGACTCCCCCAGGTGTTGCCACACCACCCATTCCCAAAATCACTATTCAGATTCCTAAGGGAACGGTGATGGTGGGCAAGCCCTCCTCTCACAGTCAGTATACCAGCAGTGGTTCTGTGTCTTCCTCAGGCAGTAAAAGCCACCATAGTCATTCTTCCTCCTCTTCCTCATCTTCTGCTTCCAACTCAGGCAAGATGAAAAGCAGTAAATCAGAAGGTTCATCAAGTTCCAAGTTAAGTAGCAGTATATATTCTAGCCAAGGCTCTTGTGGATCTAGCCAGTCCAAAAATTCATCCCAGTCTGGGGGGAAGCCAGGCTCTTCTCCCATTACCAAGCATGGACTGAGCAGTGGCTCCAGCAGCACCAAGATGAAACCTCAAGGGAAGCCGTCATCTCTTATGAATCCTTTAAGTAAACCAAACATATCTCCTTCTCATTCAAGACCACCTGCAGGCTCTGATAAGCTTGCTTCTCCCATGAAGCCTGTTCCTGGGACACCTCCATCCTCGAAAGCCAAGTCCCCTATCAGTTCAGGTTCTGGCGGTTCTCATATGTCTGGAGCTAGTTCAAGCGCTGGCATGAAGTCATCTTCAGGGTTAGGATCCTCAGGCTCATTGTCTCAGAAAACGCCCCCATCATCTAATTCTTGTACAACATCATCATCATCTTTTTCCTCAAGTGGGCCTTCCATGTCATCCTCTCAGAACCAGCATGGAAGTTCCAAAGGGAAATCTCCGAGCAGAAATAAGAAGCCGTCCTTAACAGCTGTCATAGATAAACTGAAACATGGGGTTGTAACTAGTGGCCCTGGGGGTGAAGACCCAATGGACAGCCAGATGGGGGTGAACACAAATTCTTCTAGCCATTCTATGTCCTCCAAACATAACATGTCAGGAGGAGAATTCCAGGGCAAGCGTGAGAAAAGTGATAAAGACAAATCAAAGGTTTCTACCTCTGGGGGCTCAGTGGATTCATCTAAGAAAACCTCAGAGTCAAAAAATGTGGGGAGCACAGGTGTGGCAAAAATTATCATCAGCAAACACGATGGGGGATCCCCCAGCATTAAAGCCAAAGTGACTTTGC
The DNA here is from genome assembly GCA_004363575.1 of Solenodon paradoxus. Taxonomy (NCBI): domain Eukaryota; kingdom Metazoa; phylum Chordata; class Mammalia; order Eulipotyphla; family Solenodontidae; genus Solenodon; species Solenodon paradoxus. The sequence continues at coordinate 87,927 of RJWH01001410.1, read as the reverse complement.
AGAAACCTGGGGAAAGCAGTGGAGAAGGGCTCAGGCCTCAGATGGCCTCTTCTAAGAACTATGGCTCTCCACTTATCAGTGGTTCTACTCCAAAGCATGAGCGTGGCTCTCCCAGCCACAGTAAGTCACCAGCATACACCCCCCAGAATCTGGACAGTGAAAGTGAGTCAGGCTCCTCCATAGCAGAGAAATCTTACCAGAACAGTCCCAGCTCTGATGATGGCATCCGACCACTTCCAGAATACAGCACAGAGAAGCATAAGAAGCACAAAAAAGAAAAGAAGAAAGTGAAAGACAAAGACCGGGACCGAGACCGGGATAAAGATCGAGACAAGAAAAAATCTCATAGCATCAAGCCAGAGAGTTGGTCTAAATCACCCATTTCTTCAGACCAGTCCTTGTCTATGACAAGTAACACAATCTTATCTACAGACAGGCCCTCAAGGCTCAGCCCTGATTTTATGATTGGGGAGGAAGATGATGATCTTATGGATGTGGCCCTGATTGGCAATTAGGAAACTTTTTTAAGACAAAAAACATGCCAGAGAAAAACTAGTATGTTTAGAAGGGGTGAGTCAGACAGGTCTGATTTTGTGTTTAAGAATCTTAAGTGGCATGGCTTTGAAACTGAGCTGGGTGAAGTTAGAAAGGCATAGCTAGACCCTACTAAAGAGACCATGGGGTTTGATTATAGTTACCAAGAATTACTTGTTTCTTTGCCAGAAAAAAAGTTAAATACTTGCTTATGATAGGGAGGGGGAGGGCAGGGATGTAGGGAGAGGGAAGGGTGGGAAACAGTTTTTTGGGAAATACTCATATATATTTTTTTCTCCCTTTTTCCATTTTTAGGCCATGTCTTAAACTCATTTTAGTGCATGTCTTTGAAGGGCTGGGCAGAAAATGAAAAAATAATACATTCCTTGATGCATTTGCATGAAGGTTGTTTGCCTTTGTTTGGGTAGTTGTCCATTTGAGGCATGGGCAAATGAAGGACTTTGGTCATTTTGGACACTTAAGTAATGTTTAGTGTCTTTTTTAGGAGTGATTGGGGAGGGAAGATTATTTTAGCTATTTATTTGTAATATTTTAACCCTTTATCTGTTTGTTTTTATACAGTGTTTCTTTCTGATTCTATGAGGTTCAGGGTTCAAAATGATGGGATAGAAGAGCAAGGCTATTTGGTGGTAGGGAGCTTGTAGCTTGTACTGATACTGTTGCATCAAGCCCAAGCAGATTAGTCAGATCCCACCTTAGTCAAAGTTCGGTAGAAAAACCAAAATGATATTTTTGTTGTAAGGAGGTGTTTCATAGGGTTCAAACATCATAGGAATTTTAGGAGTCACCTCCCAGTGGAGGTACTGATTTATAGTCTCTTTTAAGAAATGCTGAGCTGGCTTTTGGGATTGAAATATGTTTTTAGATGCAGTAAGGTTTAATATGGGACAGCCCCCCTGACCCGGCGGCAGGAAAACCATACAGAATTAAAGAGTTCTCCTATTTCCACACTGTGCCAAAAGTCCACATCCCAGCATTTGTTTGTAGGAGAACTGATGCCATTCCTGAGAGCTGGGCTCCTTATTTCTCTTCATCACAGGAGGAGTCCAGACTTTAATCACTCCACAGTATGTTCCCTTCGTAAAGTGGTTAAAAAACAAACAAAAAAAAGCAGCCATAGTTCACTTAAAATAATTTCAAGCTCACTTGAAATAATGGGGGCCTGGAATGCTTGGTGGGCATGAAGATAAACCCTTGCTACTATGTAGCAACACAATTGGACCTTTTTGGAGGAATAGGTCTGAGTCTGGATTCTGGGGGACATCAATAAGAAGCCCTTCTCATAAATATAGAAATCCAGGAGACCACTTGAGTGCAAAACAAGTTCTCAGTATTTGGAGGGTCCTCTCAAATTTCTGCGGCCTTACTTTGATTTTGACACCTGCACTGTGCCATTCCTGATGGTTCCATTCAGGATCTGTATCAGCAGGATGGGGTATGGTCCCCAGCACAACTCTTCTGGATTAAAAAACCAACCAACCAAGCCAGGTGATTCATTTGTATGTGTGTGTGTCATAAATGGAGTGACTTCATCAGATATTGAAGAAGATTTCTATATTCAGATCTTTCTGCAGGTTGGAGTTAGAATAGAATTGGAAAATCAGCTTTGGCTTTCTTTCCTGACTGTCTCTGATTTCCTCTAGTGTTCTCCCTTTTCTGGTCATCAGCTCTCAACAATTCTGCCACTTTTGTGTCCCAAGGTAATAAGAAGTAGGAAATGAAACATTGCAAAGTGGACCAAGAAAAGTTATCGGTTACCGTATCAGAGTCAAATGTCTTGGGTGACACTAAGGAGAACATGGGCAAGGTGATACCAGAGTGCTTTATCTTGTGATGCTGATACAGTAGCAGCCTCTCAGACATACAACCAGGTTGGATTTCTCACAAAGTTTCTCACCTAGTTTTGAATCCTATCCCATTGGTTTCTGCAGGGGAAAAAAAAAAGAAAAGGTTCCATGTTTTTTAAGTTTGTTCTGGGTGGGGAAAATCTTGTGGGGAATGTACTGCATAGTGTCAGGGGCTCAGCTCCCCCAAGCAGAGCAAACAAATACCAAAATGAGTAAACTGGGAAGCTTTTTCTCTCTTTCTGTCTTCATCCCAGATCAAAGAATCCCGAGTTAGGATCTGGATGAAGGATAAGCCCCTGAATTGTCGATGGGCACACCCCACACACTGACCCAGCATCTGAACTTGCTTAACAGGGAGCCGGGGCTAAACTGCTTCACCCTGCCTGAGAACCAGGGAGCACTGCATTTCTCCACAGGGTGGAGGAGAAGAGGCAGAATAAACCAAGCCTGGGACACCTCCCTCCTGTCTAGGTGTACTCATTCTCCTGTTTCAAAAGACGCAAGGACATGAAGTCAACTTCTACCTATCTTCTGCTGCTGGTGTCTTATGTATTCTTAGTTGAACCTGATTCCTCTTGTATCTTTTGGCTTCATATTAGGGGTTCTTGGTCAATACCTGCTCTGATGTACATGAGATTTCAGGTTCAAAATCAACATGTTGTAAAACAAGTATTTTAGGGGTCACCGGAGGGGCGGGGGGTGGCGGGGAGGCGGAAAAGTAGGGTATAATTGCCAAAACCAGGCTTGAGGCTGGTGACTCTTGGAAAGATTTTCCTTTAAGGCCTAGGTCTGAAAATGCAGTACAGCAATATGAATTCTCAGAAACCATTTTAGGGAGCCAGTGAGTCATACAGTATCCAGTTGAGTCATTTAAAGCAGATGACAGTGTAGGAAACAATATTTACAATCCCTGGGCAATCTCCCTTTCTTTTGCCTTTTTCTTTTCATTCCTTATTTCCCCTTATTTCTTCAGAAACTTGAGTTTTGAGGGGTAGGAAGTACTCAACATCTTAGAAGCTAGGCTGGGAAACATGCTCAGCTATAAAGCGTGAGCTTTAAATTCTGAGTTTTAAAAATGTACATCAAGAGCAGCTGTGGAGGGTCTTTTCTAAAAAGTGTTTCAAATTTGATTTTTGTGCATATGGCCGTTCTGTAAATACCTTGGGGTTTTTCATTTTTTTGGAAGTAGATAAAATCTGTGGGATTTTTTTCCCTAAAACATTACAAAGAAACTGTTTATTTACATGCAAATAAATTTCTTTGATAAAAAGTAATATGCCTATGTGTACTAAATGTTTAACCTTTCAATAATAGTCACTTAATTCAGATTTTTTTAAATCCAATTTTTTCCAGTCAAAAAGTTATCCGAGTACTACCAAAAATGGATTCACTGGAAGGATAATTTAAATAGGGAAACAAACGAAAGTTTTCTTCAGTTGCTTTATCTGCTACCTGTTTTTTCAGGTCTTTAATGTCCAAATTTGTCAGTAATTTGTGCTGAGAGAAAACTGCTTTTCGATGAAACTGAACTAAAAGGGTGTTTTTATATGGCTGAAATGAAGCAACACCGTTAAAAAACCTGTGACAGGAGAATACAACCTTTGGATTTAGTATTGTGGGCCCAGGAATGAGTAGCTGAAGCTAGGTTCCTTGCTTAGGAAGCCTTTCTAGCATGAAAACGTTAAGGGAAAAAAAAAAAAAAGTGCTTATAGAGTTTAGTGAAACAGGCCTATTTTTTAAAAGATCTCCAGCACTAGTTTTTCTTAATTTAAGCTCAGATTCATAACAAGCTAGTCACCATAATTCGGAATTAAAAGAGTTGTGAAGACTCATATTTGCTTTAGAATACAGCTAGGAGTAGTGGTCCTGCCAAAGCTGCTGAATTTTATAATTTCTAATTGACATAATTCTCAACTAGTTTTGTTACTTAAATGCAGTTTGTCACCATTTTAATGGTATTTTGTGTATTCTTCGTTAGTTCATATAGATTTGATGACAAATTTCGAGACCTTGTGGGCTGGAGTTGCTAAAATATAGTATTATGGTAACAAAGACTAGCTTCTACAGAAGGGGCCAAGGAATCAAATGAAAGTTTTCACCCGGCAAGCACCCCCGCCTACTCGTTCAGACACGCTCGTTTCTCCCGCCAAAGTGGCGTCAAGAGCAGGTTCTTACCAACCGCAGCTCTGATTGGAGGACTTGCAGGCACTAGCGCCCATTGGGTGCCAGCGGCAGTCTGGCGGCCGAGGGGCGGGGGCAGCCAAAGGCCTGACAGCCTCAATCGCCTCCACGTCTCCACCAAAGCGCGCCCCTCCCCCAGCCAAATGGTCGCCTCGATCCAGCACTGCACCCCCGACCCCAGGGCGCGAGGTGTGGCCTCGCTGCGTACACTTAGAGCAGCGGGCAGCACAGTTAGCCCTCTGCCCTAATGATCAGTGCATAGGGAGAGCCGTGCCCCGTAATGCTCCCCCCACGTCTCCCTGCAACACCTCGGTAATGCAATGCACAGGGGCGGGGGAGGCGACGGCAGCGGCAGCAACGACCGTGGCAGCAACAGCAGCAGCAGCACTGCCCCAATCTAGAGACATCCCGAAAAAGGAGGAAAATGGCTCCGAGCAGGGACCGCCTGCTGCACTTTGGGTTCAAGGCGACAGTGAGTGATAGGGGAAGGGAGCTGGGTGGCCGGGAAGAATCTGTGTGCGAGCACAGGCTACCGGGGAAGAAGCGACGAGACTTCGGGGGCTGGGGAGGACCAGGCAGAAAGCTCAGGGATGGGTGGCTTGATGGTGCTGTTTGCTGGCGGAGGGGAGCAAAGGGGTGCACCCGCAAGGTTTGATGTGCTCGGGTACTACGTGCAGTTGTCCTGCTTTCCTCTCCTTCGCCGGTCCGCGAGCACGCGCGCACTCGCACCCGCCCCGCAGCCCCTCCCAGACACAAATACACACGAACACTTAGGCACTTCCCTGCCTCTCCTCGCGGTGGGCTGCCTGCCTCGAAGGCGAGAGCGGGCTTGTGCCGCCGCCGCCGCCGCCGCCGCCGCCGCCGCCGCCGCCGCCGCCGCCGCCGCCGCCGCCGCCGCCGCCGCCGCCGCCGCCGCCGCCGCCGCCGCCGCCGCCGCCGCCGCCGCCGCCGCCGCCGCCGCCGCCGCGCATCTGCTGCTCCCGGGCGGACCGTGGCGGGCTGCGCCCGGGGTGGGGGAGGGGTGGTCCCGCGCCGCCGCCGCCGCCGCCGCGCGCGACTCCTCCCCCTCCCCACGCCGTTCCGCGGCCCGGGCGGCTCTGCCCAATGAGGAGCGGCGTTGCTGGCAGGTGGGGACTGTTTTTGTTTTGGGTTGAAGTTGAGGCTGAGGAGGGAGAAGAGCTAGCTACGGCCAGTTGTCGCCGCCGTCGGCGCTGCGGGAGGTGGCGGAGGCCCCGCGGGAGTCGAGAGGTCTCCCCTCCCAGCCGACGGCCCCTGCGCGCCGCTTCTTGGCCGTCTGCGGGCCCCAGAACTCGCGGGCCTGCGCTGGGCCCCCAGCTTTGCACTCCGCACGCCGCAGCGCCGGGCCCCGGCCGCACCCGCCGGCCTCATGAGGAGGGACGTGAACGGAGTGACCAAGAGCAGGTTTGAGGTGTGAACTTGGGGGGCTAGGGCGGGTAAGGAAGGAGATTCCCGTTTACGTGCCCGGAAACATTCGCTCTGCGGGCAGCCGCCTCCCTTGCCCGGCGCCGTTCCCCACCGGCCCCCGGCGCTGCCAGACTTCTTTTCCCCTTTCTCGGGACCCCCGAGCCCAGTGCAGCCGCGCTTCCTAGTTCTCCCGGCGGGTCGTCTCCTGCCTCTGCCACCAGCGGGCCCCGACTGGGGATTAGCTCTGGCGCCCTAGTTCCCCCCTCCCCCCAGTATCACTCAGCTTTCCATTCTTTACACAACCCTTGGCTTGCCTCCCTCCACCCGGTCGAAAAAGCATCCTAGATCGGGCGACCGGAGCTCGCTTCCCTTTCTGCTCCGGTTTTCGTGGAGCGTTTCTCGTCGGTGGAGGGGATGTTATGGGTGGGGGCGCGTTGGTTAAATCTGGGACGTGGGGATCGGTACAGGGGCATGATAAGGACGACCACGGGTTTTCGGGGTTTGGGTATTGTTCTGGTACTTCCTCTTCTTTCCAGTTTACTCTCTACTGTTGTAGCTCATTGTTTCTGAGAACTCTTAGACGTAGACCAGCTTTGAAAATCCTTTCGAGTCGCTTGGTCTCCTAGAACTTTTCCTCCTCTGGCAGGAGAGGTTGATAGGCAAGGAATTGAGAAATGGATGAGGAAGTAAGTCAGCCTTTGGGAGCATCTTTAGGGCGTCGTCACCGTTTAAGAAGTGATTCTTTGGGAAGTGAGTCCAATGCATTACAGTAGTGTGGTAATATACTGGGAGGTTCGGCGAGGTAGGTTAGAGACAGAGACGTCTACAAGCAGAAGAGGCAATGTTACCTGGCCTTTTCTGGCAGAGAATCAGGCTGACCTGGGATCACTTCACGGCCCTGTGTGCGTCTCACTTGGTGCTTCATTTCCATTTGAAGGATGAAATTGTAAGACGGTGAGACAAAAGTTTCAGGAAACCTGCCTACGAAGTGCAGAGGGTCAAATGTTGACCTGAGACCCTTAAGTCTTTTGTTTAGTCAGTTCCTTGCTATCCTTTTATGCATATGGGAAAAATAATGTATCCACAACCATCAGGACAGGAAGTGTTTGGGGGAAGTTTTAATTCAGAGCTAAAGTATTAGTGTTGCAGTTGAGGAGTGGAGAAAATCAAGGAATTGGGTCTCCTTAGAGTGTTTATATTTAATTTAATTGTGGCAAGAAAGTGTTGAAGTAGATTGACAGGTTTTAATCGACGTTTGTTTCCCTCATGGAGAGCCCCAGTAAGCTTAATTTATGGTAGCTTCCTTTCAGTACCGTTGTAAACATGCAGACTGGATAGACTTTTAGCAGTTGCAGGTGTCTTGAAAGGAGCACCCCCCTCCCCACCAAAAAAGTGAAGATTTGAGTGGAGGATATAGCGCTATGATTTTGCTGTTTACCTTTAGGTTGTGTGAGTAATTACTGGAAAGAGTTCTGTTGTAGTATGTGCTTAAAATTGCATTTCTCTAATTGTTTTGTATTTTAATTTATAGTTTATAGTCATGGTACTAAAATAATTTTTAAAAATAATCGCTTTATTAAGCACATCTGTTTACCTTGACTGGTATGTAACTGATAACTAAAACTTTCTAAACATGTCTGAGAAGATAAAGAATAAGGGGCAAAAACCCTATTTGACTGTGTTTATGATTTAAGTGTTTGTGTAAACTCAAAATCACTTTTATTATGATGTGACGTGTTTGTTGCCAAAATACAACTGTTTTAAGTATTTACTTTGAATGGATAAAAGCCTTAGATAAGAACCTTTTCAAATCTAAAACATTTACTTCAAATTTTTTAAATCTTCAAAATACATACTACTTTTTAAAAGGGCTGAATCTCATAGAAAGCAGATAACTGATCTCTAAGAATTTTTGTAAACAGGAAATTTTTATGCAAATAACTGATTTCAAATTAGTTGCTGTTAATACACAAAGTCAAAAGTTTTTTTTCTTATTCTTTGTCACATTTTCCCCCGAGGGGAAGATAGCTGAGGCTTAGCTTTTTCTAAGGAAAGGTGCACAGGAATGAAGGCAAGTAGTCAGGCTGGCTGGGCTGAAAGAAAGGATGAAGAAGCATTTTATTTTATTTAGCTGTTCACATTGGTTGTTCCCCTGGACCAAGCCTCAGACCCAGAACATGGGGAACCCCAGCTCTTGGGATGTACATGGACAGATCTCCTTCAAAGGCAGCTCATCAAACTGCTACTAATTGGGTAGCACCTCAGGCTTATCTTTTAGGGTCACTTCACTCACATCTTTTTATTGGGAATATTTTGTGTATTATGATTTTGCTTGTAATTGGAGGCTGCAGTCTTTAAATCTCAGGTTAGAAGAAAGGTACATTAATCACGTAGTGTATCTATTTTCCATTGAGTGGTTAAAACTTTAGCTTGGCAAAAACTTTGCAGAATGTATTCTTAGTAGTTAAATCCTACATTCTTAGGTGTAATCTCTTTCTACATTGAATATTTTCATTCATTCAATCAGTATTTCAATTAGAAGTCTTCCCATCTTTAGAGTCTTCTGTTTTCGGTCACCTGTCAGTTTTATCTATTAGTGTCAGTGATGCTTTTTAATCTTAATTTTTTAAAGCTCTTTTTCTTTTCATCCCCAGAGTTGTCTCTGCAAATCGTGGTCTTGTTTTTCCTACAGATTCGTAAGTGCTTTTATTACAGGCTAATAAAGCTTCCATTCCTGACCCATAGATTATTGTTTCCTAACCAGTGACAGATTGAAAACTGAATTAAAATTTTCAGTAATCTAACTAGTACCGTGGTTTTGGAAGGATATTTTTGGATGTTCAAAATAAAATATTCCGTTACACCAGGAAAATCCAGGGGAGGGAGGGAGGAAGAAGAAAGAATGTCCTTAAACTGACCAAATTTAGCTGCTGTGCGTAGTTTACACTGTTTCCTACTCAATCTTCCAGACTTAGTGAATTCTTTTTATCATACCCCACACCCAAATATTGACGCAAAAAAATTAAGACATTTAACTATGACTTTATAGTTTTATGTCTTAATATACTTGGACCTATTTTTGATTTTAATAGCCACTGGCAGTAGGTGGTTGTGCTTAATTCTGCTGTAGTATTTGTTCTTGATTCATCCTGCTTAATTCTTAAAAAACGATAGGTGCTTAAATATAGTAAATCCAAGACAAATTTGCTTCAGCTTTTGAAGGCTGTTTCTGTTAAAGGAATGGTTTCGCTTGATAGTTAGTTTCAGCATATGTCAAGTAGCAAGCAGGCATATGAGTTATACCTGTAGGTAAGTAACCTCTTTATTCCCCAATCTGGTTTCCTCCTATTTGATTTTAAGATACTCTGTTGACTTTAATAAGTCATTTCTGACAGTTGTAATCAGGCGGAAATATAATTAATCTTTTTTTGCTGTGATATTGAAGTCACTAGTCACAGTAGACAAGGATTTATTTGGTCAGTATGAAACAAATATAGGCATATTCTTTCGTTTTTGTTCTTAATCCCAGGAATTTCTAATAAACACTAAAATAGAAAAGTAGAATGCCGTGAAAGTAAGTATGGAATTGATCTTATGCATTGCTTTAGTACTAAGACATAAATCATATCTAACAGTGTGGGAGTGAAGTTTGACAGTATATCTGATCCAGACCATACATAGTTCATGTAATCAGATGTAGTAACTGCTATGGTATTAGTTGGTGAATGTGACTTTCCATCTAACTGGAGGATGCAGATGGACATAATCGTTTAAAAGTAGAAAATAGGAAAGCATTCTCAGTCTTATAATTTGCAAAATAAGAGCCCCTAGCTATAATTTCTCTGGGTGCTTCAAGTTTGCGTTATCATCTGCAAAGTAAGGGAATTTATGTGGCAGGAGGGACAGGTGAAAAGAAAACAATAAAATTTCTAGAAGAGAGTAAGTTTTTAAATGTGGAGCTTGTTATTGTGCATATATCTCCTGGGCTGACAGTTTAGGCTCTGGAAAAGTCATTGCCAACTCACTGTATTCTGTATTGCAGTTATCAACAAGATTCATTTTTGTTTTGTTTTGTTTTCTTTTTTCCTTTTTAGAGGTGGGTGGGGAGAAGAAAGAAAATAAAGGGATTTTTGTTTCCCTGAACATTAATATTTTATTGTTTACTATAAATGTTAGTAGGCAGGCAGGAAGAGAGAGGAGGAAGAAGCATTTTTTTTTTTTTATTTTGCTTAGTTGTTCACACTGGTGGTTTCCCCCTGAACCTGGCACTCAAACCCAAGGGCATGTGGGAGACAACTGACCTAACCACCACTCCACAAGAGTGTGTCAGTAATTCACTTTTGAACTATGAATTATGTATTTACAAGGTATCTTCTCTTTTGTGTGTATGTGTGTGTGTATGTGCAGTGGTATCTTTGTGACCTTTGGTAAGTTAACTCTGGACCTCTGTTGTCCCTACTCTAAGATTCCTTCTAGACTGGAAATTCTGTGATTCTCTGTAAATAAATCCCACAGTTTGTTGTAGGTTAGAGATTAGGTATTCAATTTATTGCCATTATTCTTGCATTGCTTTGCTTATAACACCTAGTAAAGACAAAACAGTTTTAGCATCTATGATCTTAACCTGTATTCTGCTTTGAATTCCCTCATTTTTGCCTTGAATTCTGATAAAAATGGGGGTGGATACTGGAAGAAAAAAAGCTGCCATATATCTGTCCAAATGAACATCTTAGTTGAATGAGCTGTGATTTAATTTCTTAGGACTTTTTTAGAATTTATACAAAATACACACACATTTACAACTTTTTTTTTTTTTTTTCAAAGATGGAGGCAGGAATTAGGTTAACAGAAGCAGGCAGGAAGAGGAACTTAAATTTTATTTAGTTGTTCATCTTAGTTGTTTCCCCCGGCCCTGGGTCTTGAACCAGAGACCTTCTGATGTATCTGAACTATGCCTGGTGAACTAAACTGCTAGACCACCAGGGCTCATTCACAACCAAGTATTTAAGAACAATAGCTTTGAAGTCTGAGTTTGAGCACTGGCTTTGCTGCTTACCGTCTATCTATGTGACCTGGGACAAGTTGTTTAATCTCTGCAAGACTTAAATACTCAGTGTGTAAACTGAGTGTAATGCCTGCTTTACTGGATTGTGAGGATTCTGTTCTATGTTTGTGTAGCATTTAGCAATTGTCTACCAGGCAGCAAGGGTTCAGTCAGTAAATGATGCCTATTATTATTTTACTTTGTGGCATCTTACTACTCAAGGGCTCAATAAATGACGACTATTATTATACTATTTGTAGAGTAGAAGTGTTTTTTAGTTTCTGTAAATCATCATTTAAATGCTTTAAAAAACTATTTGAAGGAAGAATTCTATTATAAAGGAAAGACTGTAACTAATTACCTCCATTAATCTGTTCTGCTTTGCGTATTGGCTTATTAGACAAGAATACCTATGAATTTCCATCAATCTAGTTTCAACAGTAATAATTTAGCAGTGTTTCAATTTGGAGTTTATACTGCAACCATTATTGTATTCATTGTTAAGCAAATGTAGATAAATGTCTCCAAAGATGAGACTTTGGCACCAACTTGTAAGTTAACATTTAAAAAACTTGATCAGTCAACTTTTACCTCAGGAAACTGATCATTCTTCCTTCTCTCTGATATGTAGAAAATAAATCTATGGTGTAACTGAATAGGGACAAATAGAAATGCATTTATTTTTGAAAAAGAGCACTGCATTGTCTAGTCCCTTTCTCATTTTTTTGAGCGTTTTGAAAATTGTTCATGTTCTTCATGTAAAGAATCTCATGTTGAGCACATAACATCTCTGCAGCCAATTTGGAGGGGAAAGAAGTCAGCACATTACTTAAGAAAGAATGGTTTGGGAGTGCCTGGCGGAGCAGCACGTGGGCCAGTTGCCTCTAAAGGAGCCCAAGCCACATACGCCCTGTGTGCAAGTCCTGGGCCCCAGGAGGAAGCCACCAGTGTGAACAACTAAGTAAAAATAAAGTTGCTTCTTCCTCCTCTCTCTTCCTGCCTACTTGCCCACTTGCCTTCTTTCCTGCCTGTACCTTTCCTTTAAAAATAAAAAAAAATAAAGAATATTAATTTTCTTTGTATTTCTCAAAAGGGGAATTGTATAGCACTAAGCGACATATTATTTCATCTGAGCTCACCAGTCTCTAGTCCAGGCAATAACGTTTGGCCTCAATAGAGAAATCAGGATCTCAGTGGACCTAAATTTGGTACCACTGTGTATTCATACTGCACCTTGAGGAAAACCACTTACCTCTTTACCATTCTAAAATAAGATTTCCAGTATTTATTTCCCTATTTTAATACATACTGGATTACTGTTAAAGGGTATGCCTAAAACTGTTAACTTTTTAATAGTACTCACAGAGTTAAAAAGACATTATTAAGGAGTGGAGTGAAAATTCATTTATTACAACTGAAATTCTTAGTTGAGATAAATAGTAACAACCTAAATGGCTATCAGAATCACCAGTGAAGATTTAATACAATACTAATACCTCGATGACCAGCTATTGCAATTTGTACATTTTACATGATCAAATAGATTCCTTAACAAAACCACCACCCCCACCAACTTGGAAGACCTTACCTGACTTTTGCAGGGCTCAGAAAATCTGAGTATAGGAAACCAATTCATGCTATTGATAAAAACTTAGTTTGTTGAAATGTATTTAGCACCAGCCATGTGTCAGATCGTGAATGATGTTAGAGTTACAAAGCTACTCCAGAACACTGTCTCTGCGCCAGGAAGTTTCTGGTCTAGTTAGGAAGAGAGAAAAATAGAAAAATAATTTGGTGGACTGTGGTAGATACAGTGATAGATACTTGGGGAAAGTGATAAAACCAATTTCATAAACAGCATTCATATTTCTGTGATCCTCATACTGCTTATGTGATGAGATGCATTACATTGTTTGTGTTTTTTTTTAAGTACGACTTAACATCTCCTCCTCTGACATTTTCTCCAGGTGTAAAAGGGAGGGCCAAAGGAAAAGATAGGCAGAGTTTTGTTAGTAATTTCTTTAGTTTTATTGGTACATCTTTAGGGAAACAAACTGTAGCACTACTGTTGCTAGAGCTCATCAGTGGCTGCTCTTCTCACATTCCTCAGAGATTTAAGCAGAAATTAAGCAAGGTTAGAAAAAGAGTAAAGGAAAGTAGCTCTTTCTAAGGCAAAGAATAAGTCTTGTTAAAGGAATTTTGAATGGCTCTGCATAATGCTAGCAAATGTATACTATATATGTTATGTATAGTATATATAAAACTTAAATACATTTTATATATATATATATATATATATATATATGGTATCCAACCCTGTCAGTAGGACAGATATTTTCAGTTATCTCAAGTAACAAATTAACAGTGTTTTATACATTAAAGAACATATTTCTATTTATGATTTCATGTGAACATAATAAAAAAAAGTCTTGTATGCTAGACAGAAGCCTATTTTTCTGCTCTTTTATAGATAAGAAATCAGACACTCAAAGGCTGCTATTTTCCCAGCATTAAGTAACTAAATATAAATATCAGAACTTGGCACACCCAAACTTAGCGACTTGTTAGGTCAACTGCCTCCTCTGGACCAGTATCCCAAGGACGGAGGTGAGGTTCTTGTCACCATTCTGGGGAAAAAAAACCAGTGTGAACAACTAAAAAATAAAATGATTCTGTCTATTCTCCCTGCCTACCTGTACCTTTCCTTTTAAAAAAAATCATAAAAGCCAGAACTTTAACCCAGTTGACTTACAATCTCTTATATATGCTGACTGAGAACAGGTTGTTTGAACAGTTCACCCAGTATTCTTTTTTTTTGTCCCATAGCAGGCGTTATAAGTTGTATGGTTGGCGCGTCCTGGTGGAGAAGTGGGTAAGTCATTTGCCTCCAAAGGACGCAGGCCGCATACCTGAGGGTGTAAGTTCCGGGCCTGTGGGGGAAACAACCAGTGTGAATAACTGAAAAATGGAATTAAAATAAAGTCTGCTTCTTACACCTCTCTCTTCCAGCCTGTTTGCCTATTTGCCTCATTCCTTTAAGGGTGAAAAAAAAGTTTTATGGCTATAATTAACACTTGAGTTTGTGACAATAGAATTGAGCAAAGTTGGTTGTTTTTGTTTATTTTTTTTTTAAGAAAAGTTGGAGGCAGGAATAAAGATGAGTAAGCAGGTAGGCCAGAGGAGAGGCGGAAAAAGGATCTTTATTTATTTTTTTATTTGTTCACAATGGTTGCTTCTACCCGTCCCGGAGTATGTTGCTTGCTCCTTCAAGCAAATGGACCTAACCACTGCTCCCCGCTGGATGTGCCCGAAGTTTATCTTTTAATTGTGTGGGAATAGTTGACTTGAACCTGTATGGGAATTATTTTTGCTTATTAACCATACTTACTAGCCAATTTAAGTAACTCCCCTAAGCAACCATGAACAAATACTCTGTATAAACCAGACCAGGTGATAAATTCCCTTCACATACCTGTGCCGTAAGTTGTAGTTGGAGTAAAAGCTATTAGTATATCATCCATGTATCCTGTAAGACTGATCTCATCAATTTCTTTAATATAATTCTTCCTCAGGAAGACTAGGAATTAGATATTAAAATTAGAGTATTTGTAGAACTTTGAGTATAACTTTAAGGTTTCATATTTAGCCTTTTTACAAGTTTTGTTCTTAGGATTGATTTAGAAAGTCTGGGCAGCATTTTACTCAATTTTGCATTGTATGTTTTTAAAGTTGAAAGATAACAATATAGTAGTTGCTACAAGATAGCAATATATAGCATGATAGCAATAGCTGCAATTGGGTTAAAATAAACATTTCGCATATAGCTTTTAATGAATAAATATTTATAGATAAAAGTTAAAGTGGAATCAATAAGTTTTATAATAACAGGAAGAATACCAAGAGTCAATATTACTATCTTCTAGAGTATTTAATTATTTTAGTAATGTGAAATTTTCATTAAAATCTCATTCATAAAATGCAAGGTGTTCTGGAGTTACATTGCATTACAACATACAGATTTAAGGTGTGCATCATTATAAAAAATTAGCATCAGTTTGTATTACACTGTTTACCACTAACAGTCTAATTCCATCCTTCACCATATAATTGACCCTCTTTGTCTGATTTGCCCACTCCTTTCTTTTCTGGTAGCCACTAATTTGATCTTTTAGTCTAATTAAATTAAAAGTCTGTTTTTGTTGGATCTGGTTCATTTGTCATTTGTGGTATGTTTGTCTTTCACTGACTTACTTCACTAAGCATAGTATCCTCTGGGTCCATCCATGTTATTGAAAATAGCAGAATTTAATTTAATTCTTTAAATACCTGATTAGTCTTCCATTGTATATATACATCACATCTTCTTAGGCTGTTTCCAGCTCTTGGCTGTTAGAAATAACATGGCAGTAAACATGGGAGTGCGTATGTATTTTCAAATTAGTATTTTTCAGGAAAATACTCAGAAGTGGGATAATGGGATTTTATGGAATTTCTATTTTTTTGTTTAAAATTTTTTAAGAGAGGAAAGGAGGGGAGGAAAAAGCGTTTTGTTTTGTTTTTTAAAGAATTATTTGGAGAAGGAAGCAGGCAGGCTTGAAGGCAAGCCAGCAGGTAGAGGGGGAGGCATTGATACTCCAGTTAGTTCATATTTTCTCTGGTCCTTGGTTAAGTCTGGAGCCACAGATTTAACTGCTAAGCTACCAGAGTGCCCTGAAGAAGTGTTTTTAAGGAAGGAAGCGGAAGACAAAGCACTTTGTATTATTTTAATGTTGGTTGTCCCTTCTGAACCCTGGGCCTGAGCCACCAGGGTGTGCCCCTGCTTTTCATTTTTTTGAGGCATCTCCATACTGTTTTCCATATGTCTGTGCCAGTTTACACTCCCACCAGCTGTGCGTAAGGGTTCCTTTCTCTACTTAGCATCCAGTTTCATTCTTCTGTGCTTTACATACTTTTGACTTTTGTCAGGTCGCTGGGGTTTTGTCAGTGTTCCCAGTTAACAGTATTGTTTCAGAGGTGAATTAACATGGGAATGGTAAAACACAGGTAAAACACTGCAGTATCAGACTGGGAGTCAGGGGAGAATATAATACATTTGCTCCACATTACTTTAATTGGAAACCACGTTTTTTCTTTTGTGGAATTAGGCCTGGATACACATTCTGGTTGAAAATCCATAGCTAACCAAATACTATTTGTAGGTAGTTATTATACTTAAATGCCAGTGGTACTCTTAAAAAAGGAAGTGATCAGATTAAAGGCTAAGTAAAACTTAACCAACAACTAGCTCAGTCGATTTTCTCGTTTTTATTTACTACTGCTGATTTTAACTATGGCTCATTAAATGGTATGCAATTTCTGTGAAGTATTAACCATTATTTTAGCCAAAAGAAACTTTTTAGCATCAACCTCTTTGGCTGTCTTAAAATAACTAAGGTCCCTCAGTTTCCTGTATTTCAGTGACCTGTGTTTTCTGCCCACTTTTTTTTTGAGAGGAAGGGAGAGGAGGAAGAAGCATTAAAAGAAGGAAAAGGAGGAAGGAACATTTTTATTTAGCTATTTATTTTGGTTTTTAGGCCCCTGCCACAGTTCACAAACCAGAGCCCTGGCCCTTGGGCAGTCCATGGTCCACACACCTGTTTCTCAGCTGCCTGAGCCACAAGGGTGTGCCCTCTCCCCCCAACCCCCCCTTTTTTTTTTCCACACACACACAAAAAGATGGAGGCAAGAATGAAGATGAGTAGACAGGAAGAGAAGAGAAAGGCATTTTTTTGTTACAGGTGCTGAAGGGTATAAAAGTAGACAAAACTCAAAATCTTACCCTAATACAATTTAATATTTAGTGAAGGGAGTATCATATGAAAAATACGAAAGTACGTACATAATATGTCTGATGCTAGTAAGTGCTGTGGAAGGAAATGAATGACAAGAAAAAGAGAAAGAAAGCCTGGAAACGGTTCATAGTTTACATAGAATTGTTACAGAAGATCTCATTATTAAGGATAACATTGGAGCAGACTTAAATGATGGTGCAAAGAAGACCATTACAGGCAAACGAATGCAGATATGAAGGTGAGAGTATACTTGATGTGTTCTAAAAACAGTGAGCAGGTAGGTCACTGGCTAGGTCATGGTAAGGTTGGGTAACAGTGGTAGGGAGGTCAGAGACTTATGGGTAAAATGGGAAGGGAGCTGGAGAGCTGGGCAGATCCTGAATGGACTTACTGATCATCTTAAGCTCTGAATTTTCTTCTGACAAGGGAAATCATTTTGAGCAGAAGAGAAAGATACTATATAATCCGTGTTTTGAATGGGGCGCTCTTGCTTTGTGGATGTTCATAGTTCCTGCAGTAATTCAGAAAAGTAATATGTTATCTTTCTTGAAATTGATTGTGGTGGAGTTGTAAGAAGCAACTAGATTCTGGATATATTTTGAAAGTAGAATTGGTAGAACTTGTTGGTAGAAAGCTGTAAAGTTTAAGTGTTGATTTTTGTGTATTCATTTTTGTATCTGATTGGAATATTCTCAGTTACAAATAATAGAAAACCTTTTTAATGACGTAAGCAATAAAGTGTTTATTGCATTATATTATTTGTAAACAGAAGCAGAGCTTTTTCCAGGATTAAGAGCTGTTGTTTAAAGAGGTGGTTTTCAAATTTATTTTACTTAACAGTCATTTGGAAAGAGGAGAAACAACCGTTAATTTATGTTTCTAAGAAATATAAAATATAACATGATAATTATCAGGATTGTAGTGTTTAATATTTGAAGCAAAACTGGAATCAGACTGCCTGGATTCAAATTTCAGTTTTGCTATTTCCTGTCTATTTAAGATATTCAGGTATATTAATTTTAAGGATCTATTTTGTTGATTCATTTCTAATTTTTTTATATATGACTTACTAATGGTTTCTATGATAACAGTTTTTTGAAATTTTCTTTGTGGTCAAGTGTCAGTTTTTTTAAATGTTCTGTGTTAAAGCAAAGTAGGATTTTTCTATAAAGTACTGCATTGCAAGAAGAAAAAATGTACAGTTAACAGGCCTGACATGAGACTATCTGCTCCATTTTCTTAACATGTTAAAATTGCTTGTTTTGTTTTGTGTTTATCTGAATATGAAGTTGTCATGGTCTGACAGGTAAAAGGGGTCAGGTCATCAGGTCATATAGAAATAAAAGGTAAAGGAGGAAAAACCTAGTGATTTTTAGCAAGGGGGGGAAAGATGGTGGGGTTTTTGTTTGTTTGTTAGTTTTTTTTAAAGCAGAACATTTATTGCACAATCACCAAAGCCTTTAAGATGAGCTAGATGCTGCAACCCCTGCTCTCTTGCATTCAGGGTTCCTTCAGCAAACCCATACCTGTATCTGTAGTATACAATTTTGAGGTGCCTCATTCAGCCCGCCCCAGTGGTATTTCTTCTTTTAGCTCTGGCACCCCAGTTATACTTTCTCTTCCACGTAGCAGGGTGACCACACTGATCACAGGTACACTTCGGAAGATTGTAGGTCTTAGAGCCACGTTGACATCATAACGTGCGTCTTACTGCAACACCCTCCAAGTGATGACAGTCCCTCCTCATCCGCTGAGACCAAAGTGGCTGCAAGTGGGAGGACAAGCAAAGTGGACCTTGTATTTCTCACATATAACAAAATTTAGCCGATTTTAATTTAGAAAACTTCTATAAAAGGGCCAGTGACACTTGAAAAAGATTATGGTGCTTATCCAGTAAAACATTAAGGATCCATTGTTTTCCTGAATTCATCTTATTTTTGAATTACCGATTGCAGTAAACTGCCTAATTATGGCAAGGCTAATTGTGTAGAGTGCCCGGACTGTGTGCACGAGCTCCTGTGTTTCCCCAACCAGGAAGCAATTTTCGAGCAGTAAACACAATTCAAATCTACCTGTCAGTATCCACATTTTTGCTAGGTCTCCCAAGACTGCCCTCCACTTCAGAAACTAGTCACAGGCCCTGCCTGTGTTTCTGCATGTGTTTCAGACCAACAGGTTAGAGATTGGAGGTTCCTATGACAATTGACCCCAGGTTGTTACCCATCTGTAAATCAGAGCTTCCCAGGACCCCCTCCTTAGGTTCAACTAATTTGCTAGAAGAGGTCCTAGAACTCAGGAAACATGTTTATTCACTAGGTCACTGGTTTATAACACAATATTCAGGATCAGCCAGATGTAAGAGCGACATAGGACAAGGTGTATGGGCTAAGGGCGCAGAGCTTCCTTGCTCGCTTTATGCACCATTCTCCCCCAAAATCTCACACATTCACCAGCCTGGTTGCTCTCTCATCATAAAAGCCCCTCTTCACCTAGGCTTGATTGATTACATCATTGGCCTTTGGTAATTGAACTCAGCCTCCAGCTTCCTATCCCAGGAGGTCTGGAGGGTGGGACATTTAATCACTGTTCCCCTGGCAACCAGCCCCATCCTTTGGCTTCCCAAAATATTACCTCATTTACATAACAAAAGATGCTTTTTATCACTCTCTACACTTACACATGGCTTTTGGTTGAGCCAAAACTATGGATGAAGACCAAATATATATGAGAAATATATTTTAGTCATCTGAATGACCAAATATATTATTTCTTATAATTCGCAGTAGCATATTAATGTTTTCATCAGCTTACATTTTGGCTAAGATGACTGTTAAAGCTGTATAACTTTGTTATACATTTAATCTTTATACCTCAATTTTCTTAAGAAATGGAGATAACAGTAGAATCCTTCTATTCAAGGTTTTTGTAAGAGTTAAAAAATATATTTTAAAAAGTGCTTATTACAGGGATCCTGGGTGTATATTATACAAATGTAATTGTTATTGTCTCACTTCATTATACATCTCTTAACTTCAAGTATGTTCTATGTGTTATTTCAATCCTCTAGGTCTTTGTTAACTTCTTGCCTATTGTCTCTTGATCTCTTTGAGAAAAATATTAAAGTTCTTTACCCATGTCTACATTTGTTTATTTCTTCTTATAGAACCAGTTGATGCTTCATATATGTGTGTGTATATATACACATGTATATATGTGCATGTATGTATGTATATATGTGGACCCATGTATACTGCAAACAGGTACTTCCCAAGGTGGTTGACCAAACTGCTACTCCACCAGGGCTCTCACGCTTTATATATTTTGAAGCTCTATTGATACGTAAATTTCAGAGAATGTTAATTTTTTTTGTGAATTGTTTCTATATCTATATGAATTACCTTTTTGCTTTTAATGTTTTTGTCCTTGAGTTAATTTTTATCTTATGTTGATACAAAGTTGTTTCATTCTTGAGTATTGGGGTATTTCTTTGAGTTCTCACATTTTTAATTTTATATTGTAGTTTTTTATACTATTTTTTGCATGTCTATGTAAAAAAAAGTCTACTGTTCTTACTGTCATTATTTTTAATATTTCACCCAATTTTTTAGTACTCCTTGATCGGTTCATGTCAATTATCTGGTCCATCATTGCTATAAGTAGAAGCACGAGGACCTGGTTCTTTTCTTCTCAAAGTAGATTCTTTTTAAAAGTCCTTTTACTGTTGACGTATGAATGGTGAACTCACCTAATTACTCTGTGTGGAAACATTTCCCCCCTCCTCAGCTGGGATGAGAGGGTAAAAAGTTCTCAGTTGCAGTTATTTTCCCTCACACTAAAGATGTTTCTCCTTTGTCTTCTGAACTCTGTTGTTACTGGGAAGTCTATTGTGATTTTTTTTTAATCTTTCTTTAAAGAGCTGTTTGAGCACAAACACAACACAAATTTATTTTTTAAATTTAAATTATATTGAAATATAATTTGCATTATTAAAAAAGCAAAGAATTGTAGATGAATTGTTTAATTCAGTGGCTTTTGGTTTATTCACAGATATGTGCTGTCAATTCTGAAACGTTTTCTAAATTTCAGAAAGTAATTTGTACCCTTTAGTATTATCTGTCTCCCTCTACCTCAATGTTCTAAGCAACCACTAATGTACTTTCTGCCTCTAGATTTCTCTTTTCTGGATTTAATGTGAACGGAATCTTAGAGTATGTTCTTTTGTGACTGGTTTCTTGTCATAATGTTTTCAAGTTTCACCCATGTTGTATGTATGAGTACATTTTATGTCTAAATAATCCATTGCAGGATAGACCACATTTTTTTACCCATTGATTCATTAATGTTTATTTGGGTTATTTCCTTTTTTTTTTTTTGCTGTTGTGAATAGTGTTGCTATGAATATTTATGTGGACAAGTATGTGTTTTAAACCTGTTTTCAGTTCTTTTGGGTATGTACTTAGGAGTGGAATTGCTGGATCATGTGGTGATTCTATTTTTAACATTTTGAGGAACTGCCAAAATTGTTTTCCACAACAGCTGTACCATTTTACATTCCCACCAGCAATGTACAATGATTCACATTTCTGCATATCCTTGCCAACTGTTGTTCTTTTCTTTCTGTTTGTCTTTCTTTTTTAATTATAGCATTCTGGTGGGCGTAAGGTGGTATCTCATTGTGACTTTGCTCGCTTTCCCTAATGGCTGATGACATTGACGGTCATATCATGTTTTTGATCATTTGTTTATCTTTGGAGAAATGTTTATTCGTATTTTTTGCATGTTTTTCAGTTGGGTTATTTGTACATTTGTGGTTGAATTGTAAGAGTTATGTGACTTACAAATAATTTTCTAATATTTTGAAATTTTGGTTGAAACTGAACACTTTGAATAATAAAATTAGGCAACTGTAGATACCACATTCTCTGCTTATTATAGTAGTAGTAGGATTTGTTCAGCATCTTTTCTGAACTAAATTTTAAAAGTCTGTATTTGTTGTCATATGCGACCACTGAAATCTAATGATTGTATAGAGATTCCCTTGAACACCTGGAACCAAAAAGGTCTCTTAGTCTTTGCTGGTGGGCTCTTTGTGCATGTTAGGGCATGCCTTCAGCACAACCAGGCGGTTCACAATTATGCCTTAGCCTACTTCCTGCTTCTGCAGAATCTCAAGATCGTGACTGCTCAGGGACTTCTGCCTTTCTGAGCATGTGCACAGCCTTGGGCTTGCCAGTGGCCTTTTAGATTCCCGGTTACACATTGATATATTGGAATTTTGTTGTTCTTTTAAAGGAAAGGTACAGGCAGGAATGAAGGTGAGGAGGAAGGAAGAGAGAGGAGGAAAAGCATTTATTTTATTTGGTTGTTCTCAGCGGTGGTTTCCCCCTGGACCTGGGGCTCCAACCCAGGGGTGTGTGACCTGTGCTCCTTCAGAGGCGATAGACCTAACCGCTGCTCCACCAGGCTGCACTTGGAGGTGTTTTTTTTTTAACACCCTGTGGACATCTCATTCACTGCCCTTTTCTTTCTAAGCTCTTTAGTCTGTCGTTTGCCCCAATAATGTTCTGTCCCTCAGGCAGCAGTGACTAAAACAAAAATTTTGGACAAAGTGGGGTAGTTGCCTTAGCACTAAGGCTCCATTTTGAGTTGGGCAAAGTAAATCAAGACTTTTGAGCTGTTTTTCTAGAAAGCAGGCAGACAGGTCAAGATAAACAATTCCAATACTTGGAAAATGAGATCTATTCAGGTTCCTCAGTTACCAACAGTACAGGCTGTTATTTTCAAGTCTGCTGAGCCAAGAGTTGAGTTAAGTTAAAATGCCACAACCCTAGTCTTACAAAGATTCAGCCTTTTTTCTTGAATACACTTTTGGGTAGCCCTTAGGTTGGTGCAAGCCTAAATTTAAAATTTTGAAACAAAATCTATTTTCCCAGATTTTTATTATCTTATAGTAGTGATGGAGTTTTGAAATTCCTTATTCTACCATTTTACTGGTGCCACCACTGAGAACATCTGTGACCTGAGGTTTCTGAAATAACTAAATTCTAGCTCCCTAATTTTGAAATACTCCAGTTATTCTAAAAATATGCTTTGTCAGTTTCTGTATTTTATTCTGCAGAAGAGTGGCCACAACCACGAGTTTGGCCATGTCTTCTCCTAGTCATGTTCATGCACTACTTATTTTTGACCACTCATGTCACTGTGTATCAAATGATTACAAGGGGTTACTGTATCCTATATTATAGAAAAATAACTTGAGACGTCAGCATCGACTCTTTACCTTTTTTTTTTTTAACCCTTGTCCCTGTGTCTTGAACCCAGGTCTGTAGGCAGCGTCTTAAGCCATAGGGTTACACCTGTTTCTTTTTTTCCTCATTTTTACTTTCATTTATTTTAGGCTGAAGTATTCACGGGCCATAAGTTTTTGTTAATTTTTTTCTGGGATATCTTTTTCTTCTGTGCAGCCTCTTCTGGTTTAGGAACAAACTGCTCTTTGTCAGTCAGGATCATCTCTAAGTGGCAGGGAGAGCGCATGTGAGGGTGAAACCGGCCATGAACTTTAAGTTCTGTGCTGCATCCTGGGGGCTTTGTTCACCTGGATGTGCTCAGTGACCAGAGAATCCTGAACATCTGAACCCTGAAGTTCAGCATTACATTTTGCATTTTAAAGATGTGCAGTAAAAATCAGTATTCTTTTTGGGCCACCTACCCTGCGTCCAGCCCCACTGTTTGGCCTGGGCACACTGAGCAACTCCTCCATTGTCAGAATGGCACACATTACTTCTGTAAAGTAAAATCCTTTAGATACTTGGTGACTTACCTTTGAAGGCTGGGTAGTATCATGAGTGTTTTTAAAATGCACGAAGATTAGAACTCCTTGATTTACATGATTTTGTAGGGTTTTGGGGGTCATGTGAATAGCAAACCATGTTTAGAGGTTACCTAAGGTAATTACTAGATTACTAGAAGAGCATAGATTCTATTTCTTGGCTTCTCAGTGTTGATAACTGAAGTAAAAGGATCCCAAACATCTTATTTTCTCTCTTTCTCTTGACCCCGGGTCTTAAACATGGGTCCTTGGGCTTTTCATGGCCTGTGCCTTAGCTGTTGAACCACGAGGATGCAGCAGAGTTTGTGAAACAATAGTAATTTATTAGTAAATTAACCCGAGGATTCAAATCCTGGACTAGACATCACTCTGTGTAGACTGCCCACAGTTGTAGCCTTTGGTAGGCTTTTTATAACCAAGGTCCTTGAGTAGTAAGTAGTCTGATTTGAATATTATCTAGAGATCAAGAAAGGCAAGCACAAAGTGATTAAAATTTTATCTAAACTTGGAGAAGTGTCATGGAACCTTAGGAAGTACTTGGAATGGTTTCTCTCCTGTGGCTTCTGTCTGCAGGATGGGGTGAGAATGCCAGTCAGGTTTGTTCTGCTTCTGGACCGTGGAGACGGGGCAGTCCCATAGAGATTTTATCTACAGTGTGAATTATATTCAGTTTTAGATTTATAAGATGCAAAATTAGCTTTTAGAAGTCCTTGAAAGTACGTACACAACACAAATTATTATAATGACCCAACATACTGTAGAGGAAATTTGGCAAGAAAAAAACCAAAATCTTCATTGTAAGATTAGTTATACTTTTGCAACATTGATATATGGTTGCTGTTACTTTAGGATGAATATAACCTGAAATAGTTAAGAAACCATAAATTCCTCTATTAGTTTGAAGAAACAGCCTTTTGATCATTTAATCAAAAAAAAAAAAAAAAAACACCTTTTATATTGTGACTTATGTGTAAGGAACTGTAGTTAACCTTCTAAAAGTTTGCATTCTAGTAGGTTAGGAAATTAACACATAAGACAAAATTTAAACTCCATAATATAATTATCACCAAAATGCTGTAGATTATAGGAAAGTAAGAGAACATACCTACCTAGAGAATATTGAGATATCTGAAGCGGTTGCAAGTAAAACATCCATGATCCTTACTAAAATTGTGAACAAATGAAGAGAACAGAAAAGGCAGAAGGGGGTTAACATATCACTTTAATTATTTATAGAGACCAGGTTGGAGGATATAGCTTTTAGTGCGGGAGCCAAATTGTACTGAAGTTCATTAGGTAAAGCCCCAGGGTTGTAAGCATTACTGTGCTGCATCCAGCCTCTCTGCAGGGGAGAGTCAGGCACTGAAGAACTGGAGAATGCTTGTTCCACACTTTGAAAAGATAGAATCAGAGATGACCCTAGTTTGCTCTTCAGTTCTTCTAAGATTAACCAGTCAGGCAAGTTCAGATGAGTCATTTCATTCATGTCTATAAGAAGTACAGAGCAACCAGGAGTGTGTTAAGGAAAATTCTTCCTCACAAAAACCTGAAGTGGGAAAATGGTATTCCCCTCTAACAGAGGGAGGGGAGCAGAAGCTTTTGTGGACATCAAGTTAGAACAGGGCATTTGAAAATGGGTAGACTATGAAAAACAAGTAGTAGTTTAATTTAGCCTAGCATGTGAGTTCTTGATGTCTGTTGTGTTATTCTGTAGAGTTAATTATCAAACAAACTTGAAACCCTTGAATAGTGGTTGGCTTATTTTTAAGGTTATTTGATTTAAAAGATTACAGAAACCACCCCTGTCTGGTTTTAAAACAACAGTGTAAAATTATTTACAAGCTTTTGAAAATCACAGAATCTAGCATATCTGAAATAATACAGAAACTCCTTGATTCTAAAATGCAGCCATTCAGCTAGCAACTGTAAATTCTTCTATTCAAGGCTTTGAGTATTTCTCATCTCTTTACCATTTCCTCCAGAGTTAGTTTTTGATCCTCTCATTATCCTGGGATCCATTCTCTAAATGATATTTAGTTACTTTCCTTACTCAAATGTGACAGTAATGTTACTAACAACTACCCGCAGTATGGTAGTTTTCTCCTTCCATCTGATTCTTTCCTTAACATGTTTTAAGATTATAGTTTTTCTGTTCTTTAAATTTTGTTACAGAAAGTAACATAACTGACTGATGTTAAACTAAAGCGCCCTTAGTTTTTCTGTGAAATCAGATTTCCTTTTTTGTATTTGTATATAACTGGCTGTTGTATATTTGAATGGAAATAATTTTTAATTTATTCTTGTTATCCAAGGCATTATTTATCCAAATGATTTTTGCATTTTCCAAAAGTTAATAGTCAGTATGATTTTATGTAAGACATCTAAAAGTAATACATGGAAATTTTGATTAAACATGGATGTTGATTCAGTACATCTATCTCCTTTCCTTTTCAAACAGCACTCAAGTTATAATAAACAAATAAGAGACATAAAACTTTAGGAGCAAAAATTCCTGCCTACACCACATCATTGAAGAAAATTTCCCAAATGAGAACTAACAGACAGACAAAAGAGATAGGCAGAGAACAGAGGGGAAAAAAACTGGGGGTGGAGTATAGAGGAAAAGGGGGTTAAGAAATGAAATGTTGGATCCTCAAAAGAATAGGATGTTATTTTTTAATTTTTTCAACAAATAAGAAATAACTCAGAAATTAAAAAAAGATACTGGGAGGCAGAGGAGAACACAACCGAAAATTGAACAAATAAGAAAAAAAAATGCTTTAAAAAAGATATAGAACTCCCCTCCCCCCAAAAAAAAAACCTAGTGAAAAGATTTAGAAATAAAATTAAAGGCAATTCCCTAAGAATTAGAACAAAAAGATTAAATGAGAGAAATTTTAAAAAATATTTTGAAAGTTAATATACCAGAAGGTCCAATATTTGACTAACAGGAATTCCAGAATGAGAGGACAGAGAAAATAGTAGGAAAGGATATTCAAGAAATGTCCAGACTTCCAAGGTGTGTTTTCCAAATTAAATCATAGATTTTCAAACTGAAAGAACTGATAGAATAATAAAGACATAAGACCAAGAGACTTAATTGTAAAATTTCAGTTAACTGGAGATGCATAGACTATAATAAAATTCCAGGAAGTGTAAGTGGAGCCACTGAGAATGACATTACATCACAACAGTGCACAGGAAGATAGACATGCATCCAGCAGTGTCCTCAGGTGTCTTCAGTAGAATTTCCATGCTATAATTTTATTCCCAGACAAATGATCAAATGTGAGTCCAGAATAAAGATTCTGATAGGCAAGCAAGTCTAGAATTTCAGTTCTCATGGCTTTCCCCCCTCCTCACAAGTTTCTAGAAGCTGTGACCTTCAGTAGCAAGAGAGGATATCTGTTCCAAGGAGGAGAATTTAAAGAGAGGATCCAAAGGAGAGTGCAAGGTGACAACAGTTTAGTCAATCTAGTGAGTCTCCCAATAGATTGAAGCACAAGAAAGAACAAAGGGTTCAGGGAAGGTAAGACTCCAAGAAAAACCCAGTATCCTGTGTTTGACCCTTAGAAAAATATTGATAGACATGTGACAAATCTTGGAGCATTTGAGGAAAAGCTGAAAATATACAGAGAATGGAAGAAAATATTACATTCATTAAATTTGTAGGAAGAAGGAGGGCATTGCCCTGTTGCTGTCCAGTGTCTGTCCAGTACTACATTCATGCTGTCTGTTGATTTAAACAGAGATTGTGATAAAAAATTAAAACAAAACAAAAAACACCTTGGGTGGCATGCTCTGGTGGAGTTAGGGCTGCTGCTTCGCACGGAGCATATTACATATTTCCCAGGGACCCGGGCTCCTGTCCCCGGGGCCAGGGATGACGGATGGACAACTACTATAAACAACTAACTAAGATTTTTTCAGATGCTTCTTTCTCCTTTCCCTCCCTGGCTGCTTGCTTGTTTATCTTTATTCCTGCCTGCATCTTTCTTAAAACAACAACAACAACAAAAAAAACCCTAGGGTGTGGAGGGGTTATATTCCATGGTAGGATGCAAGTAGATAATATTTAAAGTTAATAAATCAAGCATATTTAGAAAAAATAGAGACAAACCACAGAAGAACCCCCCAGAACACTTTCTACAGGCTGTAGGGGACGATCCAAAGTTCTTTTTTTGGTTGACTTTTTATGTCATAAATTCAGTTAATTTATATATTATATTACGGAGACCTCTTTTTAGGTAATAAATAGATAGATATCGACATATAAATTGATACCAGCCAAACACCTAGGTATTTCATTGATCTTTTGTTTATAATAGCACTACTACTTTGTCCATATTATGGCATAAAAAGTGTATTGAATAGCCTTGGTCTATTGATTTGATATCACTTTTCCTTAACGACTCTCTTATAAAGTTCTTCTCTTTTGCTTTAAACAGTCTTTGTTCTAATTTAATGTATTGTTTCTTTTGGTTCCTTTTAAATCTAAAATATAATTTCTGGCGTGCAGTTAGGGTATCTATAGTACTGTATACTTTATTTCTTTTATTATCTATAACAGGATTGCCTTTTCTACAAATATGTAGTTTGACTATGTTAAAAAAACAAAAAAAGATTGCTTTGGAAATATTTCCATCCCAGTAAGATCCTTTAAAATGTGTGTGAGTGAATTATAAAATTACTATCTGGCATATGCCTTGGAAAATTCCACAGTTTCTGCCAGTTTTCAATTTCTGGCACATCTAGACTATAATTTGTACATGAAACCCTTCTTTTCCTTGATTTACCAACCTCTGTGGCATTTTGAAATATGAGATTTGGTTAAATGCTTGCTAATCCTTATCAAATCCCATTATTGCCTTGCTGTATCTACTACCTTTTAGCTCTTTTGTGTGTAGAGAAATGGGGTGGAGCTGGGGTAAATGAAAGGAAAAAAGAGAAAAGGACATAATTATATTACCATTTTGAATTCTCAGTTCTTTCCTTTCACTTCATAACTTAAAAGAAGTTTTCAGTAGTGCATAGAAGATTTCCAGGGTTGAGCCTCACCCATAGTGAGTTCCAATCATACCCAGTGGTTCATCAAAGTTCATGGAGTTCTCAAAGGACCTGGAAGACTGCTGGTGATACTTGAAGTTGCATAAGGAAAAAAAATGCTCAGTAGACAACAAAAATGTATACCAATTTCAGACTGACAGCGATGAATTGGTAGTGGATGTAGATTTTTGTTTAAGTAAACAGAATAGAAATCAGGATAAAAGAAAGCTAAGAATACTGAGTCAGATGTTAGAAGGTGTCTAAAGTAGAAAGTTTGACCTATTAAGTAATGTGTCTGTTTTCTAAAAGTATCCCTTCTTTGGTATTTTTATCTAGGGATTTCTTTCTTAGGATAAACTTAGTCATGACATGGTAATGCACTGGCAGTAGTTTGCTTCTGGAAAGCAATTTTATTTCTACTAGGGAAAGATGTTTGGTGGAGGAATTACAAACTTATTTTGTTGTAGGTTTATTTAGCCATACAAAAATGTTTTTCCTCTTAGATTCTGGCAAGAAAACCAGTCAATTGGAAAAACATCTGGTGTTGGTTGAGTGAGGGAATGGCATAATCAGTAAAAAATTGCTTATAGGAAAATAAAAAATCTGCAGTTTCAACTCTGGATTGCTTTATGAAAATTCATTCTTAATCTCTCCCTAAAATTTCCCTACCAAAAGATTGGATTTAAGTGAGATTCCCTTGCCTGTCTGAAGTTTTATTCAAATCTATGAAATTTAGATCATCAGTTGTAAAGTTTTAAAATATTGACCCTATTTTTTCTAGCATTTACTGTCCATCAATCTAGAATCAACCAGTTATTCAGACTAGCAGTTTTTCTGCTTGTCACTCCAAATGGTCACTCAGGCTGCTGCAAGCATTGTGAGTGTCTCTAAGATGTCCTCACTTACAATCTGACCTTGGTGTCACTGTGAGATCGATCTTCTCCCTTCCCACCCTCCAGTGGTTTCTCATCATTCAGAAGCTTAGCCTGGGCTTTCTTAAATGGTTATGGGAGAGTTTTAAGATGATAAAGATTCCAGTGTTTTCTAAGGCTTATTAGCCTTAGAAATCACAGTGTTACTTTAATTACATTCTTTTGGTTATCCAATCACCTGGTCAACTCAGAAGCAAAAAGTGGGAACACAGACCCCATCTTTAGAAGGAGGATGGTGAATCAAAATCTCTTTGCAAAAGGGCATTGCCACAGTGAGATGAGATTCTTTGGGGGCCTTTATCATAAAATTCTACCTTGGTTTACTCTCTGGTTCCTATGATTTGTATGAATCTCCTCTCAAGACCTCCAAAGCCTTATCCAATAAAAATGAAGGTGAAAAATTTTAACTTGTTATCTACATTCTATTCAGGGGTGGATAAGGATCCTAAAGTACAGTTTTCTTGATCCAGGGACCCATGAATTAAAAAGTTTTTTTTATCTGGCCATATACCCAACATACAGGGTTGTCCCAGGGGTAGGGTGCTATAATAGACATCCCACTCAAAAAGGAGAGTAACAAGAGGCACATAGCAGTTGTTAGTCCATATCAGTTCTGAAATCTCGCTGGGGACCTGTCAGGACCACCTGTTCCATGAGCAGGAAATGTGCCTTGATTGGCCCCAGTCTGCTTCCTGGGAGTGGTTCAGTAATTCATTATTCTGTGATTCTTGGTACTTCATTCAGGACTCTTTCTGAGAGGTCTCTCCTATACATAAGAAATGTCATCTGAAGCTAAATACTTTCTGTGTGTACTTTCTTTCCTAGAAAGTTGGGATTCCAGAAGACCTTTACATTTTGAATAGTAGTCTCTGTCCCTTTTAATACAGGTAGTCCAATTGCCTTTTGATACTTGGGATTTTCTGTCAATCTCATTTGTGGTATTCCCTGTTCCCAAGCTGCATCATTATAACTCCTTTTAAGACAGATCTCTCCAGTTGTGTCAGGCATAATTCCCTTCAACTTTTTAGAGGCCCTTTATCTAGGTGAGAGCTAAGCATGGCTTTAAATATTTCTGCGGTCTTGAAAGAACCTTACAGCCACACCCTTGATCTGATATTTACCATGAGTCTTCTCTCTAACAATCTTGACTTGAAAGACAAGATGTGGAATTATTGTATTTTGCAATCTAGCAAGTTCTTGGCCCTCTATAGTTCTTCTAAATTCTTTGCTTACTGTGCAGTTCTTTTTAGTTTATTTCTTGCCATACTTTATAATATGTAGCTAAACAGACCAATTAGTACTTTCAAAGCAGCTTTTATAAATATGTTCACAGTCAAAAGTGAATCAAGTATAAAATATTGAAGGAAAGTATGACTGCATACTGTCTGCACCTTCCCTTTAAAAAAAAGAATCAAATAGAAGTTCTAGAGTTCAAAAATGGAATAACTGGGCACGCCCTGGTGGACTCTCAGTTAAGGCCACCAAGATATAGTCCACATACATCCCAACGACCCAGGTTCATGGTGACCCGGTGACCAGGGGAAACAACCAAGATGAAGAACTAAATAAAATTAAGTGCTTCTTCCTCCTCTCTTTAACTTCCTGCCTACATTTCTGCCTGCAGCTTTCCTTTAAAAAATTAATTAAAAAATAGAATATTAACTAAAAGGTCACTAGAAGGAAAAAGTAAAATAAGACACATTACAGATCACATATTGAATGATTGGGATGGGTGTACATGGAATGGTGGGGCTAGTGAGTGATTATTTAATGCACTGAGTTTGGGTTGTTGGAGGGAAATGAGTGTTTTGAAACTAGAGAGAGATGGTAGTTTCACTGAATTGTGCACTTTCAAATGCTGTAATTTATTTGACTTTTCCTTTAATTTTTAAATGAATTCTGTATCTAGCAAAGGTATTATTAAAACATTTAGGCGAAATAAATAGCATGTCCAGATAAGCAAAAACATCAGACTTGCCTTATATGAAATTCTAAAGGAAATCTTTTAATCTGAAAGGATATGGTTCTAGATGGTAACAAAGAAAAAATAATGTATAAGTTAATTCCAGGGAGTGCCCTTGTGGTTCAGGGACTCAGACAGCCTGGGTGTGAACCATGTAAAACCCAAGGATCCCAGGCCAGGGGAAAACCAAAATAACAGCTGAATGTATAAAATACTTATTGCTTCTCTCCCTTCCCCCTTTCCCCCTTCCTGTCTCAAAAAACAAGTTAATTACAGAGGTAAATATAAACCTATATTTATAAATATGAAGTAAATTATTGTTTTGTTAATTTAACTGAATTAAAAGACACTTGCATAGCATAGTCATTAAACTGTATTACTTAGCTTTTAAAATAAATATACAACATGATAATAGCAGCTCCATTTGGGTTGTTTTATTATTGACATTTAAGGGTTCTTTATATATTTAAATGCAGGCCCTTTGTCTGCTATGTTATTTGCAAATGTCTTTTCCCTTTCCACAGGCTGTAACTTCTGTTTCTTATCAGTGTCTTTAGAAGCACAAATTCCAGATCCTTATCATATAAATAACATTCACTGGTGTTAGTTACTGGCTGAATATACTGTGATGAGCTAAACAGATGCAACACCTTTCCTCTCAGAGGCTGCATTCTGATAGAAGAAACGCCACAAAGATTTGGAATGCTTTGGGTTTCACAGGAGGAAAGACGGTCATATTCAATTTAGGAGATTGGAACAGCCTTCATAGTCTTGATAGCATGTCCAGTGGACATAAAATACTCTCACATTGCTGTGCAGCCACTCTGTGGAACTCTCTTCATCTTGCATTACTTCTAATATTAGATAAACTTCTAACATTAAAATATATTACCTTTAGCTACATGTACCAGAGACCGAAATTAAAAGTGATTTAAATATAATAAAAAAGCTAAGAGGTATGTCTCTACAGTCATCTGCAAGCTTTTTCTAATTTTCTGCTTATCTTTAAAACTGTGGCCTTAAGCTTAATGAAAGAACATGGAGTCTAATTATCTTAAGCTTATTTCAAGCAGGAGAATAAAGGAAGGAGTAAAGGGGCACACCCCCTTTTCTTTAAGGATACTTCCCCCCTGCCCTCATTTTTTTTTTTTAAGGAAAGGTGCAGACCTGAATGAAGGTGAGTAGGCAGGCAGGGAGAGAGAAGTTTTAGTTCTTTAGCTCTTTGCATTGGTGTTCCCCTAGAATCAGGACACGAACTGGGGTCTTTGGGATAAATATGAACTGCAGTCCTTTGGAAGTGGCACACCAAATTATTTCCTTTGATATCCCCTTGGCCAGTATGTAGTAACCTGACCTTATCTTAGCAGCAGGAGAAATAAAGTCGTCTTTCCACACAAACATGTGCTCTCTAAAAATTGGGAATTGTTACTGTAAAGAAAATGGATATTAGGTGATAACTAGTATTTTCAGCCAAAATACTCATTAAAGTTTGTGTATCTTCTATAAAACTTCAAGAATATAGGTCAGTTCTTTTCATTTTATCCTTTCTTGGAGTTAGAAAACACTCTAATATAGTCAGCAGGGGTCATGGTAGAGCAAGTATTTTTTTCCTATTTCCTTTGTTCAACCTGTCTGCCATTTCCCACCCAGATTCTGACTTTAAAGTCACATGAATTGGTTTCCTGGGTCTTATTTGTGTGCTAAACATTAAATTCATTATGTTAGTAAGCTGATTCCCAGAATTGCCAAACTAAGATTTTAAAACCAAACAGATGGAACTCTATTAGATGATATGATTTGTAACAGTGTTTTAAACTTAGTTTCTCAGATATTTAATATGTGGAAAACAATGATAGTTTTATACATGACCATAATAAATACTAATATATGATAAACCTAATCACTTAAGTTTTTATAAACTTCACTGTTTAAGAATAATCTATCCCTAAAAGACAGGGCTGTTGCGCGATTTCTGTTTGCTTATTTGGGCGATGATGGCCTACCTTGAAATGAACAATAGAGATCAATGTGGTCACTCCCACATTTTTCTCCTGTTCAGTTCCTTGTAGTCCTTGTGGATAGATTATAAAATACATAAGGACATATCCTTGTGTTAATGTAAAACTAGATTACCTAAGAATGTCAAGTATTTGAATAGTCACTTCCTCTACTACTCTTACATTTAAAATCATTTGCAATTTTGTTGTAATGCATTAAAGCCTTGATCTAATTGGTTTTGTTATCCTTTATATTTTTGTACAGGAAAATCTAAAGTTTGGACATGTGAAATAGTAAAATATTTAAAACATTCTATTGCTTCTGTGAAACATTTACCAATAATACCATGAACTGGAGTGGAAACCATTTGACTTTCCTAGAAAACATCTAAAATGATTGTGTGTGTCCCTTTAGGATTATTTTCTAAGTTCCATTGTTGTGTCACTTTTTGATCAAGTATTCTTTATGTGTTAGAAAAATACATATATGAAGGAAAGGTATAGGCAGAGATGATTACAAGTAGGAAGGTAGGCAAGAATAAGCATTTTTATTTATTTTATTTACTTGTTCATTTTGGTTAACCCCACCCCACAGGCCCAGGTCTTGAACCCAGGTCGTTGGGATGCATGTCAACTATGCCTGGCAGACCTACCTAATTACCAGGCCACCAGGACGTGCCAGAACTGTCACATCTTTAGTCTTGTGATCCTCAGTCTGCTTAATCTGGTACTTTGGTTCTCAGCCTTCAGTAAGCAGTGTCACCTGGAGGGCTTGTTAAAATACATAGAACCCCACGCCTCGGCTCCTGATTCTCTAAGTCTGTGGGATAGCCTGAGAATTTATTTTTGTGTGTGTGTGGTTTTCTGTATGTGTATTTCTTTTGTTGTTGTTGTTGTGTGTGTGTGTTTTTTTTTTTTTTTTTTTTTAATACAAGCCAATAGACAGGCAGGAAGAGAGAGGAGGAAGAAAAACTTTATTTTATTCAGTTGTTCATAATTGATTGTTTCCCTGGCCCTGGGTCTTGAACCGGGAACCTTGAAATGTATGTAGACTGTGCTTGATTTAGCCCAGTAGGCCACGTTTATATTTCCAACAAGTTCCAGGTTGATGCTACTGGTTAGACCACAGTTTGTGAGCCATTGAGCTTATCCTTTCTTGTCAACTTGCAGTAGGATATTTATTTGCAAAAGAGTGAGAGGGAAACATAAATCTAGACAGATGTCCTGTATCCATGGTGTTTCCCAGATTCTCCCAGGACATTGTCCCTTTTGCCTTGCTGTACCCTTCATGCAACTAGACACAATAGTATTCAGCCCATTAAGATTGAAGCAAGGGAAGCAATTAACTGCTGCAAGTGATTGTTTTCCCTTTTTATATCTAGAGTTGTAGAAGTCATGTGAACAGCACATAGCAGGTTAATTTTTTATTAATTACTCTCTATGTTCCTAATAACAAAGTATCTTATGCAGCATTTAATAAAATACTAAAATATGAACAACTTAGCATTTCTAATATAGAAATTATTATCTTTTCATTTTTGTGGGTTTGAACTGGGCATGATCTAGTAGATTGGGTGTTTAGTGATACTTCATTCCTGGCAGTACCGCTCCTTAAAAAAAGTTAATTTTTACTTCCAATACTGGATAGAAAGCTATAGAGAAGCAGATTATATTAAGAAATCAAATAACTTCCTAAAAAATTAATTATCAGTCAATTATAATGTAGTCTGTTTGCTGTTCTGAAACTTGGTAGATGCTCCAGCTTTCCATCACCAAGTCCTGCCACTTCTTTAAAAACTCCCCCTCCAGCTTGTTTATATCTCATGTCTACTGCCCTGTAATCTTATGGAGACCTGTATCATCTTTTACTTGAGCTGTAATTTCAATATATTCTTAGCTCTCTCTTTGCTACTACTCTAGAGTTTAATTTTTTCTGTTCCTCTTCTCTACCAGACTGTTTCACGTTTCTAGTCTGGTATACAAGTTTCCTTTATGACTTAACCCTACCGTTCACTTAACAGCTCATCTGTTAGATTTGTCGAGTCCCTACCATGTGTCAGACTCTGTGCTCACTCCTGGAAGTTTGATGGCCAAACATGAAAGGCCTGGTCCTTGCACTCACAGACTTCGTTTCATTGGAAGGTAGATTATTATAGTTATTAGAAAATGTTTGTCGTGATTACTCTTTAAATGTCTGAGATTGAGGGGAAGATATGTTAATTACTTCTTTATCCTTCCCCTTCACCTCTATTACTACTGTTACTGCTTTGAATTCGGAAATGTCATGTAGGACTCTAGACTTTTATACATACATGTTACCTCTTTTTTCTCTAGTTAACTCCTGACCATCTTTTAAGGCCCAATTGTTGGTTGTTTTTTTTTTAATTGCGGTAACTTTGATCTACAAAATAAGTTTAAATGTTGCAGGTTCACTGTTATTCAAATGTATGGTAGCATACCATGGCACCCACCAAATTACTGTCTTCCCCCACTGCCCATTAGACCCCCACACCCTCTTCCCTTCTGGTAAACTGAGTTCTGTTGTCTGTGTCCAAGGGTTGGTTTTTGGTTTGTCTGTTTGTTTGCTTGATTTATTTATATTATTCCACATATGAGTGAGAACATCCGGTATTTGTCTTTCTCCTGGCTTATTTCTCTTAGCATAATCCCTTTTAGTTTATCCCTGTTGTCACAAATGTCAGGATTTTCTTTGTAGGGCTGTGTAATATTTTCTTTCTCTGTTCATGGGTACTTAGGTTGTTTCCAGTTTTTGGCTTTTGTAAATAATGCTGCAATAAAAACAGGGGTGCATCTCTCAATAAGTATTTTTGTGTTTGGGGGGGTAAATACCCAGAAGTAGGATAATAGGATCACGTGGAATTTCTGTGCTTTATTTTTGAGGCGTCGCTGTACTGCTTTTCATTAAGTGTTGCACCAGTTTACATGCCCAACTATGTAAAAGGTCCTCTTTTCGCCACATCCTTGCCAACATTTGTTGTCTCCAGACTTCTGAATAATAGCCCTTCTCACCGGTGTTAGGTCATATCTCATTGTTTTGATTTGCTAATAATGAGAGAGGAGGAACATCTTTTCATGTGCCTGTTGACCCTCTGTATGTCTTTGGAGAAATATCTATTCAGATCTTCTGCCCATTTTTTCCTATTGATTAGCTTTATGAGTTCTTTATGATTTGGATATAAACCCCTTGTCAAAGGTATGATGTCAAAGTATCTTCTATTCAAAAGGATGTCTTTATGTTTTGGTGATAGTTTCTTTCACTGTGCAGGTGCTTCTAAGTGTGATGTAGTCCCGTTTGTTTATTTTTAAGAGGCAGTAATGAAGGCAAGTAGGCAGACAGGAAGGAAGGGAGAGAGAGGAGGAAGGAGCATTTTATTTAGTTAGTTTTTTGGTTGTTCCTGGCCTTCTGCCCTGGATGGAAAACCTGGGTCCCTGTGTTTTATGTGGACTCTTCTGCAGACTTAATGCCTGAGCCCCCAGGGCAAGCGCCATTTGTTTGTTTTTGTTTCCCTTGCTGCTGGAGTTGGGTCCCACTGCTGATGTCATGGAAAGTATTGCCCATGTTTTCTTCTATATAGTTGATGGTTTCTGATCTTCCAACTTGAATCCACTTTGAATTAATTTTGGTGTATGATGTTAGAGAGTGATCTAGATTCATTTTTGCAAGTGACTGGCTAATTGTTCCCAACACAGTTTGTTGGGAAAAACTTTCCTTCATCATATGACTTCTTTGTCATAAATTAACAGACCATATATATATGTCTATTTTTGGTGATTCAGCTCTGTTCTACTAACATGTGCCTGATTTTATTCATACAGTTTTGATCACTATTGATTTACAGTACAATTAAAAACTGGGGGTGTGATACCGCTACTTTTGTTCTTCTCATGGTGCTTTGACTATTTGGGTTAAGACCCAGTTTAATTATTACCTTTGGACAGAATTAGTTGTTTTATCCTTTATTCCCATTTACCTCTTGTTATTTTTCTGTAATAATTAGTATTTATTGTAGAGCAAGAGCACCTTAAATACAGAAATTAACTTATTTTCATTATATCTCATTGCCTAGAAAAATGCCTGATAACAGGGTGTTGAGTCAAGAGGAATCTTGGCAACAATTACTAGCAGAAACTGAACACACTTCAGCTTCATTTAGATGTGCATATGACTTTTTTATGTGTTTTCCTAGACAATCTTGTAGTCATGTCTCCTTTGTGGAAGAAATAGGGGCTTTATTTTAAAGTACCGATTATGAATTATTTAATTTGTTAAATGATCACCATATGCATCAAGAATAAAACCTTATCACTTTATCTGCATAACATAAAACTCCATAGAGAATGTTCCTTATCTCAAGTTTCTGAATATCTCCTTGAAAAACTGCATTAGGTTTGGGAAATTACCTTAATACCTTTTTTAAATGGTCATTTTGTAGTGATACAATTTTAAGCTAGTATACCTTTGGAATTCAATCCCCTTATAAGTAAAATTAGATTAGGCATAGTATGAAGATTGAATACACAAAAAATATATAACAGTACCTGTCACCTATTGTCATCCTGATGGCATTTATTTATCTATTTTTTATTTTCTTTAAAGGAAAGGTGTTGGTAGGAATGAAGGTGAGCAAAGACAGACAGGCAGGAGGAAGGAGCATTTTTATTTAGTTGTTCCTCTTGTTTGTTCCCCTTGTTTGTTCCCCTGTTCCCGAGATTTCCCCTGTTCCTTGGACTGTATGTGGGCTTTGCTGGCCGGAGGCAGTGTGCGCAACTTGACCAAGGCACACACTGACTGTTTTTAGTTTGTTTTCTAAAAACAGAGAATAAACTAAATGCCCAAAGACATTTAGCATAGAGTCTCTGAAAGTACGACTTTGACTCATACACTCTGTACCTGTTCGCCTCTCCCTGAGAGGGCTACCTAACTGTCGAGCTGGACGTAATAAAATGTTAAGTAACACTTGACACAATGATTTTGTTTTTGCAGATGTTCTCAAATAGCGATGAAGCTGTAATCAATAAAAAACTCCCCAAAGAGCTTCTGTTACGGTAAGTGTTAATACTAATTTTATGTTGTTGTTTTTTTAAAGAATATTATATTTGCTTATTTAAAACTCTTTAGACTTCATTCCAATTTTCATATGTAAGATCTACATTATTTGAATTTAAAATTTATTGTTTAAAAAATTTGTTATGTATTTTCTAGAGGTGATTAAGATAATTCGAATGTTTAATTTAGTGTCAGTTTAAACATAGTTATCTATTTCTTCCCCTGTTTCCCATTCCCAGTATTTAAATGTGTCTATGAAGTGACTTATATTTAAATAAAATAGTACATATACTGAATAACTGTACAGAAGTTCTTTTAAAGATGAAAAAGACAAATGTTTCTTAGAACTTTTCACTGTATTACACTATGGTTTTAGCATTCTTTTTTAAAAAAAGAAAACAGGGAGGATTGCAGGCAGAACTGAAGCTTTGAGGTTGGAAGAGAGAAGAAGATACACTTTATTTAGTTGTTCCCCCTGGTCCTGGATGCAAACCAGGTACTTTGGGCTGTGTGTGGACTTTGTCCCAGGCACGGGTGTAACACTTGAGCTACCAGGGTGCACCTTACCATTTTTATTTTTAACATGTAACAACTACATTTGGGGTCACCCATAACATAAAACACACAACCCACAGTTTATAGACATCTGACTTTTGACTAATCTAGGAAAAAACAGGCATCAGGGAGGTATTTATTTTTCCTGCTCATTATTTGGACACATAGTCATGTTATTCTTTGCTTATATAGCATACTAGATTGAGAAGGAAAGATGCATTCTGTTTTGCAAAGCATGAAAGTTAAAAATGATCATAAAGAGCATACTCTGGTGGCCTAGTGGTCTAGTACACCTGGAAGCAAAAAGTCTCACATACATCCCAAGGTCCTGGGTTCAAGACCCAGGGCCAAGGCGAACAACCAATGTGAACAACTAAATAAAAAAATAAAGCTCTTTCTTGCTGCCTGCTTACCTATTCATCTTCATTCCTGCCTGTACCTTTCCTTTAAAAAAAAAAAAAAGATGCATAAAATATAAATAGAAGTTACTGTATTCAGGGATATCTACTTCTTGATCTTAAAGGAAAGGTACAGGCAGGATGAAGATGAGTAGGCATACAGGCAGGAAGAGGGAGGAGGAAGAAGCACTTTATTTATCTTTATTTAGTTGTTCATCCTGATTGCTCACCCCGGCTCTGGGTCTTGAACCAGGTCGCTTGGGACCTTGGGACCTTGAACTGCGCTTTCTAGGTGGGCTCACCCACTAGACCACCAGGGTACACGACAACCTGTGAATTTTTATATAACATCTTAGGCTTTGGAAATACTAAGAAAAAATAAGCTAAACTTGGGATGGGTTTTTTTCATGGAAGCAATTGTTGCATTCATGTTGATTGTCTATAGTAGAAATAATAGCTGTATACCTCGACAGCCTAGAGTCATTGGAGAATGTATTCTGAACATCTTGAGTAATATTTCAAGTCTCAGCCACCTGAGAAATAAATGTTTCAAATGGATTATGTTCTTCTCTGTTGTTATAAACTGAGTACACTGACATATTTTGATTTTTTTGTGATAATGCCATTATTTTAGGTATTAAACATTTTATACTGTAGTGGTTTACCTTACAGACTCACTAAGATTTAGAGAAGTTGACTTTGATAACACCCCACCCTACTTAAGATTTATGATGTATTTTTATATTTTATTTCTTCTTCTAAAGTTACTCTCTTTTTCCGTGAAATCCAAATACCTGTAAGACAGACCCCTCATGATCTGGCAGAATAACAAGAACTGGTCTGTAGTTGTAAAGGAGTGGTCTTGGTCCTCTGTGACAACCAGACTAGAGCTTAGAAGTGGAGAGCAATACTAAGACCATCACAGAAATCCAGGCACAAGATAAGAGTAACATGGATAATATTTTCTATAATTTAGATTGTGGTATTGCCTACTCTTGTTCTTTCTTGCACGGGTCCCTGTTTCTGACCTTATTCTATTACCCTTTGGTGAGCTATAGTTGCCAGATGATGTTGTAGGGGAAATTAGATGAAAAGAAATTCCTTTGTCAACCAGGTTTTCCTACCACAAGCAACTTCTGAATCTCTGCTCCGCCCCCCGCTCCTTTTTTTCAAATAATTGCATGAAGATGCAGATTGGCTGTGGCTCTCTCCCAGGCAGTGGGTCAGTTCTGGGTCTGTTACATTTAGCCTCACACCCCTGGGAGACTAAAAGAGCAGCCTCTCTCTCGGTGGTGTGCAAGAAACAGGCCAGATCACCTCAGTGATTTCAGAGCTCTTCTA
The DNA here is from genome assembly GCA_004363575.1 of Solenodon paradoxus. Lineage (NCBI taxonomy): Eukaryota > Metazoa > Chordata > Mammalia > Eulipotyphla > Solenodontidae > Solenodon > Solenodon paradoxus. The sequence continues at coordinate 46,915 of RJWH01001410.1, read as the reverse complement.
CTCAGAGGTGGTATGCATCCTTTGTCCACTTACATTTATTCCAGTCCCAAAGCAAACCACATGTCCAAGCTTAATACTGATTGAGTGGGGAATTACACAGGAGACTGGCGTCACTATGACAACAGTAGGATAGTGTGTTATGTTTACATACTGCTCTTCATTGGTCTTCTTCATGCTTCCTGTCCTCACACTTCAGCATTGATTGGCGTGAAGAGTTACTTAACTAAATGTAGCACTGTCTTTGCCATTTAACTTAGCTCACTACCCTGCCAGGATTTGGGAGTGGGTAGAAAAGTTAGGGGTGTCCAATTCCTTCTCTAGGTATGGAAATGAGCAGCCACAACTTGGAGCTTGGGACGATGGAAAAGAGGGGAGATAGAAGAAGTATAATGATATGTGCTTGACTTCTCAAGTTGGAACACTGGAGACATTTTTTCCAGAGCTTCATTTTTATGAATGAAAGTTTGGTTCTTATTTATTATATGTATTATATTAAAACTGACCATTATGTACATTAGAGTTTAAATTTGTTGGTTTAAATTTGTAAGCTAAGCAGGGAACCCAGCTACCACTTAGGATATGGTTTCTGTGAGGAAAAGAGCCTGAGTTTCAATTGATTCTGCATAAATTATGGAAATAAAATCCTTTATAAATTGGAGATAGAGTGAACTTGATATCCTGGAAAGGAAGGAAATTATTTGACACCATAAATCATGCTATTTATGAATGTATCTAACTGTATATAGAACAAGGATATTCTAAATCATTAAAGCCAAATGGGAAAGAGTCTTTCTTGACATATCTTCCTTTACACTAAATACCAAACAATTAGACAACATAAATAGTGGATTCAACCTGGGGTATTTGTGATTTATTGCAATGCATTTAATATAATATTTCCTTAAAATGTTTAAACTTTGTTTAAAGTATTTAGCTCATGACTAGAAACAGCAGATTCTTCTAGGGAAAGAAACCAAGTAATTGGAAGACAGGAATAAAATAAAACTTTTCATTATGCTTTTCTGTTTCTTTCTTTTAGATATTCTTATTTTTTAACTTTTAATTTTGAAATTGTGTCATAAAAAGTTGTATAAATATAGCACAAAAGTGTGCCCTAGTGGTATAGCAGTTAGGCCAGCTGCCTTTGGACAAGTCCAGTCCAGTCCATATCCCAAGGACCCCCAGTTCACTTCTCAGGTCTGAGGGAAACAACTAATGTGAACTGCTGAAATGGAAATAAAATGCTGCTTCCTTCTCTCTTTCCCTTCCTGCCTGCCTACTTGCCTTCATTCCTGCCTGTACCTTTCCTTAAAAAAAATATATATGTATGTATATATCCTTTATCTAGTTTCCCTAGATTTTTGTTTGTTTTTTGTTTAAAAGAAGGAAGAGGAGGAAGAAACCTCTTTGTTTATTTTGTTTTCCACCCTAAACCTGGGTCCTTGAGCTGTATGCGATTCATATAATAGCTTTTCATCCACCTGAGCCCTGGCCTGAGCCCCAATGGTGTGCCCTCAGCTTCTCTCAGTATTGATATTTGATTGTAATTAAGGTTACAAAAAATCAGGAAATTAACATTGATACAGTACTCCCAATATATTCAGATATCTATATATTCATATTCAAACTCCTTAGTTTCCCCAGTAAGATTTTGTGTTGCCTGGGATCTAATTCAGGAATACACATTTCATTAAGTTATCATGCTTATTTAGTACCCTTTAGTCTGGGACAGTTCTTTTAATGTTTCTGTGTCTTTCATAATCTTGGTATTTTTTAAGAGTATGTTACTTCATAGAATGTCTCTCCATTTGGCTTTGTCTGATATTTCCTTGTGATTAGATTTAGATACTGCATTTTGGCACATACACAAAAAAGTGTTGTGGGCTTCTCCTTGTATCTTAGAGGCTTGTGATTTCAGTAAGCTTATCACTGGTGATAGAATCTTGGATAACTTAATTAAGATGGCGGCTTACCATTTCTCCACTGGGAAATTTTTTGATAAATATTTTGTGGGGAAACATGTTGAGACTGTGCAAGCGTTCTGTTATTCTTCTTTGTTCCACTGATTTTAGCACCCATTAATGCTACCTGAAAAAGTTCTTGTATTTGCCAAGATTTTATATTTTCATAATTCTTTCTACATTTATTCACTGGAATTCTACCATAAGAAAGAGCTCTCCCTTCTGTTCCATTTACTTTTTCATTTATATCAGTATAGCTTTATAATTGTTCTGTGAGTTATATTATTACTGTCACTGCTTCATTTTTTTGTTCAGCCTTTTTGTATGTTCTAAATTTGTATGTGGTTTAAATTTCATACTATGTCTGTGGATTAGCTGGTTTTGAAAATACAGTTTAATAAATATTATACAACATTTGTCTTGGTTGCATATTACATCATTCATCCAACATATGTTAACCTACAGAGAGGAAGATCATGTTGTCACAATCATGCTATTTCCTTGTAAGTGCAAGACTGCAGCCAAGTTACCAATGAATTAAGCAAGTGTTCTTGTTTCCTCTTAACTTTGATTTACTACTGATTCTCCTCTTTCCCTTTTGAAACAAAGTTTATTATTAATGCTCCTCTAGCAAGCTGGAATCTGCCATTTGCATCATATGAAACTCAGCAGGATTAACAGTACTCTCTTTCAGGGCAGAACCATATGCATTTATTTAGGAGTAGTGCTTGAAAAATGAATGTCAGTGTTTATATGACAAAGACTCTTGTGTGTTTTTGAAGAGCTGCTGTATAATGAGTTGTTTCTCAAAGACTCCTTTTGAGGATGATATTGATAAGTATAAAAATGACATGAGTGATAAAACTGCTTAAACCCACACGTGCCCTTTTAGCTATAAAACAAAGTGCAGTTATAGAATGAGAATTATTTTCACTTATAAGAGTTGATTTTTTTTTTTAACTCTTGCAGGTGCTGGGTCCTAATTGTTTTGTAGTATGTGTGTGTGTGTGTGAGACTTGGAGGGAGATGAACTTTCTGAGCTTAGATGGAAAGAGTGAATTGGCTGGGAGTTTTTTCTTTGTCTGAAATAGTAGATAACCATATTATTGGGGATCCCTAAGTCCACTCCTAGGTTTGGTGATTTACTGGAAGGACATAGGACTCAGCATGTAATTGTTCGTATCGCTCTCAGAAAAGGGGGAACAAGGTGCATGGGATGAAATAGAGATTAAAGCAGGCATAAGCTTCCAAGAGTCCTTTCCCAGTAGAGTCACATAGGATGCTTTTCATTCTTCTAGCTACATGTTTTGATGACACTAGTAAAATATCTACTGGGGAAACACATCAGGAAATAAATAGTAGGAACCCTCTTTGAATCCAGGTTCTCAGATACTCTTCAAGGATCAAGATTGCAAGCAGGCCTTCTAAGGATAAGACTGCTGTATTAACCCTTTCCTGCACACGTGGTATCTCATATTATTTTTCTGTAGAAGCTTAAAACATTCATAATTTTTAGTAACTTCTCAGTCAATTTTTAAAAATTGTGGCAAAGCATCAATAACATAAAATTAGTGACACGGACGATTTGAGAGTTACCATTTAGGGTCTTCTAAGAATTTCAGTTAACATGGCATCATAATAAATAATCAGGGTTCAGACTGTTTTTGAGGAATCTTATCATGTTCTTTCTAAGTTCCAAACCACGCCTCTTGTTCGTTCTTTCTTTAGGCGGATTCTAAAACTTCATCCTGTCTTCCTTTCTAGTCGTTGTCCACTAACATCTGTTCTTCCTCTTGGATTCTTTTCCCCAATAAACACAAAAATAGAGGACTTTGTATAATGAACTCCTACTATTCGCTTTCAATAATTATCAACATTTTGCCAGTCTTGTTGGAATTTTTTTACATATAGCATGAAAGAGGGATTTAAATTACTTTCTTCCAAATACTAACATCATTTGTTACATAGTTTATTCTTTCCCCATTTATTTGAAATGTCACCTATCATTTACTAAAATACATTCGTGGTGATTTTCATCCACATAAACTTCAGGATCAATTTGTTTGTTAAAAGTAGACCTGAGGCACACCATGGTGGAATAGCAGTTGGGGCCATCAATTCCAGCCAGTCACAGTCCACTTACATCCCAAGGACCTGGATTTGCATCCCTGGGGCTGTGGGAAACAGTCAAGATGAACAACAAAATCAAATAAAATGAAAATGCTTCCTCCTGTTTCTTGCCTGCCTGTCTACTTGCCTGTACCTTTCCTTTTAAAATTAAAAAAAAAAAGTAGCCCTATTTTGATTCTGATTTAATTTTCATTATGTCCATGACATTAGGAATTATTGTTATCTTCTAAGATCATGCTAAATCATGGTATCAAAGGACAATTTATGTTTTGCTAATTTTTCTTGTCTTGATTTATGTCCTTAATGATAGTTTCTTAAGACTATTTTCTATTAAAGGGAAAACTATCAACTTGTTATATATCTATCTTTTACCTACCCTCTTAATATTATTACTAGGCCTAGTAATTTTTATTTCTTAGATTTGCTATGTATTTGTATCTCCTGCCAAAAAATAATCTATCCTAATATTTATTTATGTATTTTTTGCTCTATTGATCGCTTTAGCCAGAACCTGCAAAATGTTGATGAAGGTGATGCTATTAGTATTCCAGTATGCTTCCTGCACTGTTCTTTACCTTTGTGGAAATATCTTCATTGTCATACCGTTTAGAAGTCAGTGATTTGGGCAGGGGAAAGCTTCATTATATTATAACACTGCTTTGTAACCTTTTCCCTTAAAATATCTTGATCCTGTGTATAGCAAAATAAACAATTTATATGTTATTTTTGATTAGCCGCATAGTACAGTCACTCACCACGTGTCATAATTTGTTGAGTGAAGGACGGCGTATACTACATTCCCAACCTCTATTACCTAGTTGTAGTAACCTTGGCAGCAGGCTCATCTCGTTTACCACATCTCTTGATAGAACCATTTTCCAGTATGCTTTATTAATCTCAAGTTGTTTTGTTCATCATGGTCCCGTACAAAATCCACTGCTAATACTGCCAGTGAAATCAGGATTACAAAAGATCAGACATGTCCCATTCCACCATAACTGTCATCTTGAAGAACGAAAACAAAGGACAGTGGTGAAAGGATCTGCGTTATTGAAAGCAGAGATACTTCTGATGACCTAGACTGAAGACCAGACCCTGAAGTGTCTCCCTCTAAACACCATGGCATTCACAACCAAAGCAAAACATTTGTTTGCACTGTTGAAAGGAAAAGCTGGACCCCACCAAGATCTTGAAATTACTGGTAGCTCTGAGTGGTTTAAATAATTCACAAATTGTTATTCATTACATAATGTGAAAGTGAGTGGTGAGTTTGCAAGTGCTGATGTACAGGCAGCTGAAAAAACTTTAGAAACTATAAATAAGCTGATTGTGGAGGAAAGTTACTTGCCAGAGTAAAATCTTCAATATAGATGAAACCCCCCTATTCTGGAAATGGGTGCTTGAAGGGACATTTATCCATAAGGAAGACAAATCAATGCCAGATTTCAGGGCTTTTAAGGACAAGATAACAATGTTACTTGAAGGCTCTGAATTAAAACCCGTTGTGATGTGGCACAGTAAGAACGCCAAAGCCTTCAAATAAATCAGTAGCACAGACTCCTGTGCACCACAGAAGTAGTCATAGATGACCTAGCTCCTCTTCTAAGAAGCCCTCCTGAGTTGCTGTGCAATAAGATAGACAAGTACTATTTGGAGAATAACATGCCCTCACTATTGTGCTTTTTATTGGTAATTTTCTTCTTCAGTCAAAGTGGTATTTCTCCTTCCAGCTACCTCTTTGATCCAACCAATGAATGAATGAGTTCTAGCAACCTTTAAGGCCTACTACTGTAGGAGACCTTTGTCTGGGCTCTTGCTGCAACTGAGAAGATGCTGGTGCAATTCTGGGATGACAGAATCTATGACTGCATTGAGAACCTTGCTTGGGCTTGGGGTGATGTCACCAAGGGGTGTGGCATCTGTAAAAGACACTCCAAAAGTTCCTCCATGACTTCAAAGCATTTGCCAAGGATGAGGCGTTTGTAAAAATCAACAAGGCTGTGGTTGAGATGGCAAGCAACTTTAACCTGGGTGTGGGTGAGGGATTCTTAGAGGCAATACCTGAGGAATTGTTAGAATTGAACACATAGCTGAAGAAGTGTCCAAATAAGGAAATTGCAGAAGAATCAAAAGAACCCCAGACACACCTTGGTGGAGAAGTGGCTAAATCAGTCGCCTCTGAAGGATGCAAGTTACATACCCCTGAGTTTGAGCCCTGAGTCTGGGTGGTGGTGGGGCAACCATTGTGAACAACTAATGAAAATGCCTCTTCCTCCTCTCCCTGCCTACCTAGGAAAGGAAAGGAAAGGAAAGGTGCAGGCAGGATTGAAGGTGAGTTGGCAGGCAGAAGAGAGAATGGGAAGGTTTGAAAACACGGAATCCAACAATGAAAGATTTCTATTTCTAATAGAGACGAATGTTCATGGTACGCTATCTGCTTATAAAAAGCAAATCTATGATGAAAAAAAGGAAGCAAACCTAGCAAACCAGCATGGAGATATTTCTGAAGACAGTGACACCTTCTCAAGAAGAGCCTTGGGTAGTTCCTTCAGGATAAATTCTAGATGAAAGGGTTTTTTGAAGGAAATGACAACTTTGTGATGGGTAGTGCCCTGAAGATCCTCCAGTGGGGTGAGATGTGGATGTGTATTGATACTGATCATCCCAGCCCTGTCAGGCATGGGCTATTGTATATATGTATGCCTTCATTTTTAACAAAAAAAGTTTTAAAGCAAAAGAAAAAAGATTTTAAGATGAAAGCTTATAGAATAAGGATATAAAAAAAAGAAAATAGTTTGACACACCCTGGTGGAGCAGCAGTTAAGTCAATCACGTCTGAAGGAACAAACCACGTATGCCTGGGTTTGAGGCCCAGGCCCGCGACGGAAAAAGCAACCCGTGTGGACAACTAAATAGAAATAAAATCAAGATGCTTCTTCCTCTCTTTCTCTGGCTTTGTGCTCGTCTGCAACTTCCCTTTAAAAAGAAAAAGAAAACATTTCTATACAGCTGCACTGTGTGTGTCAGGTTATGACATTACTTTTGACACACTTTTTCCTGAATTTGTTAATCCCTTTCCTTGTACTTCAGTGTAATTATAACTTGATTATTTTCTCTACCTCTCTTTGTAAGACTTTTTCCCACTGCCATCTCTGAAACTATTTCTAGTCATACTACCTAGAGACAGTAAATTAATAATCTAGTACAATGAATGGGGTTGATAGGGCAGGGCCCATGTGTTTTTTGTTGTTACTGTTTTTGTTTAATTACTATTTCTTTAGTTCACAATGCTCAGTTCATTTTAGTATACTAGTACTGCGTCTCTTATCTTTGACATCACATCCACCTTTCACAGAAACCTCTGCTCTATACTTTTTGATGGTGGGGAGGAAAAGAAGAGAATGAAAAATTGTAAATGGTGACTTGCAGTGCTGGAAACAAACAGGTCATGGAGATGGAGAAGGTATTAGGTGGAGGGTTGGAAACCTATCTTTTTAGGCAAATCAGAGAAACCCTCAGAAAATATGTCAGTTAAGTTCTGAAGAGGAGTCAGCCATGGAATGAGTTGAGTACAGACATGCAGATGGTAACAGGAGCGCCATGTGTAAAAGCCAAATGCAAAGGCACTTTGGGGCCCAAGCACCACAGTCTAGCAGCTGTCTGTTACTGACAGGAGTCCATCCAGGCTCACATCTCGTGCCCGATGTAGTAGGAACTCAGTATAAATCAGTATGTCAGGTACAACTTTGGAACCTATTTTTAATTTACTAGTTTGTCTTCGGATCATTTGAGATGACTTAGATCAGGAACAAATATAATAAATATAAATAATCCAAGCCATGAAAAATACAAAGAACAGTAACAAACAAACAGACAAACAAAAAAACCAGAAAGGAAGCGAGCACCCTTATAAGCGCCTACTTAATTTCTGTAGTTTAACTTTGAAGCTCTTGGTAGCATAAAGGAAATGCTCTAATTGGAAAAGAAGAAATACACATTATTTCATTAAAATAGATCTCTTCCTAGCACAGGTTTCTAGGTAAAACTTCTCAAATGGGAGCCAGATGTTGGAAGAATGTGAACAAAGTGGAGGAACCCTTGTGTACTTCTGAGGGCGAGTGAAATGTTTCAGCCATGTGGAAAAAATGATAGTTCTCAAAAAGACAGAATATTATGATCCAGCGATTCCACGTCTGGGTATATACCTGAATAAAAGCAGTTACTAGAATATATATTTGTACATCTGTGTTCAAGTAACGTTTTTGACAATAGGCAAAAGATGGAAATAACCAGATGTCTTTGTACTGATAAACAAAATGTAGTGTGCACATGCAATGGGTTATTTTTTAACATTAAAAAGAAAGGAAATATGACACCTGCTATAGCTTGGATGAACCTTGAAGACATTATGCTGAATGATATAAGCCAGTCACAAAAGGACAAATACCAGATGAGTCCATTCATACACTGTACCTAGTGTAGTCAAATTCGTAGAGAAAGAATGGTGCCTGCCCGGGACTGAGGGGAAGGGCAGTGAGGGGTGTTTAATGAGTACAGAGTTTGTTTGAGGAGAGGAAAAATTTTGGAATGAATCATGGTTGTAATTACACAACAGTGTGAATGTACTTAATTCTCTTGAGCTGTATCTTTTGTTAAAGTGGTTGCTTTTATCTATATTTCACTCCAACTTTTTAAGTTTTAAGATTATGAAAATATTTACAAAATACATACTGTCTGATGTACAGAGAATAATAGGATAACTACTGACGTACCAGCTATGCATATTTAATGGTACATTAGTAGTTATGAACTCAGTTTGTTTCAAGTTATAAAATGTAACTAATGGCTTCTAATTACTAAACAACAAAATTTTATTCTTTTAGCTAACTCAAGCTTTTTAACACTTATAATCATTACAGAATAGAAAATTTAGCCTTCATTTTTCTCCACACTAATGCTTCCTGACCTTTATGTAATACTCCAGGTGTCTCCAGCTACCTCAAGGACTGTCATAAATTTTAAGGCAAAATTAACTGTGTCTTTAAAATGTATGAATCTGTACTGTTTACTACTTGCAGAAGAGCTTGGCTTGTTACTCAGATCAAAATGACTTTCAATGATGTCCTGAGTAAGAAGGGTTTCAGGCAGGAGTGACCCATTTACTTTATTCCTGGGATGTTCTGACCTGTTTTTATAGGAGGCTTATATTGTATAGTTACCAGGCTTTAAGAAAATAAAGTATTTCAGATAATACTTCAATTAATCTCTGATAAGACAGACAAGTTTTAGGCAGTCTACTATAGTTCTATTTTTATCTTATATTGCTTTTTATTTTATAACTGCAGAATTCTTTATAAAGATATCCATCCCCAAGTCCGTTTTGATAGCCAAAAGTAAAAGTTTTTTTTAAACTTAAAAAATAAATAAAATTAGAGATCTTTGATCATCACTTGATCTAAGTACTTGAACTTGTATGGTACTTATATATACATTGTCAAATAAAAGATACTTTCCCCCTGTGTTTATATGGCAGTAGTATCTTTTGTAAACTGCTCAAGCTTTTTGTGGTGTTTCAAAGAACCTCTACCTTTTTGTGTTTATGTATTAACAGCCAATTATTTAGAGGCAAAAATTAAGAGCAGCTCCTTTGTCATATTAGTAAAGCTTATCCTCTCTCTCTTTTTAGGATATTCTCTTTTCTGGATGTCGTTACCTTGTGTCGCTGTGCTCAGGTCTCCAGGGTAAGAGTGTTTGATATGATTACAGGAGAAATCCTTCCTGACACTGATAATATCAGCCCCTGTAGTAGGCACACCATTACTTCACATGTTAGTTATATGTTGTATTTCAAAGGATATGACTTCATCTGTGGCATACCCAAACCTGTGTAATTCTACAATGGGATTCTGCTGTGTACTATCTCTAGGTTTACTGTTTTGGAACTCTTGACTATTGTATAATACAAAAAAGGGAAACATTTCTACAGGAAAAGTGTTAAACATACAAAATAAAAGGTCAAGTTCTGTCTGACTTATAATCAATATTGTTTCATTATGTTTTCCTTGTTTATACACACATTTGAGAGTCTTAATTCACATGTTATCTCTATAATCTTTCCTCGAAAGATAATGGTTAAAATACTTTTTTAAAGTATATAGTAAACCAGATTCCATTCTCAAAGTCACTTTCTGGATTGCATTTCACTGTCTTTTTTGTTGTTTAGTTGGTACAAAACAAATCTGTTGTTGTTGTTAACGCCCAGATCTGGGTCTTGAACTCGGGTCTTTAGACTTTACATGGTCTGCACCTCTAACAACCGCCTGAGCCTCAAGGGTGTGCCTTACTATCCATTTCTGTTAACATTGCTGTGACAAAATAGAATTTATGCTGAAGGAAAATTGCTTTATAAACCATTCCTACTCTTCATTTGTAATGTAGACATGTAATAATTAGCTTAATACAATGAGTGAGTACCTACAATTATCTTTTTATAACTTGGATGGTGACTTTTTACTTGTTCTTTTATTTAACTATTTATTTCTTGGTTAACTTGCTATGTGCTAGATACAATCCCAAGTGCTAGATATATAAAAAATGTTGTCATAGAATAGTGTGTTTATACGTGTAGGTGAATGCAATTTTTTCTTTAAATCACTGCCATTCCCCTCAAAAAAGAAAAAAAAAAAACAACACAAAACTTGCTGTAGAAAAGTAACCTTGTCTTGCTCATTTTAGTGTAATATCTGCATCTCTCTCAATATGAAGCTGAAATGATCATTGAGAAACAGTACCCATCACCAGTGTCTAAACCTGTTTAGTTGCTGGGTCTCACCTTAGTCAAATAATTGGTTTAAATGACTTAATTGTTTGCATTTACAAGTTCTTCATTTCTCTTAATATACTTTAACTTAAAAGAAAGGAAAACAATGCCAATTTTCATTAAGTCTGCATAGTTGGTACATCAGTAGTTATCCTGTTGTTCTCTGTACTTGAAGTATTTAATTAATTTTTTTTTTAAATCTCCAGGAGGAACCTGTCATTCTTAATTTTAATCATACTTGTAGAACTGAGGATGTTTCTTGATTGTTGGAAGAAAGTAGTGTAAGGATCAAAATAAATCTTAGGTATATTTAGCCCAAGAATCTACTAAACATATGATCTTTAAAAGTCTTATATAATGTCTACTATAACTAATCATTTCAGAAACCAATGGAAAAATGGGAAACCACAAAAAGAAAAATAATATTGAAATCCTGAGAAAATTGTAAAGATTTCTAGAAGAATAATCATTTGTTTACCCTATGATCCCTGACATGTTTCTTGCTGATAGTGTGACTGCTACCCTGGGACTTATAAGTATATTCACAATTTCCTTTTTAGAATTGAATTATCAGTATACCCCTGTGGCTCAGTGGCTAAGTTGCATGCCTTGCAAAGACTAGAAATTATCCATGATTTTATTTGTTGTAGTAAGAGATGCATTTCAGTTGGTAACTCAGTATTAAGACTTTTGTTTATACTTTAAATGTAATAGGGAAAATTGTAAAGGCTTTATAATTAAAGTACAGAATGATTCACAAGAAATTAACTCTTAGTAAAGTCATTTTTCACTTGATCCTGAAACGTTGAAAATCTTAGTTTATTCTTTTAGTTTATTCAGTAGAATTATGAGAAATCTTAAATTTTCACTGTTTTAAAATTATCATTGAGTTGGTGGGAAATATGATCAGCTGATAATATGCCTGCGTGAGCAAACTGATAATGAGAAAAGCATTAATACTCTACCTTTATACAGAAAAAATGTTAGTGTTCTTTGTCAGTCCCAGGTCACTACATCAGTTTCCAGAAAGTCTCCACCAAGTGATAGCAAATGTATACTGAACATAACAATATTCATTATATGGTCCTCTTTCTTTGGTTTAACCCTCGTCAGTATGAATCAGAAATAAAATAGACCTTTGAGGAGGTAATGGTAGAGGACTGAGAATTTTTGGTTGATTTAAATCATTAGTAGATTGGATGATGAATATTGCAGGGTTTTCCCCTTCATTTCAGCTTCTGCTTATTCTGTCTCTTTCTTCAAAATAGGCCTGGAATGTTCTGGCTCTCGATGGCAGTAACTGGCAGCGAATTGACCTGTTTGATTTCCAGAGGGATATTGAGGTATAATTATGTGGTGTGTGGCCCCATTTCTCTTGTTAGAATGTAATTACAGCATGGAACAGATTAGCCCCAATCATATAAAGCTCCTTTCCCTGGAGAGAAAAACTATTAATTTCAGTGCATCTGAACTTCACAGGAGTCTGCACTGTTCCCAGGAGCTCGTTCAGCCTTTGAGAGTGAGCAGAATTATTTCACTGAAATAATACTCGTTATTTTATGTTAATGGGAATAAAAATTTTGTTATTTTTGCAGTAGAGTTAATTTTTTGGAGGTTGATAGTTGCATTAATTCTTCTTAAGATGAGCATTTTGGTTCCTGGGGAGCCTGTGGATAGTTTTGTAGAGAATGGAAAAGAATAAAGCCAGTCATTTATTGTATTATTTTTGATGGGGAGAGATTCTTTTTTCCTCTTCTCACTGCTCCTCCAATTTCATCTCTTAATATATAGCCTATTAACTTCAGAAGCATAATGACTTAAGTTTAAATTATTTTAGCCTGAATTTATATTCTGTGGTCTTTGACTTTCTCATCACGAGAGAAGAAATAATAGCTTCCTCATAGTGTTATAAAGATTCAGATTTTTGTTTTTTTAAAAACTGTATTTTTAATTTCAAGTGGAACTTAATTGTCTTGAGGATCTATGTAAGAAAAGCAAAAGATCTCACAAAAACATCTGTTCTCTTCAAAACATGTTCTTAAAATAATATCCACCGAAAAAGAAGAACACAAATAAAATATAAAATAATATCCATTAACTTTATGCTGGATTTTTATGTTTTTCGTGGTTCTCTAATCTTCATATATATAAATGTTTAAAGCAACGTGGCTCACAAAATCATTCAGCAAGCTTTAGTTAAATGTGAGTTTCTGATGTTTTTAGAGTTCTCTAGTAAACACCTCGGAGTAGATACAGACAAGAATTAATGTCCTTCAGTAACTGCATTTTCATAGGGATAGCAGTCTTAAATTAATATGGGGCAAAAGAAGACCGTTTCCTCAAATACAGAATATATTACAAACTGAACAAAATAAATAGCAATACAGCGTGTAGGCATATTTTGAGTAGATGAGTTGATCAGACAGGCTTTCTCTTAGTAAGGTAGAATTATCCTATTGAATTAATGAGATTTTTTAAATGAGTGGGAGCCTCTTCTTTGTATATAAATTGTTAGAAATGACAGTGTGTTATTTTCCAAAATAATGTATAGTCTTTTGTATCCCTTCAGAAATAATGGCTTATATTTTTGTTGTTATTTACTTGTGGGTTTTTTTCTGTTTTGTTTTGCCAGGGTCGGGTAGTGGAGAATATTTCAAAAAGATGTGGGGGCTTTTTACGAAAATTAAGTCTTCGTGGCTGTCTTGGAGTAGGAGACAATGCATTAAGGCAAGAACCTAAGTTTTAATTAACTGATCTTGACTGAAGTAAAAACAGCAACATCTCACCCACAAAAGGCTAAAATAATTTTTAAATTCCTAAGCTATTCTGAACCCAAACATAAGGTGCCTTTCTTATAACATTGATACTAAAACAGGAACATATTTTACCTGCCCAAAAAGTCAGATTCTCCATATTAATTGTTTTCTGGAACATTAAATAAAATTTTTTAACCTTTATTTACTCATGAGTTAGGATTTTTTTTTTAACCTTGGTTGACAAAAAGATCATTGTTTAAAAAGTTTATGGTTGAAAATTAGTTTATTAATAATTGTGAGCCACTTTGGTACCAGCATCTAATATTAGCAATAATTATATCTTTGATTATTTTATTGCCTAAAATTTTGCCCATTTCATTTCAAAAATTTTACTTTGTTTCTTTTCTATAAGGACCTTTGCACAAAACTGTAGGAACATTGAAGTACTGAATCTAAATGGGTGTACAAAGACTACAGATGCGTAAGTGTTTTGTTTTAGAGGGGTAAGTTATAGCCCCTTCTCTATACTGTAGAAAATAAGAGTTTAACCACTTGGTATTTAGAAAAGTGACATATAATTTATACTCTTTTTCTTGGACTGTATCATATATACCAACGATATATTATTAAAAATGTAAAGTGATTTATGCATAAGACTATTCATTTTCACTTTTGTAGTGATAAATACTGCACTGTGTTTAATAGCAAAAGAGAGGAAACAACTGAAATGAATCTTAGCAGAGGACTAGTTTAATAAAAGGAAAATGTATATGGTACTCTGAAATGATCCCAGGACTTACTGTTTAAGAAAGCAAACTGCAGGTGTACCCTGGTGGCCTAGCACTTTAGTCAACTGGGCGAAGTCCACATACACCTCAAGGTGTCCAGGGTTCAAGACCTGGGGCCCCTGGGAAACAACCAGTGTGAACAACTAAACAAAATAAATAAATGCTTCTTCCGCCTCTCTTCCTGGCTGCCTGCCTAATCGCCTTCATTCCTGCCTGCACTGCACCTTCATTAAAAAAAAAAATAGGGGTGGGCATCAGACTGCAGAGGAGTTTGTATCTTAGAACAAGATATTCTTTTCTTTTCTACTTTTTTTTTCTTTTTTAGGAGGGGAGGAAGAAGCATTTTGGGTGGGGGTCCCCATGCACCACCCCTCAGTTAAGAACATGGATCCTGGGCTTTACATAGTCCACACCCCAACCATTTTAGGTGCCTGAGCCACAAGGGCACACCTATAAAGATACTTTTTATATGGTCCTGAACATAGTGCAAAAATACATATTTATATTTTCATAAGGAAACGTGTAAAGAGAATTTATAGAAGTGATTACTAATTGAGAGGTCCTGGAAACACGAAGAGACAGATGAAAAAGAGACCTCTGAAGTGTTACCTTTCATAGACTGATTTTAGTTATCATGTAAATGTTCTCCATGATTTTAAAATATTCAGTAAAAGAAACCAGAGCTTCTGTGAAAATTGAAAATAAAACATATAAACAGTCATATCAAATGGAACTATAACTACAAGCTACTTTTTTTCTACTAACTTGATTTCTGATGAAAAAATTATATCAAAATAGACAAAATGTATAGTGACTCCATCACTCAGCTTCAAATTCACAATTGAGTAATTATCACTTTTTGCTAGGCATATTTTATCTGTACTCCCACTTACTTAATCCCCTCTCATTTTGTCTTACTGTCACTCCTTTAAAGAAAATTATCTTAAAATCCCCAAAACCACTAGTCTTTGTTCAGTTTTTCACTTGTTTTTGTGACTTTAGACATGCAGTTTTTAACACAGTACAAAAGAGAAAAAAAATTTTTTTTCTAGAGGGAAAGTATAGACTGAGATGAAGGAAATTAGGCAGGCAGGATGAAGAGAGAGGTGGAAGAAGTATTTTGTTTCTTTTATTTAGTTGTTCATCTTGGTTGTTCCCTCAGACCCTGGGTCTTGAAACAGAGATTGAGGTGTATGTGGATGGCACCTGTTGAACTAAACCGCTAGGCCCTCAGAGCACGCCCAAAGAAAATCATTTAAAACTCAGAGATGGACATTCAGCCCCAGGGTGGACATGAAATGAAAGATTACTTAGAACATATACAAAATGTCATCATTATTCAGAATGAGCAACACTGAATGATAGTGAACTTTTAACAAAAAGGAACTCTGTTCTGTTCATAACTGTGTTCCTGCTGCCCAACTCTCAGGAATTGACATCTAAAAAAGTATTCAATAAATATTGGTTGAATTGGAGGAGGGGGGATTCAAAGATGGAGACTTTGGACTATGACTGTAACTCCCCTCTGCTGTAAACAACTGTGCACAACTTAGCAAACAACCAGTTTGAGATAGGACAGCGTGCAGCACGGGACAGAGAAACAAGTGAGTTAAGACCTGTGATTACCCTGGTTTTCTGCCTGTCGACATTTCCCAGATAATGGCACAAGGAGAAGGAACCCAGTCAGAACACAGGGTTCTGCCTGATTTGAAGAGAAAGAGATCAGTGTTTGGGGAGACTCAAGTGACTGAAAATCATGTCTGGAGAAGGGGAACTACTCCCAAAAGGGCTATAGAAATTTATATATGTTTGCCTGGGTAGTGAACTATAGCTGCACATGCTTAGAACCCACAATGCTGGACAAAGAGCTTCTAGTAAGGAAAGAACAATTACTGGGAAACTATAAACTACATAATTACGGGAGCTTGAATACAATACATTGAGGAGACATTTTAACTACCCTAAATGGAGAAAGCTCATTGAACACTGGGAAATTCAATAAATCAGGAAAGGTGCTTATGGCAGAACAGACTAGGAACTCTTGCTCCTTGCTGTTCAGGAAATGTCTTGACTCTCATACCTTATACACAGCTCATCTGAGTGCCCCGCTTTTTTGGTGAAGTTGCCCGATCTGCCATCAGTAACAGTGGCCATACTGCTTAGCGAGCAGCCTTTGGCCAAGAGGAAGGAGACTAATCAATGGTATCCATATCACACTTAATTTTGCTCTTGTGGGGACACTGCACTTTCTTGGCCTCTGCAGAGAGGAGCGTCAGGCCTTTAAGGAAGAGCAGATGTGTCTAAAGAAGCTTCATGGGAAGGGGAAGCCACAAAAAAGAACAGGGGAGAAGGAAATAGTGTTCCAAGGAAAGCATCTTCCTCGGAGACTGAGATGGAAGAAAGTGTGTTTCCTAAGTAAAGATTTTGTGTTATGTGAGAATACAATCATCTATAAGTTGAAGTTTAATCCAATTGAATTGTGACTAGTTTCTTGATTAAACTCTAATTCTGAACAATTATTTTGGCTTTGATTTTATATCCGAGGTTTACCTCGTTCTCTAAAGAAATGAATGCATATATCTTTTTTTTTTAAAGGAAACAGGAAGGAATGAAGGCGAGTAGTAGGTAAGAAGGAATAGAGAGGAAGGAAGGAACATTTTTTAATTTATTGTAGTAATTGTAGTAAGTAATTATTTAAATTGTTGTAGTAATCTACACACTAAAATAATTTCCTATGTATTGGTTCCCTATTTCTTAGATATATTTTCAACACACCATACCCTCCACCAAATCACCAAGTGTTCCTCCCCATCGTCCAGTGGGCTGAAGGAGTATTTTTATTTTATTCTATTCTGTTTTGTTTTTCATTCTGGTTCTTTGCTGCTGTAGCGCACCCTGGAGAAGAATGGTGATTAGGTTCGTCACCTCTGTCCACAAACATCCCAAGGTTCAGGGCCCTGGGGTGAGGCAGGGCGGAGCAGCCAGGATGAACAGCTAAACAGAATACATGAAGATGCTTCTTCCTCCTCTCTTCCTCCCTGCCTGCCTGCTTGCCCTCATCCCTGCCTGTACCTTTTCTTTGAAATAAAAAAAAACAAAGAAAAGAAAAGAAAAAGATAATTAAAATTACCTAAAATTTTTCCTTTTAGAGGAAAGAGGGAAAAACTTTGTTAACTCACTTTATAAGGCCATCACTACCCTTATATCAAACCAAAAAAAAAGCAAGAAAGGCACATCCTGGTGCAATAGTGACTTGGTCAACTGCCTCCAGCCTAAGTGCAGTCCTAATACATTTCAAGGGCTGGTTCTGCTCCAGGCCAGGAGAATAATCAAGATGAACAACTAAATAATAGATAAAATGCTTCTTAAAAATAAATACAAGAGACGTGCCCTGGTGGAGCAGCAGTTGGGTCAGTCACCTCCGAAGGAGCAAGCCACATATCCCTGGGTTCGAGTCCTAGGCCATGGGGAAACAACCAGTGTGAACAACTGAATGAAAATAAAATGAAGATGCTTTTTCCTCCTCTCTCTTTCTGCCTACCTGCCTAGTCGCCTTCATTCCTGCCTGCACCTTTTCTTTAAAAATAAATAAATACATAAATATAAGAAAAAGATAATACAGACCAGCATCCCTTGTGGGCACGTAAAAATCCTTAAAAAAATCATCAAATTGAATCTAACAACATATGAAGAGGGTAATATACCATACTCATTTGGAATGGTCTCAGAAATATAAGGTTGTTTAAACATGCAAGATTTGTTCAAGTAGTCCAACTTAATAACAGGTCAATATATGAGAAATCTACTGCTAAAGCCATATGTAATCATAAGGGACTGAACACCTTACCTTACCCCTAAGGTCAGGAGCAAGGCAGGGATGCTGGGTCTACAGTCGCTACTTCACATTGCAGTGGAGGTCTCACCTGTCAGTCAGGGAAGAGACAAAGGGGACTAATAGGGTTCTAATAAGTTCACAGGAGATGAGCACCATGCCGTAGTAAAGTTTAAATATAACACAGCTGCACCCAAGAATATGAAATACTTAAGGGTAAACTTACTCAAAATACACACAATCATAGACTCTGAAACAAGATATTTTTAAATTAATGGAAAGTAATTTTGTTTTTTAAGGAAAGGTGAAGGCAGAAATGAAGGCAAGTAGACAGGCAGGCGGAAAGAGAGACATGAAAGAAACACTTTATTTTTATTTAGTTGTTCTCATTGATGGTTTCCCCTGGCCCTGGGTCTAGAAGTCAGGACCTCGCAGTGTTTGTGGGGTTGTACAACAGCACTAGGCTGCCAGGGCACACCCGGGAAGGTAAACCTGAAAAGTTCCCATCATACGAAAAAAAGATGCAGCTCTGTGTGGTAACGGATGGACTTACATAGTGATCACTTTGCAGTATGACGTGTATCAGGTAACTGCCTATATCTGCAACTAGCATAATGTTACATTTCCATCATAGTTCTTCAGAAGTATTTGCAAAAGGGAAAAGAAATTGATGAGGACGATGACTGTTAAATAGAGATTATCAATAAAGAGCGTTTTTTAAAATGAACCAAATATAAATTCTGTAATTGGAAACAAAGTATCTGAAAAATTCGCAAGTCCTCTCACTATCACTTTAAAGATAACAAAATAAAAGAGGTGTTGACCAAAGGATACGAACTTGTAGATAGATGGGCAGTAGGTTCCAGGAATCTAATATGTAGCATGGTGACTATAAAGTTGCTCTGAGAGTAGATTTTACATGTTTTTACCAACAACAAAATGGTAATTATGTGAGGTGAAGAATGTGTTAGCTAGCGTTATGGTAAACATTGAAAGATGTTTATGTACATCAAATAATCACATTTTAAACTTATACAGTGTTATATGTCAGCTATACAAAAAAACTGGTAGGGGAGAATAGAACAGATAATAAACTTAAATATAGATCCTTGGAAATGATCAGGTCTGATGTGTAGAGAGAAACGATTACAGAAAAAAATGGGCAGCCTATGAGACCTGTGGGCACCAGGAGTGCTTGCATACATAGAATGGAGAAGGTGGAGAAAAATGTGAGAAAATAATGGCAGAAAACTTCTTAATTTGACTTAAAAAATATTTTAAAGGAAAGGTGCAGGTAGAATGAAGGTGAGCAGAGGCAGACAGGCAGGAAAAGAGAAGAAGGAAGCACCTTACTTATTTTATTTAGTAGTTTAGCCTGATGGTTCTCTGCCAGCTCCAGGAAATGAACCATGAACCCCAGGATCTTTGTGGACTGCGCCCCAGCGCCACTCCACCAGAGCACATGTTGACTCAAAATATTAACCTGTACATCTCAGAAGTTCAGTGAACCTCAAGAAGAATAAAACCTAGTCACAGTAATCAAACTGTTGAAAACTGAAAATAAGACATTTTGAAAGCAGCAAGAGGAAAGCAACTCATTGTATATAAGAAAGGAATATATGCTTAATGGGTGAGCTACTCAGAAATAATAGATGTCAGGGATGTGACATACTCAGTGTGCTAAAGCAAAAAGCCAGAAAGCTGCTTTTAAAAAATGAAGGCAAAATAAAGACATTGCCAGATAAAAACAGAATTTATTGTTAGTAATTGGGTCTTGCAAATACTAAAAGGAAGTCCTTCAGGATGAAAAAAATATCAACTAGTAATTCAAGTCCTTAGGAATTGATAAATAGCATCAGAAATGATAAATATATAGATAAGTCTAAAACTTTAATGCTTTTATATCTATAGACGATACAAAATTGTTTAAAGCAATAAGTATCTGTATTGTTAGGTTTATAGCATATAGATGTTATATATGAAATATAATTTGAACAGAAGAAAATAATAGTACAAAGGAGGAAGGACGGTACAGTGTTATATTGAAGCAAAATTCCTTAAACTGTTAGGAGTTAAGGTCTGAGATAGATTGTGATAGATTAAGATACTTTGTGTAAACAAGTCCTAATAAAATAGCTAAAAAGATTTTAAAAAGAAAATCAGAGGAATTGAAATGGTACACTTAACACAAGAAACCATAAAGGCATGCCCTTGTGACCCGGCTCCAGGGTCCTGGATGTTGTCCACACGCATTGCAAGGACCCAAGGGGAAACAACCAAGGTGAACAACTAAATAAAGTAATAGTTTTTCCTCCTCTTTCTTCCTGCCTTCCTGCCTGCTCATCTTCCTTCCTGCTGTACCTTTTCCTTAAAAAAAAAAAAAAAAAGAGAGAAAGAAAAGAAAACAAATATAGACGAGCAAAATAGTAAAGAGAAAACAAATATGGAACAGTAGGAAAATGCAGGCAAAATGAGAGTCAAATCCAGCCATATCAGTAAATCTGTTGAATGTGAACAGACTGAAAGTTTAACCTAAAATGCAGAAATTGTTAATATGGATTAAGCAACAAACCCCAAGTATATACTACCTACAGGAGACATATTTTAGATGCAAAGACACAAAGGTTGAAAATAAATGGAAAAATGCATACTATGCAAATAGAACACTTTATCCAGTGATTGCAGAATAAAATAAAGATACTTCTTCCTTTTTCTGCCTGCCTTCCTGCCTACTCACCTTCATTCCTGCCTGTACCTTGCCTATAAATCAATTTAAAAAGATTAAAATTGTGCAGAATATGTTTTCAGTAGAACTACAGACTTAAATAGATTCACAATAGAAGAAAATCTGGGAAAATCTCATATTTAGAAATTAAGCAACTTGCTTCTAAGTAACCCATTAGTTAAAGATGAAAATCAAATCACGGAAGTTTTAAATATTTTAACTGAATGAAAATACAGTCTGAATAGATTTATAACAAGTAGATTCAATGAGTAATTCAAAATTGTTCCCCAAAGAAAAGCCTAGGCCCAATGACTTCCCTGTTGAGTTTCATCAAGTATTTAAAAAAATAATACCAGTCTTCTCACTCATTCATAAAGGAAAATAGGAAACACTTCAGAACTATTCTTTGAGGGCTGTATTTTTCTCATGCCAAAGCCAAACAAAAACATCACAATAAAAAAATCTACAGGTCACTATCCCCGAGGAACCGAGATGCAAAAATACTAATAAGTTTTTAGCAAACTGACTCCAGCAACATAGAAAGGGGTTTTTAGATCATAACAAAGTGGGATTTATCCCAGAAATGCAAGTTTGGCTTAATATCTGAAAATCAGTTAATGTAATATTTTCAGCTTTGTGGGCCCTGCCAGTGTTTTATAAAAGCAGCCACAAACAATGCATAAACCAAATGAGCATGGCTGCGTTCCAGTGGAATTTTATTTCTAGGTGCTGAAATTTGAATTTCATGTATTTTTTTCATGGCACAAAATAATACCTTCTTTTGATTTTCTCTCAGCCACTTAAAAACATCAAAACTGTTCTTAGCTTGTAGGCCATGTAAAAACAGCTAGCTGGCAGCACTTGCTGGTGGCCTGCCTTGCGTGGTGGGCATACATCCCGAGTACCTGTGCTTGCTTCCAGGGCCCCGGGAACACCCACGATGAACAACTATAAATGAAATTAAGTAGTTGTTTCTCTCTGCCTGCCTGCTTGCTTGCTGTTCTTCCCACCTGTTCCTTTCCCCACCACCCTCTTTTTTTAAAGCATCTAGTAAGATTTACTGCCCTCTGTGTGCCCTGGGGGAGTAGCAGTTAGGTCAGCTGCCCCTGAAGGAATCCAGACCATGTGCATTGAAAGACCCAGGTTCACGTCCTGGGTCTTGGGGGACCAACCAGTATGAACAACTGAATAAAAATAAAAAGCTTCTTCTCTGTCTGCCTGCTTGCCTTCATTCCTGCCTGTACCTTTCCTTTAATTTAAAAAGAAAAAAAATTTCCTCTCCTGGAATAAAGGACTGAAACCACATGATCATCTCGGTGTGGTTGGCAGCCTCTGAAATTACCCCCAGATAATCCTCACCTTGTATTCACATCGTAGTATAATCTTTTCCTTTTGAGTGTGGACTGGACCTAGTGGCTCATCTCTAAGAATAGCACACTGCAAAGGAGGTTGGCTGTCCTTTTGGTGGTTAGGTTACAAAAAGACTGACTTCTGCCTTGCTTTACTTCTCTCAGGGCTCTGGCCCTGGGGGAAGTGTGCTGCCCTGAGAGGCCCGTGAAGCAAGAAATTGATGTCTCTGGCCAACAGCCAGCAAGGACCTGCAACCTTCCCAAAGCCACATGGATTGAGATTAGAATTCTGAGCTCTGTCAACAGCCATCTAAATCAGCTTGGGAGGGAGTCCGCACCCAAGAAACCTTTGAGATGATTGTAACTGGCCAATACCTTGATCAACCTTGTGAAAGAATCTGAATCAGAGGGACCCTGCTAAGCTACCTGTGCCTATGTTCCTGACCCACAGAAACTGAGATAATGAACAGTTGTTTTAAGATGCTTGTTTTTGTAGTTATTTATTAGGCATCAATGGATAACATATATCATTAGATATAGAATAAGCACATGACAAAATCCAATACTCATTCATCATGAAAATTCGAACAAGCTAGGATTTGAAGAGGGTTTCCTCAACCTGATCATCTATGAAAACCCTACTGCAAACATCCTACTTAGTGGTGATACAATGTTTTACTTTAAGGTCTCCAAGGCAAGGATACTGACTTCACCACTTCCATTCAGCAATTTACTGGAGATTCAAGTTATATATAATGAGTTTTAAAAAATGTTACAGATAGGAGAAAAGCAAAACTTTTTATTTGCATTTAATATAATTCTAAAAGATGTACAGATTTCTCTTATCAAAAATCATAAAACATTACTGAGAGAAATCAAAGAAAATTCATAGGAAAAAAATAGAGAACTCAAAGTCATTAAGACAATCTAATTAAACCAAACTAAACATTTCGATAGGTATTTCACCAAGGAAATGGTGAATAGCTAATAAGCCCAAGAAAGAATGTTCATTATGGATTACAACATAATACTATAATAGGATTCTACTCCATACCCACTAAAATGACTAACCAAAAAGAGAGAAAATGCCTCGTGTGGTGAAGGATGTGTAGAAAGCAGAACCTCCATATATTGTTGGTGGAAATGTAAAATGGTACAGCCACTTTGGAAAGTAGTTTGGCAATTTCTTAAGTCAAACATAGGTGGGCCCTGGTGTAGTCATGGTTGGGCTCATTCCATACACATCCTGAGGATGCAGGTTCGTGTCCCTGGGGGTGGGGGTGGGGGACCAGAATAAACAACTAAATAAAATGAGTGCTTCTTCATTCTCTCCCTGTCTGCCTGCCTACTCACCTTCATGCCTGCCTATACCTTTCTTCAAAAAAAAAAAAAAAAAGGAAACACAAACTTAGTAAAGAGCTTAGCAATTTTACTCCTAAGTATTTATACAAAATAAATAGAAATACGGTTTTACTCAGAGGCCTCAGAGTTCTTAATTGAATCAATTTGAACAAATCAACTTGACAAAGGCATTTATGGTACAGTTGCAGAAACTTGAGTACAGACTAGTTCAGATATTAAAGAATTAAAGTCCTAATTGGAAATATTTTCAAGTGAAATGTCTAGGATTTGCTTTAAAATAGTGGAATTAAAAGGGAGATATGCATGAAACAGAAATAGTAGAACATTGAAAACCATCAGAGCTTAATGATGATGTATAGGTCTGTTCTCTGTTTTTCACTCTTGGTGCATTTGACAGTTTCCATAATAATTTAATTAATCTGAGAACTTACATCACTGTGTTAGAAGAGGTGATAAAAAGGAAAGAATTCATAAAGGAAAGTAGATAGTAATATGACATAACTTGTTTTCAGCCCCATAGTAGTCTGTTCTGTCTGTATGTGTGTGTGTACGTACACACACGTTTAATGAGAATCGTGTATGATATACTGAGATTGTTTTCTTTCTTTCCAGTACATGTAGCAGTCTTAGCAAGTTCTGTTCCAAACTCAGGCACCTTGACTTGGCTTCCTGTACATCAATTACAAACATGTCTCTAAAAGTGCTGAGGTAAAACTTCTTATAATAAGAATATTCAGTTACCAGAACAATTACTTATTATTTTTTAATGACTGAAATAAAGTTGGAATTGAAGGAAACTATGTTTTATGAAGATGTTCAGGAATATATGTTTTACTATTGGCTTGAATTACAGACTTCATTCTGGTAACTAGTGTAATTTATACATGAATCATTATATTTTTATGAAGGCCTGTCCCCCTCTTCCCCTCCACAGTAAAAAATATATATCACTGTAGCTTATTGATTAAAGCAGCACTCTGGAGTCAGATTATTAACCAGGCAGCTTAACTGAGCTTTTCCTTATCGTGTTAAAGAGTTACTAGAATTCAGTAAAACTGTCGTTATTTGATGCTACCCAACTGAACGAAATAAAGTAGCCAAATTCAACAGTTTTTCTTGTACGCCTTCTCGTGGTTGAACCAAATACACAGAAAGTGCTTGGCAGGGATCCTGGCACACAGCAAGCGCTCAGTTTCATTTCAAGTGTGTTACCAAAGAAGTTACAAGAGTACAAAATGCCCATTTTCTTTGTAACTTTATTTTATCAGTCTTCTTTAATTATATAGTCCCATTCATTGTTTGCTTTTATGAATAGTAAGATTTGGCTATTAAAAAGAAATGTAGATTTAGTTAAGTAGAATGTGAATAATCTAAAACTGGCTCTTCCTAGACCTTCCTTGTGAATATTGAATACCTGTTTCTAAGGCTGCTTTCCATGTAGGATAATAGACAGGATAATATAACAACATTTAGAGTGAATAAAATATTTTCATGTAAATGACCTCATAATTTGAAACCCTTGTATAGTAGATAGCATAGACACTTAACAGTTGAGAAAATCTAAAACATTTTTTAATGCCAGGTACTATGATTCAACCATAGGATGTAACTGAATAAGATATTATTGCTGCCTTTAAGTTGCTGAGAGTCTAGTGGGAGAATAAAAGCAAACACTAAACATGTCATTTTATTACAGTGTGTTAAGTATGTGATAGAAGCGAGTGCTTCATTTTGGGAAGCTTGGAAGCGGAGTGCTATATAGCTAATTTCAGAGTCAGAGTTTGGGGCAGGCTGCCTAAAGTGACTTGCCTAGAATCACATTCTTAATGTTGAAGAAAGAACTTGAGCTAAGATCCCCTGACTTTATTTTATAAAACAATTAAAGCAGTATTGTCCAAAGACTATCATAGATACTGGATTCTTCCATCATTCATATATGAAATCAAAGATTAAAGTGAAGCAAGTATTTGATAGAAAGCAGAGATTGAACACTGTGTATCCAATATACGGCCACAGAAACAGTACTCTGGCTACTTCCCAGGCATGCATATTCTTTGTAACTTTTACCAAAATGAAAGTATATGAATGTCATTATTACTTTGATAGAGAATCTCGGTTTGAATATAAGCTCTTCATTAATTTGTCATCTTGAACAAGTCAGTTAATTTCCATTTCCTCTTTAAAACTTTTATATATGTGAAAAGTATAAAAAGAATATTATACTTTGAAAAGTGTGAATCTCCATATAAATCTAATGTAGCTGAAAAATACTGTGCTTTGTGCTTGTTAGTGGGCAGGATTCGAGGTGGCCCTTCTGGTGACACAGTCTCACACAGATGCCACTACACTTATAAGTCAGCTTTGGTTGTTGTGGAATTTCCTGTGTTCTAAATCTACATTAATTAAATGTGTATATTCTTATGGAAGAACATGGGACTAAATCCATTCCCTGACTAAATAGCCAATAAAGTGAGACTTTGATGCCTTTGGAATTAGATTTAGTCATATGTTTGTTTCATTTTGTTTTGTCCTAAGTGAGGGATGTCCACTGTTGGAGCAATTGAACATTTCCTGGTGTGACCAAGTAACCAAGGATGGTATCCAAGCACTAGTAAGAGGCTGTGGGGGTCTCAAGGCCTTATTCTTAAAAGGCTGCACACAGGTAATACTCCATGTCGTGCTTGTGAAAGACAGAGGAACTATGAACTTTGTAGGCGGCCCCGAGATAGCGACTTGACGGATGTATAGTTGTGTGTATTACTGATCAAAGACATGTGCTTTCTAACAATCAGTGTTTTTCTTACAGTGAAAAATATTAGAGTGAACATTTGACCGAAGAAAGTTTTTGAGGGGAGGCAAAGTGGGGAGACAAAATCATACTGGCCAAGATGGGTTTCATGCAGTTTCTTCTGAAAGAAAACTTGACATGTTGTCACTGCCAGAAACGTTGAACTGGGTAGTCAAGGAAAGCAGTCTTGGAGAATTTCAATAGTTATCTAATTACTGGGAGCTTTTCTTAAATATGCCAAGTGTACAGCAACCTCCATTTTATAGTGTTGATGCTTATTTCCTGCCAGTCACATTACAGAGGCAGCATATTTTGACATTAAATTTTTTACTCTCAGTGTTTTACAGTGAAAAAATGAAAAAATTGACAGGGTTGCACCTAGAAGGAAATGATCGAGTGAGTTTAGAAGTGACTGACAAAGTAGGGTTGGGTTCTTAACACATTATTTTATTAATTGTTCCTAAAATCATGCCTTGGGTTCCATTGAAAATGCCCTCATTCTTTCACCTTTCTGGGAGGTGCTCCATTGTTTGAAATGGAGCTTTGGAGTATGACTGCCTTAAAACAACAGCTTGAGCTTCTGATTATTTATGGAATCCTGAAAAATATTGATTGGAATGCCTCATTATAATCACTTACTTGCCATCTGTTCTCAGCACTGCGCATGCCACTGATAGATGAACTGTGATCCCTTTCTCAGCTCTTGCTCTTGTACCTAAAAGTTTGTTTTTAAGAAACCTTATAGGGAGTATAGAAATGTGAAAATTATTTTAACTTCATAATCCCTCAGGAAAATGCTTCAAGGCACATTTAACTTACAGAAAAAGACACATAAACATTAGACACTGTGGGCTTTACCTGTACTTAATTTGGGGATAATGTGAATTTGATATGCCAGAACTGATGAAAAATACTCATCAACATACTGATCATGATTGCACTTGATATGAAAGTAGTTCATTGCTTCTGGCTCATTGTTCTTTTGAGACTGGTATGGCTGTACTGAGAATGTATTGATGAATGTGGACACTACCTTTAAAATAATTTCAGTAATCATTTTCTCTTTCCTTTTCATCTTTCTAGCTAGAAGATGAAGCTCTCAAGTACATAGGTGCACACTGTCCTGAACTGGTGACTTTGAACTTGCAGACTTGCTTAGTAAGCAGCCCTTCCCACAGCTCTTCAGTATTACTCATTTATTTTAAGTAGTATTTGTAGTTCGTTCACATTTGGGCTATCAACCCAAATGTGTCTATCTCAAAAACTGCTGAATTTTACTTAGAGAATTTGTTGAAAATACTCGTAGAATAATTAGAGTACACCTGTAGCTTTTCTCTCTTGTCTTGACATGCACATATATTTGTTGCCTTGGAATTAGAGCCTCCTATAACAATGAAAAAAGTTAATGAGGGTTTTCCTTCTTTTTGTTATGGCTTCTGCTTATTATACTCTCCGTTTCTTGTTTGATCACCTGAAACTTGAGAGCATAGTGGTTGTTTAATTTAAAGATGATTAGGGCCACATTTTATTTAAGCAACCTGCTCTTCCAGCCCATAAGGGATGGTGCCAATAATGATCTGCTTAGGTGTTTCCTAGAGACTGAGTTAAAGGAACGACATTCCTTTTTATTCTGATTGCCATAGCTGTTCACGGCAAGAGTTTGCCTCACTTCGTATTTGGCCTGAAAGAGCTTATACAAATACTGTAAACATGAAACCACCATCTTACCAATGCTGGGAAAAATTCTTCAGTGTCTTCAGGGTTTATGTACATAAACATGTACACATTTTTTTAAATTAAGTTCTTGACTATTTCCATTTTTCCTTCATGGTACAATTAATCCCTGCTAACCCCTCCAAGTACATTTTTAATCTGGTCTCTTTTTTAACTAATTTGAAATCATGAAAGGTTAGTACATTTTACTTATTCTCATGACATTGTTTTTTCTGCTTAGCATCCATTTTTGTAATTTGTACAGTCTAGTTTGTTTCATTTTGTTACTTAGTATCAATTTTGAATTTAAATATGTTTATACTATTAAATACAACTGTTCTTATCTATTTGCTAAGTTTTAAATCATTTAACTGAATCTATACCAGGATGATACGCTTCCTGCTATTCCCGCTCCCATTGAGTGGAAAGAGTCCTTAATTACCTGCTTAATATTAAGTCTGCTTTTATTTTTGGTGCCTATTTTCAGGTTTGTTTCTTCTTCTTCTTATAAGTTACTAACATATATGGGTTTTTTTGCTTTTGTTTTGTAGCAAATCACAGATGACGGTCTTATCACTATATGCCGAGGGTGCCATAAGTTACAGTCCCTGTGTGCCTCCGGCTGCTCCAACATCACAGATGCCATCCTGAATGCACTAGGCCAAAACTGTCCACGTCTTAGGTAAACCTTTTCCTCTTAGGTCAAAAAACCAGAGGGAAGGAGGTCTTTACCCATGTTTATTCCTCACAACTTTGACATTTTAAAGATAGACTCTATAAGGCCAGATGCCCACCTGCTTGCTTCCTACTTCATTTTGATTGCATGTAATTGGCCTGAACCAAGGAGTAATAGTCCCTATAATTGCTTTCTGTAGAATGTTTGGTTGTTTATATTATAGTAATGATGCTAGGTATATAACAGGGAATATTTAAAAGAAAAAAACAGCCCTTCAGGAGAGTGCCTTCTGTGCTGACACAATTTTATATCAAGGCTTATTTTCCTATAGCACCTGCTCTTTATCTAAATGCAGGCTTGGCTGAATATTTACTAAGCATGCTGTGTTAGCATGCACATGGTATCACTCCATACTGATTCTATAAGCATACAACACTGTTTTGTAATAAATTGGGGTGATCTCCACATACCTTTTTGTTGTGTTTGTTTCAAAGAAAGGTGCAGGTAGAAATGAAGGCGCGTAGGCAGGCACGTTAGATCATAGACTAATGGATCAAAATTAGTAATACCAGAAGCCTTGAGTAGAATATTTTTTCTGTTTTGAAGAAGGAGGTACCATCCTCCTCCATGGTTCATTATATTGTTAGAAAAGAAAAGCTCTCAAATGTGAGACTCAAAAGTTGGCTTTCAGTCAGATCACGATTTCCCATTAGATACAGCATTCATTTCGAATTGATTTTTAGCTAATGATGATTTCTTACATTTTTAAATTTATTTTTTTCTGACTTTTGCAGTAAATAATTTATAAGCAAACATATGTGTTCTTTGGTATAGTCACACAGATGCCAGCAAATTTTTCACAGAAAAGATCTACTTCTGATTCTCCAGCTCTGTGGTTAAAATTTAGGTTCACGTTGAACATTTCCTAGACAGGTTGGCTCCCCTCTGCACCGGACCTCCCTGGAGCCTGTGGAAGAAGGCAGGTAGCGCAGGGATGTTTCTTAAATATGGAATTTCATATTTGAAACAGGCCTGTAATTAAGCAGTCTCTTCATAGCATTTTTAAAAGCTGTTTAAGTCTGAGTGGATCTCCATATAAAATAGGAAAGAGAATCATTTTTCTTCAGCTATAGATGAACTGAAATGAGTATTTATCTCCATTTCTTTGTTTTCTAGGAGCAGGCTGCCCTCTAGGGGTAAGCAGTATGCCATCAAGAAGGCTTTTAAATGCATCCCTCAGACATTTTGGCATTAACTACCAGCTTCTATTGTATTCTTCTGATTGCGTCACCCTGAAATGTGGTATTTGCAGGACCACTTTATGGCGACTCCATGAAAATGAATGGCGAGATCTGTATACAGACTTGCTTCACTGTTACTATCACTCTGTGTTATCCTTAAAGAATAGGAGGTTGTTTTCTTAAATTCTTGCTTTTTTTTTTTTTATAAACCCCTTTTTCAGAAACTGGGAGGCCTGATTTTAACTGTTTTTGCTTTAACAGAATACTAGAAGTGGCAAGGTGCTCTCAGTTAACAGATGTAGGCTTTACCACTCTGGCCAGGGTGAGTTTTTTCTACAGATTTCATGGCTTATATTTGCGACCTTTATTTCAGAAGAATGAACATTGAAGGAAATGTGAAACAGCAGAGCTTAGGGTCTGGGGTTCGGGGGAAGTGACGATGTTGGGGAACTTCCCCCGTGGCTACAGCTGCAGGCCCACTGATGCCAATAAGAGTACAAAGTGCAGGTACATTACAAAGTGCAGATAACCTGACGCCAAACTGAGCAGAGACTTCCTAGCGCTTTTGAAAGAAACTTGGTTCTTTGGTATATGGCTAGCAGATGAAAGTAATGTCAAAGGAAGCATAAGCCTGATTTTAATTGGAGCGAGTTTGAGAGATTTTCTATATTCTCCAGAGGATTTTAATACTTGGAGTGGTTTATAAATCAATGTATAATAATAGTATTTGAAAGTAGACTCAGTAGGGCGCCCCCTCTTGGCTCAGGCAGCTGGCCTATGGACCATGTAAAGCCCAAGGATCCAGGTTCGTGGGGCAGGGTGAAAAAGCAAAATAAATAGCTAGATAATAAATAAAGATGCTTCTTCCTCCTCTTCCTTCCCTAAGTGCTTCTTCCTCTTCTCCCTTTCTTCTTTTAAAAGACTCACGCTGTCTTGACAAGTACAGTGGCATGTGAAGGACATTTGTCCTCAGGCAGGTTGACAGATTATTAGTTGACTAGTTGAAATGTACTAATAATTTTCATTTATAGTTGAAAGGATATCAGTATTTGCTCAGTATTGTCAGAAAATTCATTCCCTTGGACTTGTAAAATGTTAGCTACTTTAGATGTAGAATAATTGACATTTCAGTATGAGCAAGGCCTTTTAAAATGTGTAATTAATGGAATAAGAAAGGGACATTAGAATGACACCAACTATGAAACTCTTTTAAGATTTTATCAGTATATCGAATACTATTTTTTTAGTTTCCTTGCCTTAAGTTTTCCCAAGTTGTAAATGTTTTTATGATACTGTTTGGTTTTGTGTTTTGTAGAATTGCCATGAGCTTGAAAAGATGGACCTGGAAGAATGTGTTCAGGTGAGATTGTGAATTTTCACTCAGAAATACAATATGATAGAAATTTAAGAAAATATATTTCACTGAGAAAAATTGAGCAGAAAGCCCAAGCATTCAGGCTGCAAGGATGTTAAGATGTTTCTTTCGACCTACAGGGTTACAGTGCCAGTAAATAATTAAAGCTCTATCACATTGATAATGTAGCACTGCCCTTTTTCAGCTTAACTGGGCCCTGGAACACTTTATATCTTTAGCCCCAGAAACTCCTCTCTGTGGAGCCCTGCCCTTCGGTCAGGAGACTCACCAGACCTCTCCTTATCAACAGTTACTTCTATTACCAGTTTTAAGAGTTTGGAGATTATTAGTTGAGGGAGAGTCTTTGAAAGGAAAGTTTTAAAAAGAAGATAGAACCATGAATATTTTTAATGGTATAAGTTAAGAAAGGAAGATACTTCTGCCTAGAGATCATTTGGGTAATTTTTTAATTCCTTGTTGTTCAGACACTACTTAATGACTATTAGTTCTTACTAAATTAAAATTTATTCACATCTGTCTGTTTTTTTACCTGAGCACCCTGTGTCCCCTCTCCAGTATTAGTCCTTCTGTGTGACATGCACATATCTAACTCCCACCATTTCATAGCCCTTGCGAAGCTAAATAATAATAACAGCAGTCTCAGAATTGGAGAATATAAGAAAAAACACTTACTTGCAGTCCTAGGCTAACTATAAAAGTCTACCTCTTTCCTAATGTCCATAGTTAACCCAGCTTCCAGCAGCCCTTTCTGGCACTTTTGGGAAAATAACTGATACCCAAGTTATGGCATACCTTATGAAATATAGGCCAAATATCTAAATATGTAATTTTTTTCATTGAGTAATGTCTTCTGATTCTTTTCTGTGATTGTTCTAAGAAGCTAGAAAAAAATCCAGTGAGTAGAAGTTACACAGAAATATATTTTGATTTATTTCAAAACCTAAACAAATTTTCAACAGAACTTTCCACCCATAGGATTGTTATTTGATGACATGCCCTGGTGGCTTATCAGTTTAGTTTTGCCAGCGGTACTCCACGTACATCCCAAGGACCCAGGGTCTCGACCTGGGGCTAGAGGGAACAATCAAGATGAACAACTGAAAAACGCATTGTTATTTAATGATTATCAGAGGTCTAAAATACAATTGTAGTCAACAATAAGTTACAGCCATCCATGGTTTTATTTGGAATTATACTAAAATAAATATATGTGTTTCTTCTAGATAACAGATAGCACATTAATTCAACTTTCTATACACTGTCCTCGACTTCAAGTATTGGTGAGTTTAACTTTGAAAGTTTTATGTTTTTAATTAAATCAAATCACAATGCTATAGTTAGCTCTCAGCGTTCGGCTACCATTTTGGGAAAGCATGTCTCCATATTACCAGCTTACAGGAAACCAAGGTTGAAACTAAAGTGAAAAAATGAGCTAGGAACTAGAAAAGTTAAGTGTCTTCTGTGTCAACACTTGGAGGGAGATTGAAAAGTGGCATAGAGTGCAGAAGTTCTCCCTCGCCACGTGTATTACACTCCATCCTGACTGTTGTTTACATTCCAGAGAGTCAGGGGAATGGTGGCCTGAAACAGTTTCTAGTTTCACTTTGGGACCAAATAGTCCTGACCAGCCAGTCAGTGCTTTCCTAGAGGAGGTCTCTGCTACTGCTAATAATGCTGTAGGAAAGCACTGTGGCAGACTGCTCTGTGTCTAGGCGCGTGCGTGCGTGTGTGCGTGCGTGTGTGTGTTGGCACGTTACTATCCAGATTGGGTCAGGGCTTCTGAGTTTACGTGGAGGAACTCAGGATTCAAGGGAAACTGAAAAAGAAATTTTTATGAAGACGGGTAACACCTGGAACCTGTAAGAATCATCAGTTCATTGTCTGGGCATGCCCCCATACCAGGTATTCAGTATTTAACCCAAATTCCAGAAAATCTTCCGTAGAAAAGGTTGAGCCCCGCCCCGCTTGTCCCTGTAGAGAAGGAAATTGATTTGGGGAGGCCTAGGGGGATGCAGTGGGGTGGGGTTCATATATTGTATATGAACTGTTTCACAGTCATTACATAAATTCATAGACTGTACTTAGAATCACACACAGAAATGTTGGGCATTGATTGACAGCAGCAGAACCCCAGCAACTCTAGTTTGCTTTCTTCATTTCACCATGTGGACGTAGCGATGGTTACAGATCCATCAAAATAAACCAGCTGTCCACACCGCTGGCTCTAAGAATACTGTAAGATATTTCAGTGTCCGTCCTTTGGCTGCAGAGTCTGTCTCACTGTGAGCTCATCACAGACGATGGAATTCGTCACCTGGGCAATGGGGCCTGTGCCCATGACCAGCTGGAAGTGATTGAACTGGACAACTGCCCACTAATCACAGATGCATCCCTGGAGCACTTGAAGAGCTGTCACAGCCTCGAGCGGATAGAACTCTATGACTGCCAGCAAATCACGCGGGCTGGCATCAAGAGACTCAGGGTAAAGACGGCCGCACGCTCCAGCCCTAGTGTTCTCACCACCCTTCCTTCTTCCTTGTCTCTTTCATTTCTTTTCCCCATCTCCAGATTTTTGTACTTACGTGAAGATCTAGCTAAGAGGAGAAAACATGGAGAGCAAACCTAAGAATAGTTTTTACCTGCTGTGTCAGATGGAAATTTAATAGGAAAATTCCCACCAAAGCGAAGAAAAGTAGGCCTTCTCCCCGCAGTCTCTCCAATAATGTCCGGGGCTTAATCACATGCCTGGAGTTTAAAAACACACACACACACACACACACACACACACACACACACACACGATTTTGATTATAAAAGAAGGAAAGGAATAACAAAATATTTATTTAAATGGTATTTAAGACTTCAGTTTTATCTCCCTTTCTTTGTATTTCCATGTCTGCGTATTCAAATCCCTTTCCTGGTGTTATTTTTTTAAGACAGCAAGTGATTTGCCTTTTCTTTCTGCCCTACCTCCATAATAGAGGCCCATGCATGACAAATGCGGAAGACAGGTTGCAAGCAAGGAGGTGGCTAAAAGGCTGAATGAATCTATAACTTCGATTATTCAGCTCGACAGACATATACTGGAACATCTGCTTCACACCTGCTAGTGGGAAATGCACTGGCATTTTGCTTAGTTAGTTCCTTACCACCATCCTCAACAAAATCCATGTTGGCCACATAGCATCTGAGCACATAAAGCAGCACCAGACTTCACCTTGAGCTCCAGTTGGCTGACTTCCTCCTCACCCTTCAGACTGAAAGCCTAACTGCAAGGCAGGTCAGCCAGAGCCTCTTCTGTGACCTGTTTACTCTAGGGTTCCTGGTCCTGCCTCGCCATCAGGAACCTCTTCCATTTCTGAATCAGCAAGACTCCTTTTTATCTGTTTTTCAATTCACTTAGCAGCTTCCTATTTTAATTAGCTATGTGCATGTCTAGACTGTAAACCCCCTAAGAGCAGGATCTTCATCTTGACCATCTTTGTACCCCTCTTGTAGCTAGCATAGTGCCTTGAACATAATAGGAATTCTGAACCAACCTTGAGGTATGTTACTACAAAGGGATCGTGAGGTTTTGTTATTTTTTTAGTATCAAAAGAAATATTGTCCATAATGACTTAGAAAAAATATATTATTTTTAGCTTATGGGAATCCAACTGCACATCCCTTTGGGGTAGATTAAGAAATGAATCTGAAGTTTTTCCCCAGTTTTTTTATTATGGATGCAGGTACCAAAGTTATGTGATTTAATTTGGTCATTGAGAATAACCTGGGCTGATACAGAGTAGAACCCAGGCCTCTCAGTGTCCTCAGTGGTGCTCAGCTTCTGCCCGGCTTTCATGTCTACTCAGCCCCTGAGTGATTTTTCTGAACAGCAACATTGCTCTTTGTATTTAAGCCCTCTCTCTCAGTAATGTTTCTGTCTTGTTTCAGACCCACTTACCCAATATTAAAGTCCACGCCTACTTCGCACCTGTCACTCCACCCCCGTCAGTAGGGGGCAGCAGACAGCGCTTCTGCAGATGCTGCATCATCCTATGACAATGGAGGTGGTCAACCTTGGTGAACTGAGTATTTAATGACACTTCAGAGTTACCGTGGAGTCTCCAGTGGAAGCGACCCCAGTGTTCTGGGCAAGGGTTACAAAGTGAGGCAGTGTCCAGATCCCCAGAGCCACACATGCATACACATACCCACCCTGACCCCCACCCACTCTCGCTCTGCGACCAGGGGCCTGAAGTTTATACTGGCTTTATCAGGTGGATTGGTAAAACTTAACCATTCCTGTTGGGTGTACCCAGAAGAAAATTGGAGGCAAGGTAGAGGGATGGGGGCATTCCAGCAAACCCAGTATTACTGCTATTGCGGTTTCTTTATTTCATAAGGGGGTTCTTTGGCCATTTTAGAACAGCAGCCGCTGGCCTCCAGGATCAAGGGAAGCATAGAACAATAGGTGTTGTATCCAGGGACCAGAAAGAACATTTCTCTGCACCCTGTACACAGCCACTGTTCATGTGGGGTGACTGTGGATCTGCCGGGCTTCCCGCTCCATGCCAAATGCTGAGCACACACGCTGGAGGCTCGTCCACTCTCCCCCTGTGTTTCAGTGTTTGGCCCAGAGGTTCCCCAAATGGTTACATTGAAATCGCTGTGGTCCAAGTGATGACTTAGCTGCTCAAATGTCATTTCTGTAGACACCAGTGCCTGTCTTGCCTTCTCTGTTGCTCCCTGCTGCCCCGTGCTCAGCCTGCCGCCTGTCTGTAGTCTGCTTCCTCACACTCAGACGTTACACTTCCACTGTTGCTTACAGCTGGCATTTTGGATGATTAGTTGGGGTTACCAAACATTTTTTAAAAGAGACATTATCAATAAATATTTTTTTAATTCTAAATTTTACCATTAGGGGACCCTGCCTGAATCTTTGCCACTCCAAAGGGAAACTATAACAGAAGCAAGAAAAGTTACAAGATAGTGAGCTAAAACTATTTTGCTGAACAAGCTTTGCCTCTTGGTTTCTTTTACATCTTGTGGAACTGATAACACACATGGTGCGCCTGGTTTCCCCAGCACATTTTCCTTCCATCAACTCCACTAACTTGATAAGGAAAGAGAAATGCATTACTAACAGAAGAGTGTGAGGGCAAGTCCCAGCACTGGACCTGAGGTCCCCACCACCCCGACTCAGACAGGAGGGGTGCCCCTGAAACCTGGGGTGTTCAGCAGCTGCTCTGGCGTGCATCTGTGAGGAGCCTCTGCTTTACGGGAGTGCTGTCAGAGAAGCTGGCTGGCTAGCCTGTCAGTTTCCCTCTTTCCGTCCCCGTTTCAGCCTGTCCAGGTACAGGAACAACCGCCCTGTAGCAGCCGGTTGACATGTCAGTGTTGGTGGTGTCATACCTAATGTTGGCACCTCGGAGGACTAGAACCTGTTGCCTGTATGTCTCGTGTTCCAGACTTCCATTAAATGAAAGACCAGGGCCACCAGGTGAAGGCATTAGGGCAGCAGAAAGAGGACATTCAGAGGAAGTGGGGAGTCCCTTGTCTTGACCCCACCTGGCCCCCAGCTCTCATGGCGGGTAGTCAGGGCCCACGAGTCACAGTTGAAGAAGCTTGTCTTCCCCTCACGCCTCCAAAAGGAAAAACAAATCATGGAAGACGGAAATGAAATGAGTTTCTAAAAGAAAAGAAGTAGAATTTTAAGCCCCATCAGTAGAAGATTTGTGTGATTTTCCAATAGGATGACTTTTTTTATTTTTTGATCTTTTGGAATATGAATGTTCATTTCCCATATCGTAGATCATCTTCTGCATGATCCAGGCTGTTAAAGGCTTGCAAGTGCTCCTTCTACCAGCATGTGTGAGGAAGAACGATTTATTTCTCCAGAAGCAGCCAGCTGAAAGGGTCCTAGAATCTGTACTACCGACCATTATTTACGTTTCAAATCCTACTTTTTTTGTATTATGCCCTTCTAAAGGCTCAAATTACTTGTATTTTTCATTCCCCTCTTTTCAAATGACCATGTAAGGGATACACTTTTGAAAGTGATTTTCATTCTCCTGGCTGCACCCCACACACGCAAACATACATCCTTCCAGATGTGGCTGATGATATTCAGATCCCTAGGTCTCTGCTGTGTAGTTTTTGTATCGTTTTTAAATAAATCCCTGACAGTACAGTGAGTATGGATTTGAGTTACCCAAGAGTTGAGGTTATCAAGATACTTCCCAAAATATATGTGCACAAATATTTAAGTTTAAAAGACCAAATGAACATCCTGGAAGCACTCTTTCTCTACTGACAGCGCGTGCCCCGATGCAGGTCCCTGTGGGCTCGCCCAAGAATCCCCTGCCAGTCTGGGCCGAGGACAGTCAAGTAGGAGAATTTAGGCGACGGAGTGTGCAGCCCTGTCCTGTGCATGGTCAGGCAGGAACCTTGTCCTTTCCTCAAGATAACAGCCTCATCAGCGCTTGAAGAAAATACATTGTTTATTCCAATCTGCACCCTCCATCAGCTGATGAGTGTACCAGGATTTTGAGAACCCAGAACGTGCTAAGTTTTGGTCAGGTGGAAAGGTCCTGAACACTGGAACATGTTTTCTGTCTTAACATCAGGAGCCCTTTTGAAAACTCAGTGAGCTTTGCAGGTATAGGAAAACCCCCCTTAACAAAAGAGTTTTACTACATCAACATCTTTTAATCCTCTTTATCAGCCCCAGCAAGGTAATTCTAGCTTCTTTGTTTGTGTTTTTGTTCTGTTTGTTTGCACTTTGCCTCCTGTTCCTCTACCTTGCTTATCCTCCCTCTACTTAACGCCTCCTTCGTGCCCAGTGATGCTGCCTTTTCCTCACACGCTTCCCATGTGGCTTCTCCGGTCCTTGTCCTCATGTCGGCACAGCGTCCTGGCCTCTTGAATTCAGTAACTGTCATAATGCTGCCTTTCCCAGTGGGTAGTCTTTGATGTTTGCTTACTGAATTTGAATTAATTTTGAAATCAAACTGATATGAGGAATGAGGGGATCTGGCTTCAGTTTTTTCCCAAAATTTTGTAATATGAAAGATAATGTGTATTATGTAAAAGAGAAAAAATCAGAAATTTTACATGTTATATCACACATTTTCTAGGGAAACCTGATATACTTTGTTGCTTTATTTGGGACTCACCAAATTGAGCAGTTAATAGAGTGCTACTGCAGTCGAGTTCTTGTTTCTTCTGATTGCCTTGGAAAATCCATTGTTGCTGAATCGTCAGCCCACTAATGCCATGAAGGGCTAGACGGAGTAGGTGATGGAACTAAAGTTCTAGCAGGTCTGAGAATGGCCCTGGACAGAAGAGGGGGTTTCCAGTAGGCAGCATATTCTTAGGTGACCATCTTGTCTGAAGAGGAGGAACATTTGCAAATCATGATTGACCTTTGGTCATTTAATGGATACTGTGCTGAAAGTCACAGACTGCTCGTGATAGTTTCTGCCAGTGAAAGGAAGGATTTAAAGGAAATTGGGCTGTTCTACCTTTTCTCTCATGTGTGTAATTTAAGGTTAGGTTTCTGTACTCCTGTTCAGAAACTCAGTGGTATGCTTTGAGCTTCCAGTGCATTCTGTATAGAAATTGCCTCTCATCTGTCCACCAGTCCTAGGATCTTCAACCATCTCAAATCCAGGCAATATGCATTAGCCAAGTCTTGTTTGAGAAGAGGTGTAGGGTGTTTGGTTTGGAGACCTTGAGGCAGTATCCACCCCCTTACAGTGCTCTTGAACCACAGGGCTCTAAAGCAGGGATGTCAGAGGAAATAGAGAGTCGCAGTCTCTCCTCATCTGTATTTTTATCACGAATTTTCATTGTACAGAATTACACAGAAAGCGTGTAAGACCTCGTTGGTATGGTGTGGTTGACTCAGACAACTGGGAAACAGAACTTGCCTGTATTTGCTGTATCAAGATGCCCTCACTTGACATCTTGATTCTTAGTGAAGAACATGCTTCGCTAACTGTGCGCTCTCACTCGGGACAAACTTTCTGCCTGTCAGGAACTGCCACTGGAGGCAAGTAGGTGTCCTGCTGAGGGGCTTCTGTGGCACTTCCTGTCAAGGCAAGATTGCCTGTTTTGTCCATTTTTATTCTTCAGAACACCAGTCAGTGCTTTGCCTCTGAAATCCTTCATCCTTAAGAACCTCTCACCTAGGACTGAGTGAATCTTTAGAGCCCACGAAAGTTGCATTTAATGTTCAGCAGGAAAAAAAAAATGTTCAGCCAAGCTCATCATGGGGTGTTAAGAGAATTCTGTAACACACTTTGGTTTTGTCTTGCAGTTGAGTTCGCCCTGGGGGTAGTTTGGTTGGCGGTGTTGGGTCTCAGTGCTTCCTCAGGTAGATGGTTCACTGCCCTTCTAGGAACAAAATGGTGCGCAACCAAAATGCTATCAACTGGCCTTTTCCTGTTTACTGTGTTCAGTGTCATGTTTTGAGGAAACAAGGTGAGAAGTGGTAGGTGAGAGTCCAGATGAAGGAGAGTCCGTGCTTGGAGCCTCGGGTTTAAACATCTGTCCTGAATATGTGGAGACCGCCATCTCACGTGTGGGTAGATTCACTTTCCTCTCCGTGACCTCCTGACCAGCCAGGAGATTTTACACGTCTTCCACTCCCAACTAGAGTCCTCACATGGGGATGGCCACCATGAGACCCAGCAGTGCTCCCTGCTGCTCTGGGCGCAGGCTTCGGCAGGGCCACAGTGGCAAGGCAGTAAGTGACAGTCCCCAGCCAAAGAGGAGATGGGAGAAGAGAGGCGCCCAGACACAAACCTTTGCTCTCCTGCCGGCCCCCATGAACCCAGGGAAGTCTTTGAAGTGGTGTCATTTTGCTAAAGGGGAAAAGGAAAACTTTGCCCCACTCAGATTTTCTTAGTTCTTGTCTCTCACTACTCAAATCTGTACCACACTGCTGCTCAGACACTATGTATGTGTTTCTTTTATAGCCAAACGTAAGCCTTTTCAGCCCCTAAAGTCACCTACTTTGGTTGGTTTTCTTTTTCTATGGCACTAGGGAATGAGAAACTAAAGTCTTAGAAAATCCTAACTTGAAAAGGAGTCTCTAACTGGCATGGTTTGATTAACTTTCCCTTTTACCCTTAATGACGATTTTCTTTCCTAGTACTTACACAGTAGGTCTGTAATAAGTGAAACCTTTGCTGCTACTTTCCTGGTTTTACGTCTTTTTTTTTTTCCCCCTTAAGAAGAATTTCTGTGCTTCTCTGATGACTGTTAATTCCTAATAAGTGCAGGAGAAGGTGACCCTGAGGTTTCTTCTCATATGCCCCTCCTCCCCACCTCCAAATTACACACTAACCTCAGACTCCTAGAGCCCCCTGGCACATGTAACGAGGAGAGTGCGCATCAGAATCTACGTGTTCTTCCCCACCACGCTGCAGCTCTCAGAGCTGGCCCCTGAGCATCTGCGGCTGCCCCGGCAGGGAAAGGCCTTAATTACGCCTTCCTCTGTTTCTGTTTCATGACTCAACCTTCACATGCCTCCCACTCTGGCCACCTCCATTTTCCTCCCAGAATTTCAATCCAGGTAACCTGCCTCAGGCGTTTCCCGACTACTCTCCTCACCTTTGCCCACCTTCCAGTGACCCTGAGAGCGCAGACCTGAGAACAGGCCTGTGCAGAACTCAGAGAACTGTGCGGACTAGCCCTGCCTGTCAGACTCTGCTTGGGGACAGAGATGGATGGGTAAATGGTGCTGTGGGAGACATTTTTATCTTCAAGCCAGGCTGTTGATTCCTGTGCTGCCCTCTCCTGACCCTACTGACCTGAGGGGTAAAATGCAGAGGCTGGTTGACTGGCAGGGTCTGGTCTCAAACATGAGTCTGGCTCAGGCTTCCCTGCCTTTTGGCCTACCCCAGAGCACCGCAGCATGTGGGGGCTGCGTCCGCATCCCCAGGACTGTTCCAGCCTTGCCAGGACCTGGGGCCAGCTTGGTTCCCACCATGCTGACTAACACCAAGTTCCATTAGCTGTCCAAGTGACTTTCCACCCAGTACTTTGGCACTTGGGGATGGGGGGGGTGGGATGGGGGATTATTTAAAATAAATAAAATCCAAGGTGGCACTAGAGGATTCCTTTTGCTTTAAAAATCTTTGGACTAAAAAAAAAAAAAAAAAAAAAAATGTTTTTTATATATAAATATATAAATTGTTATGTAACTATTATTGTTTCCTGTATGTTCTCATTTTGTTTTATGATGTAATTAAAAGAAATAAGCTGTGAAGACTTTTCATTTTGCTGTGGAAATAGCCTGACTTGGAGCTGTGATTCGTGTTTGTTTGAACTCTAGAACTGCCAGGTCTCCTGGGGCTCATTGAAGGGGTTTCCTTAGTGTCCCTTATGAATCTCTCTTAATAATCTTTTTAAACCCTGAACGCCACTGGTCTCTGAGAAGGAAGATCTACTGTAAACCCAGAGTCTCTGAAACACTTGTCTGATTCACTAACTTATTGACATAAGATGGTGTCGGTGGGACACACCAGCTGCACTCACATTGCCCCACTTCCCTTGTGTGACCTTGGCCAGTTAACCCTCTGCTCAGTTCTTCATTGGTAAAACAGCTGCAATTTATTGTATTTACTTTTTTTTTTTTTAACTGGGCGCCACTTCCCCAGCGCAGGTCCTTCCTTCACCTTTACACGGCCTGCGCCTAAGCGCGCGTGCGAGGACAGTGTCTTCGGAGTTGAGAGGATCCCAGCACACAATGAACACTGCCACGTTACTCACTCTTGTTCCCCTCGCTTCAGCACGGGGCTCAGTACACGACCGGAGCCTAGAATGCTGACTGCACAGAGGCTTGCGCAGAGCCTCCTCCTGGGAGAGACGGGCAGCAAGCCGGAGGGCACCCTAAATCCGAACTGACCAGGGCAAACGACCGACAGTGCACAGCAGGTATTTTTCAGAGCAGCTTGTCCTGTCTGAGGCTCTGCGCAGTGTGGATTTCAACTTTCAGCCAGTTTAAAATTTTTTTATTATAAAATTCTGGGGGAACAGGATGGAAAAATACAAGAAGCGGAGTAAGGTACGGCCCGATAGCGCTTAGCTTTTTTCACAAGCACTCAAAATAGAAAATTGTTTTTCTTTTTTTCTCAAAGGTGTTGAACTTGGGATTTGGAGACGTATGTGGGACTGCTCCCTGGGGCACTAGGTCACTGGGCACACCCATAAAATTGTTTTTTGTACATGGCGATCTAGTTCCCTATTTGATAAGGTCACAAAACTCCTATTTATTACCCTAATATAAGGAAGCATTGCACCCCCTGGTGACCTAGTGGTTTAGTCCACTGGGTGTAGGCCACACACATCCCAAGGTCCCTGATTCAAAAAATCAAAACCGGGGAAGAGTGCTGCTTCCTGCCTGCCTACCTGCCTGCTCCTTTCCTTTGAAAAAAAGGTGGGGGGCTGTTTCTTAAGACCCAAAACTTTAAAGATTAATCAATTCAACTATTTTTATATCAACTACATTATTTAAAATATATACATGCATACACACACACACACACATATCCTTAGCTTCAGTGTTTAAGAATAGCTGTGGTATTTCCCAAATTTGAAATTTTTTGTTTTTCTTTTTTAAAAGGTGCAGGCAGACAGGAAGAGAGGAGAAGTATTTTATTTTTAGTTCACATTGGTGGTTCCCCTGGACCGGGATGCAAACCTGGGTCCTTGGGATGTATGTGGACTGGGCTCAGCCTGAGGCGGTGGACCTAACTGCCACCCCAGGGCACGCCTGGAACTGAAGTTTGAAATAAGCATAGTGATTTGGTAGTTGAATGATCTTTTGAAGTTAACTTGTCATTTACAAAGGAGGAGGCGAATATATTTTTAATGAACACAAACTGACGGCTCTGTGATTAGGAACTCTGCTGGGACAAAAGTTATCCATATTCCCGGGGCTTTTGACTAGTCAGCTCAGCCAGCTTGGCTTCTCTTGGAAGACTGTCCTGGGTTCTGGCAGCTGTCACCGCAGAGCAAGGAAAGGGAGTTGGGAGTCTGTGTCCTCCCCACATGAGGGTCTGGCTCCACCTGGCCGGTGAAGCAGAAGAGTTCCCCAGGGCTATGTCCTGTCCTCTTGCAGCAGAGCACCCCGGGCCTGGGTCAGAACCAGGTAGTACCCATCTGGGTTCTGCACTGAAAGTTGTGAAAAGGGCACCACTGGATCAGGCAGTTCCTAGCCACCACAGCTCTGCTGCCCCCAAACCTCCCTGCGGCCTGCAGCGCGCCCACCCCAGACCCTTCAACCCTACCTCTCCCATAGGAAGACTCCCTGGTGACCAGAACCACAGGCCCCTGTCAGGAGTCCTACCAAGTGATGTCCAGCAAGCACCTGCCCTTCTGCCTGTACAGTCGGGGCTCGGGGTCCCTAATTTACCGTGTTTTCTCTGAGCAATAAATGGCTCTTAGCTTCTGATACAAAACTGGCCTTCAGTAGATGTCTGCCAGTTGATTGGGACACAGTCACCATGACACACACCTAATCTCATAAAGGAGATCTTACGAGCAATTCTGCCCTTTTCAGGGCCTACCACTTGCTCCCCTAAAACCCCTACCTTTCTTCACCACAGCCACGAAGTATGACTCATCCTTAAAATTCCAGACGAGCTGCAAGGGAAAAGGAGTCACTAGGACATTTCCCTTGCCCAGCAGCCGAGGGAGGGAGACCG
Source organism: Solenodon paradoxus (assembly GCA_004363575.1). Lineage (NCBI taxonomy): Eukaryota > Metazoa > Chordata > Mammalia > Eulipotyphla > Solenodontidae > Solenodon > Solenodon paradoxus. Next base: position 2,701 of record RJWH01001410.1, on the reverse strand, counting down.
CCTGAGGGGGAGAGATGGAGGCCTTCACGGGGCCTGGCTGGGAGCCATCTGCCTGGTCACTGAGGAGAACAGGACAACCCCTGGTGAAAGAGGCGCTGGATCTGATTGGCCCGAAGACCCAAGAGCTCCTCCAGTTCCCCCAGTTCCCCCAGCTCCACGGTGCTGAGTTCGTCTGGAGAGCTCTTGACAAAAGCCTGGGCGTGTGGACAGCAAAAGGCCGGGGTCACCAGGGGAGGGAGACACAGACACCACAGGAAGTGGGGCAGGGCTGGGAGGAAAGGAGTAGCCACCTTTTATTCACCTTTGGGGTGACCTCAGACTGAGGGAAGGCCAGAGTTTAAATAAGAGATGGGACACCTACCAGTGACTGAAACCCTAGTAGAATAACAAAACAGAATGACCTAATCCCACATTCTAACAGAATGACGTGACTCTGAAGAAGGGGTCCAGTAGTACAAGATGATAGCGCCCAGGGAGATGGTAAGGGGCAGGGACTGGTGACCATGAGAGAGGAGAGGGCCTGAGTCCCAGGAGTCGTGGAAAGTCGCCCTCTCCCCAGGCTGGAAGTGGTTCGATGCAGCCACACCTGAACGTCTTTAGATCGAGCGGTCGGAACCTCACCTGAGGCAGCGCTCTCAGGAGCCTCGTTCTCTTGCCCGGAAGCCTCCTGAGCCACGTACAAAGTCAGAGAAACCCCACGTCCTCCCAAGTCCATAGGAAGCGAGTTCAAGTATTTTTCAAACATTTAACAAACGCTAGACTTTGGGAGAAGCAGATGAGAAACGCTGGTCTCCGCCCACAGCAGCTGGGTGGTGGAGATGGCATGGCCACGGAAAGAAGACGAAAGAAGAGCCTAGCCTTTTAGCCCAGGTCTGCCAGCCTCTGACCTCACAGAGGTCAGCACCCTGGGGTCTAAGTTTCTTCCTCTGTAAAAAGAGGGGGCAGGACTAAGTGACGTAAGGTGCCTTCCAGCTTGAGCATTCTACAAAACATGACGGCTGGCAGAACTGAGAAGTGCCACACGAGTGTGACAAGGCCCCCGTCTGGCAGTGCCCAGCACCTGGTTCTCAGTGTTGAAAAGGCGGCTCCCGTCAGCAGCCCGGCAGATCTGGATAAGGTCCTGACGAGTAAACGTCAGCAAATCTGTGCCTGCAGTTAGGACCAGACTGGTATCAAGGGTGGCAAGGGGCACGGTTCAGCACTAGTCTACAGAAGGCCCTCAGAGGATCAGACTTGAATTCAACTCCCAGTGAGTCACTGCGAGCTGTGTTTCCTTGGGCACATTCTCTGACCTCTCTGGACCCTGCCCGCAAGGGCTAGTGTGTAAATGACGGGAGAGCGCGTGAGGTCTGAGCGGGGCCACGCAAAGTCCGAAGTAAGGTCACATGCAGGACACACAGCAAGTCAGCCTGTGTCCAGCCCTCAGTTTCCTGCAAGTTCGCCAGCACCCGGCAGTAGCTGGGGACCCGGTGTCGCTGCAGCCACTGCTGCATCTCCAGGATGGAGGCTCCGGGGTTCAGATCATGATGCACGAAGACGGAGGGCCAGACTGAGCACAGGGGGAAGGGAAACGGCCCCTGCTCTCGGGGGCTCCAGATCTGGGAGGGGAGACGTGTCCTGCCTGTGGGAAGTCCTATGGGCAACAGTTGCGATCTGCGGCCATACCACATCTTTCCGCCAGGGGGCAGGGCCACCCTGTGCCGGAAGGAGATGAATCTGCGGGGAGACTAGACTGGCTGGGAGGAAAAGGAAAGACTCACCTCAACTGGGCTGACCCCGAGTGTCCGAAACGAATGGTGGCGACGAGCAGAGCTTGTAGGGGGGAGTAGAAGGTCAGGACTTTGGAGCCGTGCAACCAGGCTCCCACCCCACCTACCTGACATCCCACAGGAGGCACAGGACTGAGCCTCTCCCCGCCCAGCTGCAACCTCAAACCCTGCCCAGCCCTGCATGCCTCCCATAGGAGGTACGCGTCCCTCCGCACCTCTCTGGGGACAGCAGTTGCAGGGGTGGCGCTGGGTCAGAGCAAGAGTGTTGAGACCCAGCTGGAGCCCTGCCCTGGGCTCTGGCCACAGTGAGCCCTGGGCAAACAGATAATGTCGGCCTGGACATCCGAGGACAGCGGGTGAGGTGACTGCTCACCTCCCTTTCTTTTTTCAAAAAGGAGAGGAAAAGGAGGAACCATTTTATTTCGTTAGTTGTGTCCAGGTGCCCCGCCCACCAACGCGGGCCCCAGGTTTCGAACCCAGGTCCTTGGAATGTATGTAAACTGTGTCCCAGGTGCAGACTTAACCCCAGCCAAACCCCTCTGTCTAATAAGAGCTGACGGGAGAGCTGCCTTGGACCAGAGGTGGTCCCTGCTCTCGACAGAGCCCCTAACAAGTAGATGGAATTGTGTTGACAAAAGAAAGAAGTGAAGGAGCCCGCAGGCCTGAGCGCTGGAGCAAGAGAAGCTTCCTGGAGCAGCTGGTCAGAAGCAGCGGCAGGAAGTGGGTGCTGCCGGCAGAGGGAGCAGAAGTGAGGCCGCCTCGGAGGAGGTGTGAGCTCCTGGAAGTCTTGAACAACAGAGTGCTTTGTCCTTGCAAGACACTGGGGGTCATTAAGGGCTGTGATTTTCCTGGGGCCATTGTAGTGCTCCAGGTCTCAGTTTGCCCATCTGTACGATGGGGGTCTTTTCTCTGACCCTCCCCCCCTTCCCCTC